>VXAA01005601.1:19189-31251 GCA_013399115.1 Anseranas semipalmata | reverse complement strand
CCCCCCCCCCCCAGTATGGAATGATATGTAACTGATTCTAAGTGTTCTTTATGTCTTTAACATGATCTGTTTCATAGCACATTTTCTTTTTGTATCTATCCGGTTAGTAAGTTTAGTACTATATTAAATATTATATAAAAATAACTTTTTTTTTTTTTTTAAACTCATGTTTTATCATCATGTTCTTTCCTATTTGTTGTGTCATCTCCTTTTTACGGGGATTAACACAGATTCAAACCAGATTTATTTATTTATTTTTGATTATTCTACAAGACATAAGAAGAATGCTTGATAGATAACTTGCTGTTTTTTCCCTTTGAAGAACATATGGGGTTTCTATTGACTTGCATCACTGCAATTATTTAGAAAGAAATGTGTTTAACCACTACCAAGTAGCCTGGGGATAACACTTGTAATGCAGGAAGGGATGAAGCTTAATTTCTTTTTCAGCTGGTTATAGAATTGCTTTGGTTCTTTTTTAAACTGACTTTGAAGATAGTTATGAAGTAGAAATCCACAATGTATTTAAAGTACATGTTCTGGTCTACTAAAAACATAACTAATTTTTATATTCTGTCATTGATTCTTGATGCAAATATGCCTCAGGAATAAAATGTGAAAATTCTGTTTGTTGTTAATATTTTCAATAAAGCTTCATAAGTGATCATGTTGTTTTATTGTTTTATAGACAGATTAATATACAATTTTTTCCTTATTTTCTAGAAAACAATGGAGATCAAAAAAAAGAAAAAAGAAAAAAAAAGTGCACTTTTTGCTAGGTAGGGCAAAATTTTGACATGGAGGACTTCTCACTGATGATTGCCACTTGCTGCTAATGACCAATACCATGATCTTGGTATTTCTTTTAGAGAAGAAATTCTTTGCATGCATAGAATTCAGAAAGCTAATCTGAGAAGATGTTTTTCATTATTATAAAAAATAATTCTAATAAACCTTATAAGGAAAAAAAAAAAGACAAGAAAAAAGATATTATAAAATTTTCCATAAGGTTTTGGTGTTCTACCTGTGTATATAATGACAATACTGAACATCTCCAGAATAAGTATTCTATTTGAAAAAATAAAAATAATAATAAAAAAAATCCCAGAGATCAGCTGAACAAATTCTCTATGAATTTAGACCTGATCATATGCTTCATAAAAGCGAGGCTGTTATCAGCATAATGTTCAAAAGAAAGTGTTGACTTTCTCATATAATACTTCAAATCTTGGACCGGAAAACATTAAAGGACTAAATAGGGATTTCTTGTCCTGGCTGAGATGAAAGACTGAAAAATGTTTTAAAGATCCAAATAACTTATGATTTCTCCTTGAAAAGATCTCTTAGGGTGCTTGCAACAAAACATCGTCTGGAAAACAATATTGTTGCAGTAATTTACTCAGTATTGTTATTTGTGGGTAGGAAGCCAGAGAAGTAGTTTCATTGCTTAATGAAGTAAAGGAAGATTCCTTTTCTAAGCTTAAAGCTGTGCATCTGATGTAAGCTGAACTGGCATATCATGTCAAATAGCTATTTTTTCCCCTCTTTTGTGTAGTGTGAAGAAACCGATAGACCTCTGGGTGAGAGGATTTGACTGGCCCATTATTATAGAGATGAATTAAGCATATGTATCTATGTATTGTACTGCATGAATTCTCTATTTTCTTTGATTTTTATATCATAGACATAAGGGCAAAGACTCAAATCCATACTTTTCACCAGATTCCTTGAACACCTTTGCAGATCTTGAGCAGAAATGTCAGCTCTGCATCTGTGAGCACATTGCCTACCATTTTAAATGATAATTAGAAGGGAAAAATAGATTGCTCAGAAAATAAGCATTTCATATTGTGATTTAAGTAATAGAATAACTCATGTATTAAGAAATTCAGAGAAACAAAAAAGGTGGAAAAGTATGTACTTAATTTTCAATCTTATAAAAATGCTCAAATGATGAATTTACAGCAGGATGCAGGCCATAACTTGACATATAAAAAACATTGCCTGAAGAAGAGAAAATCTGTCCCACTTCCCTGCTTTCAAGCTGTCTGCCATGCTGGCAATAACATGGAGCAATATAACTTTTGTGTTCAACCTCAACAAACATCAAGATGTAATGCATAACACAGTTTTTACTGTAGTGCCAGTTTTATGAAACTAAGTTGCAACCTCAGATTTTATGCATCAGTAGGACATTGATTGATGAATGTTGCAGGTCTCCTAAAATAAATTTGCCTTAACTTTATTGCTGTTTATATATATGTCATGAACAGTAGTGTAGGACTTCAGCAAAAAAAACACAAGAGATTTTTATTTTCCCATCTTGTTTTCCATAATTTCAGAGACTTTAAAAGGGTGAAATAAACCCTTGACAGTTCTGCTACCTCAGCTAGCTTTTATGTTAACTTCCAGTCTTATAAATCATGGCAATTGTGTAGTTAGGTATTACCACTGCAGAATGAGGGAAAATTAAAACAGAATTCACGGATGAACTTTCCTAAACGATATGCAAGTGTGCAAAATGCCTCAGGTGAATTTCTTACTCTACTACACATAAGTAGTGTTCTAAATGATATTGCAAGGGGATCATTTTGGGGTTATTTACTATCTTATGGCACCTCTGTCAGAAGGGATTTGTGAAGCAGGGTATGTTTCACCACCCAAAATAGGCTGTTACCTCTTTGTCTTCAAAAAAATTTGCAAAGGTGAATGCCTGTGCTCTATAATTCTTCTGTTTCCTTTATTTTGGATACTTTTATATCTGGGGAATGTTCTTTTCCATTGCTAAACATATCATTATGAAATCTTGCAAACAAAATATTTGACAAACAGCAAGACATCTTTCTGTGTCTTGCCATAATTCAAAGATTATAATGAACACTAAGTAAAAAACATATTTTGTAGCTTTTTTTTTTTTTCATGGTGCTAATGATGCTAATTTTTGAATGCTTCAGGGAGAAATATTTATTTTGTAATAACCTGGGGTTTTTGGTTTGGTTGATTTTTTTGTTTGTTTGTTTGTTTTTGTAGATCTGTAAGACAGGAGTTCTGTCTTTTTTTCCAACTGGTTGCTGAATAGGTTCAACAGCACTAGATTAGTGGGTACTGGGAAGCCCAGATGTTTCTTGGAGGTCTTTGTAGTATATGGCTTATGAAGTAGATCTAAGGTGATTTATTACCTGGTGTGAGGTACCTGTGTTTTGGAGCTTTGTAGAGACTTCTTGTTATTAGATCTTAGAATTTCTGGATATTATCTCACAAAACTAATCTATAGATCATAAATGGGAGCCATCTTTACAATATCTTTTGCATTTTGTGTTTTTCTAGATCACTTTGGTGGGAGAAAAACTAAATCTCCACAAATCCTTCTAAATGTTTTTTCTTACCTTTCTAGAGTTATGTTATCTCATCAGAGATAACAGGATGAAAAACAAAAACAAAACAAAACAAAACAAAAGTGTCTTTTCTATCAAACATTGCATAGCTATGTCTGCAATTGGTTTTGATTCACAGGAAAAATACAGAAACAGTGTTTTAATTTGCAAGTAAAGGTTTCCAAGGAAAACTCTTGAAAACAAATGAATTTAAATAGTCCTAACAGATGAATTAAATTAGTCTTCATCAACTTAGTATGAAAAATATTAAATCCCATTCCAGTCTTTCATTCTTTGTTTCTTCTTTATGTTGTAATTTCACAAAACAAAGGATTAAATATCTGAACTCAAATGACAATATTTTAGTGGTACTTTCCTTCTTTACATTTTTTGATATTTCTTACTCTGTTGTCATTATAGGCAAGGTAATGGAGGAAAGTCAGAGGAAACAGCTATTTCTATACAAGTGGTGTGCAACTATTTTTACAGTGTTTTTAAAGTCCTACTGTCCCAATCAACTTTGCTGAATATCTTCTGTATAAAGATACACTTTTCTAGATTTATAACTGTCATTTTCAGAGGACTTTTGATTATTAAATTGTGTGCTTTTCTCATTTGTTTTCTTTCTTTTCTAGTTTATAATTTACGTTATTAATTGCATCTTCTACTCTCTGTCTTCTTAACTGTGTTAACACTGTGTTAGGCTGCTGCTCTTGTTTTGGGGGGTTTTCCTTCTTGTGAATTACCACTAATCCTTCCCTAGTATCTCTTCTTTTTGCTTAAATACAATGTAGGCTAAAAAAATCATAAATGCTGCTTTGCATATCTGGTCTGCTGCCACAAATGGTAGTTGGGTAAAATCTCTGCTGTTTTGACTTAGAACCTTGAAAAATTAGAAATAAAACACACACACACACAAAGGGCATAAAATATCAGGTCTCTTCTGGTTCCAAATCTGACAGATCTGATAGATTTTGGATACTTCTAAGAGCCCCTCATTATGTAGGGTTCTTTACCAGATAAATGATTATTTGCTGCTATGACAGATTTCCATAGGGATCTAAAGCAAAAATATGTATCACTTGACCATCTGAACTGGCCAGAGAACCATCTGGCAGCTGGTATTTGAAAGAAGAGACAAATTAACAACATCTTGAAGCCACATGAGCATGTGAGAATTTGGGCTGAGAACTCCCAATGATACCATCACACCATTTCTACACAAGACATTAGAAAAAGAGGTACAAATATCAAAACACTGGGGAAAAAGAAAACATATTTAGCAGTGGCTAATAGGGTGTGTAGAGGTAAAGCATGTGTTTTCAGTCATTCTGCTTTTGCGGTGCTTTACTATTCTCAGTCCACAGTATTTATTTGACAGTAGTTGCCAATGCCATTATGTCAAAGAAATGATTATAACTCACTCTACTTTTAACACCGTGGTAACAGAGAATACATGGATTGTATTTTGTTTTCATAAAAAGTGTTCTTCTGTTCAGAATGCTTTCCAGAAAAATAGGAAATATGGTTTCAGTTACCTTCTCCGCTGAATGCACTCAAAGACCAATTTCTTCCTTTCCAAGACTACCTGAAGCAAGAAGCTAAGCAATGTGTATGCATCCCATTACTCCTACTGATAGTAGGGGGCTGGGCAAAAAGACTTCTGTAAAGGTGTGAGAGAGACTCCAGCTCAGCAAATAGAGTATTCAGTGTGGAAAGGGATCTTGGTTCCCCCAAGCGCAGAGCCAAAAGGCAAGAGCTAACAGTTGGTATCATGGGTTTTAGCTTGGAACTGTTAGAGCTATTTGCTTTCTGAGCTTCAGGTTCTGATAAAGTCTCTGGTGGTGGTGGGTGGTGGTGAATGTACCTTTCTGATACTGCATATACCTGTAACTGCTGCAGACAGGACTGAGGTCTGTGGTATGGAGGGTAAGAGACCTCCCTCTTAAGTGACTGCTGTTCAGTTTGATGTCTGAGCTCTACTTGGATTTGAGTGGAGAGAATTTGCATGAGCCTAACTTGCCATAAACCAACAGACTCAGATATTTATCTTATGGATGAAAAATCATTCTCTGGATTTTCAAGTAGAACTACCCTCATATTTGTGCTGGTTCCTGCTATAATAACACGGAAAGAAACAGTTGATCTTTGTTTCATATCATCAAGTTGACAAAGAAATGCAAACACTGACTCTGCATTTTTAGGGTATTAATATGTTTGTTAGCACACTATGAACAATATGCTACAAATATAGCCTAGTTAGTAGAACTACAGCTGTTAACGGTATTAATTAATGGTATCAAGTTAATCATAATTTTAAACGCTAGGTCACTTTTCATTTCAGGGAAGAACACTGGCAGTTTTCCCATGGCAGACTGTTCTGAAAAAGTGACAATCATGTGATCGTTCTTGTTTCCAAATATTGAAGACAATTGCAACAGTTCCAAAAATATACTAGGAAAACTACCTCAGGCAATATTTTATGTTCTACATTTAAAAGACATTACAATAGTGGAAGCTCATTATGTATCTTAATAGATACATGTTTCTGTTATGACAGGTATGTAATTGATCTTGAAATTTTGTCTGTTGTTAACATTGAAACAGAGGTATATACTGGACACTGTCGTCATACCTAATATTTCAGAACACTGAACTGACAGCAATTGTCAGGAAAGACTGAATGGCTGTCATGGGATGCACATAATACCTGATAGCAGGCTAACCTGGAAGTCCTGTTCAGCAACGTACTTAAAACGTGCTGAATTTTAATCTCTCTGAAATTAATAAGCTTTAAAAATGAGTTTAACCTGAAGGAAATAGTTAATTACTATATTGAATCACTATCTATGAGGGTGTTACTTCATAGAGTGGAAAAATAAGCTAGGACGACTGATTCTGTAAGTATTACTGTAAACTCTAAAAATGAACGTTTCTGGGTTGAAGATAAGGTGGATATCAATGATTCTTACTCCTGTTTTTCTTCTTCCTGTTGGCTGTAGTAAATGATAACAAACATTTGAAAACAGGTGTGATTATAGAAATTTGAGAGGGAAAGAGTGAGAGTGGTGTTTTGATCTCTGAAGCAAGAATTTGTAGTCCAGCTTTTTATTTCTGTTTATTTTTAGATAGCAGGAAAAAAACGTCTTTGAAATTTGAAGGAAATCATTTCCAGTCAATGTCATCCAGTCTGACTGCACATAAGAGAATCTGTGTTACAACCATAGCAATGTTTTCTGGTTTAGCTGATTTAAATCAGTAGCTCTTGTGATTGTTTAAGTGCTACTACCTTAGTATTTATTCCTATACACTACCCAGAGCAAATATTTCTTTGTGTACGCTTAAGTTTTTATTTTGCTCAACAAATGCTCAGCAAATTTTCATCTAAAATAAATCAAATTTTATGTGTAGGTTTTCAGTCTTACTGAGGACTAGCTTCTTTTGACAAAAATCTTCTGGAACTCCAGAACAGATGTATGTGTTTACTAAGACATAAATTGTTTCAGAAATATTTAAGATGCCAGTCAAATGGAGACCACTCTTTACATGATATCTCAGTATATGTCCCAAGTCGGAAATAGAATGATTTCAAAAAAGTAACCAGAGAACATGGTTAATGAAGTGTACAAACAACTCTAAGCAACTTCATCATGGTGATTTTTATTAGATTTGGGGAATGTTACTTCCGTTAATTCATATACAAAGAAATGTAGACTAAGCGTAAGAAGATTGTTCTTTTCATTTTATTTTATTATAAACATTGAAACACATGAAGTTATGCAGTTGTTCTTCTGTCATCGGTCTTAAAGATGATTACTTGCTCATTCTTTCATTTTGTTGTAGCTTGCTGTTGCTAGTGATTCATCTTCAAATCATCTCTGCTGAAAACCTAATTCTACTTATATATAAATACAATTTCACTTTATACCCATTGACATTTGAAACTGTGCATTCATTAAGCCCTGCAGATTATTTGAACAAAGTGATCTGAATATCAATAAAAGAAGCTTTCAGAGTTCGTTATCTCCATTTGTAGGCATGTATTTTTGGGGGTGTTTGTTTGTGATATACTTTACATTTCCGAAGTAATAAATGACAGGTTTCTGGTATTCCTATGCAAGTGCCTAATTTACAAAAGAAAGCAAATGGATTGATGGGGAATCCACAGATATAAAGGGCAGAAACTGAAATGGTTATGGGGATAAGTAGTCATGTCTTTGATTTTCAGATTATCTGGTACTGGCATGTAGTTCTAGTCTATGCAGCTGAAGTCTGTAAGCATTTGATAGTAACAACCTTCCACATAATTGAATTGTTCCTGAACCACTAGAGGTAGAAAAAGAGACAATCCTGCAGCTGGCCAGCTTTGCCAAATGTGACTGAGAATGTTAAGGCAAAATGTTGAGAAATAAAGGCTGCTTATTTTTTCAGACTAATTGAGGAGAACAAGCTGGTGAAGGAATTAACATAGTAAATGCTTTTAAAGCATCATATAAATATCTTGTAGACAGATAGAATTAAGCTAATTTTTACTGGTAGATCTTCACTTATCTCCTCACCCCTGCTGAAACCTTTCAAATTCAAACCTTTTTGAAACACATTTTGAGTTTTCTGTGCTATGACTAGGCTTAGCTTTATCTGGTAATTATTTTATGAGGGTCTTACTAACAGAAAGAAATCCTGATGGAAATTAGTTTACTCAGCCCATGATTCATGTACATTCAAAAACCTGAAATGCATAGTGAGGTTTTGGCATTAGATGCAAAGCTAGCACTCTTGAAAATAAATTCTAATCTGTGTGAAATTTAAGCGTCCCTTGTGGTTGCACACAACTAATAGTGCAATCTTCGTTCCTATATAGTGTAACATTTGGTGATACTAGATTAATACTGAAAGTTATGAAGACACTCAGGCCAGGATAATTGTCTTGTTATGCATTCTTATTTTCGTGTTCAGCCTTACCTAATATACCAGTGTAACAGGGCATGACGTGCTTTCAAGGTGATTTGACAAGCCTGGGAAATTTCAAAGACAGTAACTTATTGCATAAGTTTTTTTATTTATTAATACACTTTTAAGCAATTGTTTAAATATGCTTGCTAACCTGTTTGCATAGTTCATTTGAGTTAGTGAGCACAGTGCATCTCAATGTTTATTTCCAGCTGCTCAGAGCTGGCAGCCTACAAGGAACAACTGAGAACAAATAGCACAGGGTCTATGACTGATTTCCTTTTACTTCCTTGACAGTGTATGTTTAGAAGATTGTTCTTTTCCTCATGATGGCATGATCTTATGACGTCTTGATCTTAATTAGATCTTCTGTCTTTTATGAAAATATAAATATTAATTGCATATATTTTTTCATTATTATTTTGAAATTTGCATTTTTTTCAAATATTGGGAAAGAGCTCCTATGTTTTCTTCAAGATAATGCCCAGGCTTAATAGCTGAATTCTAAGGTTGAAAGGACAAATACCTTTTCTGCCAAATGCCCTCCCACAATATTAAATGACAGCAGGAAGTACAAGTAAACCTAATCCCCTTCCTTTGACAGATGAAGAAAACCATCCACCAATCTAGCTTAATAGTATATAATGGTAGGTCATGACGGAAAGGTAGTGTAAGTTCTCATATTATTACCCAAACTCAAATGTATTTTACAATTCCCACAATTGGCTCCAAGGAAATCTGCATGTTAGTGCTGAATGAGGAATTATTATGAATAGGGAATTATAGGAACATAACTATATTCATATATATATATATATATAAAACTATATTCCTCAGGCCTTCCAAATCAATTGATGCATGAGTAGGGCTGCCAGATACTGATTGAGGATCTCTTATATGACCATAGTATGCTGTTTATCATGTGTGAGGAGGTCTCATCCTTTCTTGAAGCATCAGACCCACTACGTATGGCACAGATTATAGCCATTACATTCAGCATTTTCAGAAAATGTTAGACATACCTTTGATGTCCTACAACTACAGATTGTTTCTCAGATGTTTCTGGATGAATGGCAGCCATTGGTGAAAAGTTTGATGCCACTAGCGATGTAGTATATACTGTACGGTTAACCCGCGCATCTGGAAATCCAAGACAAACATACCAGCCCCTCAAAATTTACACAGACAGGATTTCCACATGGAAAACAAGTGCAAGTGATGTTAACCAATGCTGTGCAAGTGAAGAAAAAGTTAGGCAGACCGTGTGTTACAAGTAGGAAAGGGCTTATTTTCTTCACCAGCAGAGCCAACCAGTTAAGGATGTTCTAGTGATTAAAATTTTCTGAATATAAAGACACAAGAAGTAAATGATGAATGTATGTAGGGAGAATATCAGTGTCTTTATACAGAAAGCCAAACCCTCCTTCCCATTTTATTCTACATGCCTTTTATTTTTAACAATAAATGATCAATTTATAAGCTATTTTTGGAAAGCTACAAAGAACATTTTGATTGATGTCATATTTACTCTTTGGTTGGCATCAGGAAATTGCATTTGCCTATATTCCAAACTGCATTTGGAATATAGAATAAATTTGCTCTTTTTTTTTTTTTAAAAAAAAAGTCTTACAAATAGCCAGTGAAATTCAGATAAAAATGGAAAGAGTGGCTGTAGCCATTCCTCTGTAATAGTTCTGTGGATGCAATGTAGGAACAGAACTCTTTGGGGGATGTTCCTTTGTCACATCCCACTAATCCTGGACTTGTCCTCACCAGAAAAGGTAGAGCTGCAATAGCTTTAACAACTGCTACAGCAAACCCTCCTTGATACTGTGGCTGGATATATTTGTATGTCGTGTTTTTTAAACTTATCTCTTACCTTGGATAAGTGAATAGTCACAGTGCTTGAGTTCTAGCAAGTGGAAAAGTGCAAGATTCTGAGGCAACTTCTTCTCAGATAAAGCTTGCAAATTGAGGGATAACATTTTCTGTAGGAGAGGCTCTATATCAGATGACATTTATGGGGTATGTTTTTAGTATTGCATTCATGCATTACACACTCAAGAATAAGAGGTTATTCGTGTTGTATTTGTGGGTTATATTTATTTATTGTGCATCTTTAACTATTTGCTTTGATATTGCTATTATTCTGCCTTTTCGGAAGTATCTTACATTTACCAGCCCTTAGCTGTTTCAGACAGTCACAATTTATAAACAACAACAACAACAACAACAACAAATCATAAAAGACAATAAAACAACAAGACTTGTTTTTGTGATCCTGCAGGATTTGTACTAGGATCTCATTTCTTCTAGATTTCTTATGGGATCTCAAAGTTCTTTGAATCCTATGTTCCCTAGAAAGATGCTCATTGTTTTTGATATCTGTCTGCAATATCTCTGAAAAAGTGGTCAGGTAGCATTGAAATGCATGAAATTGTGCACATATGGTTGCAACAGGCAGACACAATTAGTTTGATGCTGGCTCAGTAGTTGATCTGTGTGGGCATAAGTAGACTTAATGAGTTGGATTTCAGTATGTATATGTGGCACTTCATTATACAAGTTGTCTAACAACTCCCAAGTTGGCAGTTGGGTCTCGGAGGCTGGTGCTAGGTCACAAAGAGCCATGTCTCATATCCATTTAGCTTAAATGACCAAGTTCTGGCAAGTACGTGCACGAACTTTTTTAACATATATTGTTGGTTGGATACAGGCTGAGATGAGCTGATCTCTTTCCAAGACAGTATTGCACTTATAACAGCACTGCTCAGAAGATAGCTTTGTCAGAAGCCCTGCCTTCCCCCACAGCTTGGAAAATTTCCCTTAGCTAAGCAGGCATCTAGAGTTCTGCACATCAGAAGCAGATTGTCCAAGACCCTAAGTTATAATTAAAGAGTGAATTCTCATCCTTATATGTCTCTAAACTTTGCTGGTAGAGTACTGACAGATTGTGTTTGGTGGGGTAGGATTACAAGTTTGTATTTTACTGGTTCTGGATAATTGCGTGCTTCATTTTGATCTCCCTTTAAATTCACTTCATGCAAGCATTACCATGTAAAATGCAATAGAGTGGAAGCAATCTGTCCCAGCTAATACCAGATCTCTAGATGTGTATCTATGTTTTTAGGCTTGTTCTAGGATTGCATCAGCTGTTATTATCTTTTTGTTTACCAATCTAATAGTTGATATAAATTTTTGTAATCTGTTGCTCTTGATTCCATAACAGTCTACAGTAAGAGAGAGAGGTACTTGATAATATCAAAAAGCTTCCTATTAATATAAAAAATATAAAGATATTTAAAAATTCAGAAAATGAGTCATTATCTCGGTGGCTTTGTTGCCATTTGGCAAAACTTTGGCAGTCTGAAGAACATTTTTTTCCCCAGGAACTTTTTCTTTCTAATACAACATAGAATCTGTCAACACAGAATCAGTCAAGTTCCTATGTTTCTTAGCAAATGATGGTAAAAAAAGATCAGCAAGCAACCTAAAATGTTTCTCATCGTTAGATATTTTCCTGTATCATTAATTTCAAATTCCTTTCATATCTTTTGTAAATAGATATTTGTCTTTACTAACACTAGATATCAGTTACTTCTGGTATTAAAAGTCTCCACAGCAAATGGTAGTATTCATAGTCATAGTAATTCTTAAATATGTTAGGACATACTACTTGTGATTCTGATCAGAGGTCTTCTAGAATTGTGCAAGTTTGTTTGGTTGGTTATTTCATGT
>VXAA01005601.1:1785-19150 GCA_013399115.1 Anseranas semipalmata | reverse complement strand
CCCGCCCCCCCTTTTTTTTTGTTTGTTTCAATGGAATTTGGGTTTGAGCCTCTTGCTCTGCACTGCTTAGGTGCAACTTCTGTTGCAAGGATCATGAAAAATTATAAACCTTATTCCTCATTTTTAATTCCCTCAGGGATTGTTTTAATGTCAATCTTTTCTAGAACTTCATATTGATCATGACTGAAAACTGGCAAGGATAACAGAAATTTCTGATCAGTTCACTTCATTTGCCAAAAATCACAGAATCACAGAACCATTTAGGTTGGAAAAGACCTCCAAGATCACCTAGTCCAACCTATGACCTAACACTAACAAGTCCTCCACTAAACCATAACACTAAGCTCTACATCTACATGTCTTTTGAATACCTCCAGGGATGGTGACTCAACCACTTCCCTGGGCAGCCTATTCCAATGCCTAACAACCCTTTGAGTAAATAAGTTTTTCCTACTATCTAACCTAAACCTCCCCTGGCACAAGATATAAAATAAACCAAGAGCCACAGCATCCTATGGTGCTGATGTGTATCCTTGATATCAGTGGTAGCGTAACCTAATTAGGAAATTATTTTTCCAGAAAAATAAGTTTTCTTTCTTCTGTTGCATTATTCTGGTTGTATGCTGGTAAAAGCATATTACACTATTAAATTTTGAATTTGGCTTTTTTGCTCTAGCTGATACTATAACTATCGCATTGTTACTTGTATTGTAAATTTCATTAATGAGGTCAAGGAAGAGCTTTATGTTATTGTTTGAGTGTCTTTTTTTTATGAATTGATTTTGGTAGGAATCAGTTCTAATCATTTGTGCTACTACTTGTGTGAGTATTTTGCAGACTGCATTAATTAAGAAAATTGGCCTATAATTACTGTGGTTACCCATATCCTACCAGGTTTCAAAATTACAGAAATAATTATGATCCTAAGAGAGTCAGGCAACTTTTCAAATGCTGCATTATAGATGCTACACTAAATGCCATGAAAGACTTGACTAAAATATTAATGCATCTCAGCTGAAAAAAAATAATGTCTTTCTGCAAAGTGCTTTGCTTACAGACAGAATTATTTCAGTTGAAGTTGGAGAAAAATCTTCAATTTTGAAGGTCTGTGTTCTGTTTTTCAGCTACTAAACTGAACCAGTCGATACCCTCAGAATACTGTTTTTCATAGTAAATACCTAATATCACCTTCCTTTGTGTTTGCTTCTGTATAAACTTTAAATGGTAGATGGGAATATCTATAGAGACATCTGAGTCAGCAGAAGAGGAGAAAAGGACCTCTTCTTAGAAAATGATGTTTCTCAGAACAGTAATTTCTTCAATAATGGTAAAAAAATATGGGTGATTTTCATATCCTGTATTTTACTGTATGTAGTATTTTAATATTTTTTCTCTTATTTTTTCTTTCTGTCAGTCTAATGTCTGTACATACAAAAATGAAAACAGATAACATGATGAAATTATAAAGACTCCTGAAGGTCCTCTGTATTCGCTGTTACTGTTCCTGAGCTTATGGATGCAGTGGTGGCTTGTGTGATGCAGTCAACTTGTACAGCACTGTTGGTTCAGTCTCAGGTTGTGGAAACCCAAGTAGCTGAGGGAATGGGACTCATGGAGGAGAGCTGAAATGTGAGACTGTCTTCTCTACTACTTCTGGAGGAAGTAAAGATGAGAGGGAGAGGGAAAAGGAAAGCATCTACAGAAAACACATAGCACCAAGGTAGTATGGTGATTCTGGGCTCTATTATTTCAGGGCTGGCATAAACCTTCTATCCTTACCTAACCTTCTTAATCGCTGCCTCACTATACTAAGGAATGTCATTTTTTCTTGCTATGACTATGTTATTTTTGTGTTCACATGCTATTTTGTATTTGTTCTTCAACTTTACCTGTTCCATTTTCTACGACTTTGCAATAAATTCTGTTTTCCATCTATCTCCTGACCAAGGCAGTCACAGACACCCATAGACCCTTTGACAGCCTGGTGTCTCAATGCAATTCAGGGGAAAAAAAACAAAGAGACAGGCTGAAAATAGTTTTTATCCTATTACCTTGCGGCAACTTTGTAGGTGAATGGTTCAAGAAGGAAGTGATGGAGGATTTAGTGCCAGTTGCAGGTAAGCAAGGGTCAAATTCTGCTCTCTTAAAGCAACCTGAACCTTCCTTGCATCTGTCTGTGACAGGGCCCTACCTCATGAATAACTGGGGTCACATCACTGCTGAACATGATGATGTGTAGCAACTGATCAGAATTTCCTTTTTGCTTGTGAACACCTATTTTTGGAGTGTCTGGATGTAAGGATCAAGTATGTCTACTGACAATAGATGCAAACAAAAAGGAAACATGAAACAGCTGGCTAAAAGACCAAATACTGAGAGGAATTCAATGAGAAAGGGGACAGAGAAATCCCATCTTCAGAAACTCTGTTCCTTAACTTCCTAAATGTTGCAAAGAAAAAGAACGAATGTAGAATTTGTCCCTTATACTCTTGCATAGGTTTACAAGAACTTAGAACTTAGTCACAAGGCTCTTGTGACTAAGACATTTTGCATTAGTCTGCTTGAGGTGCCCAAAGACCAATCTTATTTTCTGCTCTAAGAACCAATGAGATAACTCAATGAACTTTTTTTTTTTTTCAATTTCCATGCATGTCTCCTAGAACTATGAGTAATCATTGTTCATTCTGACAAAAAAAGCATACTTACTTGATATGAGCCTATTTCTAGACATGATATAGTTATGCATATGACCTTCACTCCAAGAATTTGGCATTTTTCTGGTATAATCTTAGCAAGATTAGGTGGGTTATACTATAACTTGTATTGATATTTTGGAGGATATGGGAAATTTGGATTAAACTTCCTTATTGGTGAGAACCTAGGCCTCCGTATTTCAAATATTCTAAAATTTTTAGAATACTAGAAAGCATTGCCAGCAACACCATCACTTTTGATTTAACAGAGAGTGGCTGTATCTGTTTCTTATCAGGAACCTAGTCCTGTTTGTATTAGGAATACCTCTAGTGTGCCTAGTACATTGGTTTCCTTAAAGTCTTTTAAGTATTTTTCCACCTAGTTTTGGGTCACATTTAGGTTTAGGCATGAAGGTTCTCAATTTTAGACAATTCTGAAATCAAAAAAAAGAAAATTCTGAAGTTGCTTACCTGTTCTCATCCTTTTTTTGTTAGCTTTTCATATTTCTACTGTTTTTGTGGTCAATGACTGTCTGCTTATTTCTTCACCAATGCGTATTAAGAAGTGATAGGTCCTCTTTTCCTTCCTTTTTTTTCTTTTTTTTCCCCAAGCATTTGAAAAATTTTAAGTTTGCTCCACAATTTTTTTTGTGAGTGGGCATTGCACTAGTTGCACTGAATAGTTCCAGCACACTCACAGGCTTACATTTTGGTCAGAAGCTGCTGATGTAAGAGAGCTTTAAGGTCTTGGTGACAGAGTTCATATTATACAGTGCATAATGCATATACAGTTACAGTGCATAAGCAACTGAATGCATTGCATTACATGAAATATGCTAAATTTTAAGTATAGAAATGTTAAATGAAATATTTTTAATCACTAAAAAGGAAAACAGGTAAGATAAGTACTACAAAAATTAATCAAGGTGGGGAAAAAAAAAAACAGAACACATGTTTTTGACATTTCTGTTTTGTGTAGGTAATGACTTGAGTAACCTAAATAATGCTGGCATTATCAAGATGTATATGCTAGTCTGACAGTTTGGCATGCCTACATTGATAAATATAAACATCTTGAAGGAGAAGGCCAAATTTGCAAAGGATTCAACCTGCAGTGTATAACAGGACATAACTTTTTAATATTTCTGATCACCTAAGATGAATTTTAATGAACACATTCTTATAAACTAGATCATTCAATGGACATAAAATGTTCCTCTGGTAACCGTTTGTGAAAAGGATTCTTAATAAATGAATCACTAAACCTTTGAAAGTTTCCTCATGCATTCATTTACATGCATTTATAACAAAGCATGCATGATTTTTGCTGGAATATAAACATGAAACCCAGAATTCAAACAAATTAAGGAATAATTTTTGCCTTTCCTTGTTATTTGAGTAAAACACCACTTGGATCACCTTTTTCAAGGCATGAAAAGACTGTCTCTGGAACTGACCAGAGGAAAAAATATGAGGAAGAGTTGTATCTTTCATATATCTGCTTCCTACAGAAATATCACTGAGGTGATATTTCCGGAGCTAGATGAGACTAAACTATAGTCTGTTTTATGGGGCACCCACCTAGGAGCTGGAAAGCTGAATGACCGGACCCACATGTGCACTCATTTCAAAGAAGGAGTAGAAGCAAAGTTCTTCACAGTTGACATTACAAAGCTTTTAACTTACATGAAGGTAGCTACACACTTGGAAAAGACAGTGCAAGACCCTAATGAAGAGCTCTTTTCTGCATTCTCTCATCATGATTTTTAGGCAGCAACATACTTCTGTACTGAAGATATTTTCAATATTTTATATGAATCAAATGATTTGCTTATACGTGTTCATTGTCTGCCAGAAATTTCCTGACAAACTAATTAAGCACAGAGCTATTTAGGCATTCCTCTAAATTGTTTGCCAAGAATGAAAACTGATGAAGTTTCTATTGAAAACTCTCAAAATCAACCTTGGAAACCTTAATATTTTACTATGTACTATCTTGCACTTGAAAACTAATTCACACTCAATTCACACTTTGCTCTCAGATTTTCAAAGCATCATAAGTTAGTGAAACCATCAACATTGTTCTGTTCAATAAGGCAGTGCTTCCCCATACAGCACAATAAGTCTCTACAACACTGAAATATTTTTCTTCCCTATTTCTATCTATACTTTCAGAGATAATAGAGATCATGATGCTTGGGTGCTTTGTATTACACCTTCTAGTTTCTTTCTTCTCTGCTTTGAATTACAGTGTGTTTGTGGAATTTCTAGTATTAAACAAACAAATAAACTGGTATAGGTCCTGTGCTTCTGTCTACTCCCATATTATGTGAATAAACATATACAGTGATCTAAAACAGGCAGGTGAGACAAGGACCAACAGCTAGGGCTGGCTGATAACAGAAAAAATTTGCTGCTTGAGGTAAGGCAGACCAAAGCTGGGAAACAGAGAAGATACCAAACTGAAGTTCTTGAAAAGAAATGTACTAAAATGCTGAGCCAAATTGCTTGGCCAAAAACTAGGCTAGAAATCAACATCTGTATTGCAGGGCAGAGAAAGGAAGAAAGGTAAAGGCTAAGAACAATTTGGAGATGATAATAAACACTTGGGAGGCTGGCGTAACGTAATCTTAAGTCAGTAAGTCCAGCAAACCGAGTTACAGAACAAATTCTTGGAGAGCATCTGCAGCTGAATAACACATTTCATGGACTGCAGGTGTTTGGATTGTGCTGTGTAACTGATGGGGGGAAGCTACAAGTGTGGCTAAAACACCAATCTGAAACTCTCAAATAGACCCAGAGAGTAAAATTTCTCTGATCTTAAAGATATGGGAGTGCATTCTGAAATACAGTGATGTCCAACACAGATCTATGCACCTCTTAGAGGTAAAGTTACTGAATATTGCATTTTTTCATTCCATCATTTTCATCATTAGGATCTTTTCTTCATTATGTTTGAAATTAATGCAATATTTATACTTTTCTCTTTTCTTTTCTCTTTTCTTTTCTTTTCTTTTCTTTTCTTTTCTTTTCTTTTCTTTTCTTTTCTTTTCTTTTCTTTTCTCTTTATTTTAAATCTGTCCCCAGTCTCATCATTATCAAATTTTGCTTAGACTGTGCCTCTGATTTCTTTCCAAGATGCACTAGAATCTGGATACATTCAAAATACTTCAGCTGAAACTAGAGGGGCTAAGCTGCATTTATTTTATTTATTTATTTATTTATTTATTTATTCATTCATTCATTTAAGGGAGTACTCTGATATTAATCTAATATTTTTACTTGTGTTGGATCAGAGGTAAGCTGTTATGACAGTTTTTCTTCCTCTATAAAATGAATGGCCCTACTGTTGCTGCTTGTGAAGAGGATCACATTCTAAGCCTCAGAAAGCATTGCGCTGTATCTACATTGATTTTTGTAGTCTAAGGGGAGGTTATTTGCTCTTAAAAATAAGCAAGGCAATACATAATAATTGACCTGCAAAAGTAAGCTAAAGGTTCTTTTTCAGCCACCCCTTTCTGTCTCCTTTTTCCGACTTGTGTGTCTTTGACATGAGTTCCAGTAAAGAGGTCCGGTAAAATAAAGGACTTCAACACTATCAAATCTCATCAGCTTTGTGAGAAGAGGCTTGATAGTACTTTTTGCTATGTTGTTTTACACAGAGCATTATGCCAGATACTGGTTATTTAACTGTCAATAATTCAAGTATGTTTCTGTTTCTCTATTCTCCACCATATTGCTCATCAGTCAGTAAAAAAAGCGAGGGCTATGTATTTGTCAGCCTGTCAGGCCTATAATGCACTCAAGCTGCTGTACTCATCAAGTCACCCTCTGCCTCCAATACGAATGAAAGTTCTTGCTAAGTTTGGCTTTGTCTGAAAAGTAATGCCTCAAATGCCTTATGATGCTCTCTATTTATTCATGAACACTGAATTCCCCAGCAAACTTAATCACAGTGCCTTACCATGCTTGTAGTTAAAAACTCTCGTTAGGTTGTGGTGGTCAGACATGTTGTTGAGGTCTCTTACTTGATTAAATTAGTAGCTGCTTGGTTAGATTTTTCATTCCTACTCTTTATATGAGTCTGAATAGTATTTTGATACTGTTTTGGTAGTATTAACATTAGCCATACACTGAATATGGGAGTGTTAAGAGTTCCATATGTATAAGAGCAGAAGTGAGGCCTAAATATGCTTTATATATATATCTATCCTTTTTTATATATCCTTTTATGTGAATATTTATAAAACAATTATAAACTAAGATAATGCCTTTTCTCAGAGCTCCATAGGTAAAATCCATTTTGCATGTGTCTGTTCTTTTTTTTTTTTTTTTTTTCCCTAATGAGCAATGGTATACTGGGATGTATAATCTTACTTAAATAAGCTTGTTAAGCTTAGGTGGTGTAAATCGCTGATATTGAATGATTTTAATATGCTTCTTAGTTTAAAAAATATGATAAAAATAATTTAATATAGCACATAGATGCTATTTGAGATTTTTTTTTTTTTTGCAAACATTAACCACAGTTCCAAAACTTCTCTCTCTCTTTTTTATCTGCAAGACTTGTATTGTAGCATTCTGAGCTTTTTAAAAGTGTCAAAATTTTACCACTTCCCTCAATTTTGTCATTATAACACCTTGGAAAAAATGTCTCCTTTTTTCTGAGCCCTTATCTACTGAAAAAAAATTCATCGTTCAATAGAGTGAACCTGGAAAAGGATGAACAGTGCAGAATGATTCTGTATTTCTTTTCCAAAACTCAGCTGAAATCTTGATCTATTTCAATCATTATTTTCTTTTGGGGGTTGGGTGGAGGAACAAAGGGGAAGGTATTCTGGAAGAAAGAGAGGAAATAAATTAAGACTTACTTTTCACTTGCAGACACACTTGTAGGGAAACCTGGGACTAAGAAAAATCCGTTCTAATGAAAACTGTAGTAACAGCAGGTGATGACAACGTGAGTCCATTTTTCTCCTTTAATGAGTAAGATCCTTAGTAAAATTTTGCTTGAAGGTATTAATAAATCTATTCTATGAAAAATCTGTCATGATACAATACCTTACCTTATCAAGACAAAGTTTTTATTTTTTCCTTCTCTCATTCATTACTTATGTAGGCTTTAACCTTTCCAACATCCCCAGAGTTAACTGGTAGTACTGGCTTTTCTACAATGATTTATGTATCACATTATAAAATATTAATAATAAAGTACACTTTTACTCAAGTAACCCCTTAAGTCATTTTAATTTTGCCCTTTGTATAGTTTTTTTTTTTAGATACCATTATACCAATATAGTTGATACCATTATATTCACTGATGAAACAAAAACATTTCTGAACTGCATTGTTTTAATGTCTCTTTTTATAAGGAAATTGCTGAACTTGTCTGACGTGTACACATAAATGAAAATTTGCTAAGCTTAGAAAGAAGGTGTTAATTCTTGATAATATACTATTTGTCCATCATCACACAGCTGAATATTAATAGCCTTAATAGTAGTCTAGATGGGTAGCCTGTGCCTGGTGGCTGGGGGGCTTTGGTGGGTGTAAGACTTCAGTGTGAAGGGCAAGTAGGCAGCTTAATTCAGTAGGAGAAGTAAGGGCCACTGAAACTAGAGCTGCTAACATTTCCCTTTCAAAATTTAGAATAAATGTGACACCCCGTGCAATGTGGTGTGACCTGAGAAACTCAGGTGAAGAGACTGGGATGGATGCTGTGCTGGGAACTGGGAGATCTGGATCTCCTATCTGCCAGCCAGCATATAATTTCATCGCTGCTTCTGCCTCCTTTCACACTGCGAGCTCTCTCTATTTTGCCAGAATGCCATGTATCCAAATTGTAGTGAGATGAAATATCAGTAGTTTTAAATACAAACCATCTCTCTCATTTACTTTCAGGGACCTGCTGTTGCTGCACTAGAGCTGATCAGGAAAGTTCTCTTGAGATGTTTTGCCACAGTCAGATTCTTGGCAAGAAATAGAATTGATTGTGGTGATGTCACTGATAAAAATGAAATAAAAAAAAAAAACACAGAACAAAAAGAATTGATAACACCTTTTCATTTATTTTTACACTATCTTATTATGTCAGTAACAGTATAAATATGAAATGAGAGTTTTCATTTTCACTAGAAATGATGTTTCACTTTCATATCATCCATTTACAAAATGCTTCTGTAATGTGTGTTCCACAAAAGACACTGAAAAATTTGAAATGTTGAAATTTCCCATAAAATTAATATTTTCAGCTTTTTGACATGATCTGTAACAAAAATATGACCCAGAATTAGGACCAAGATGAGATATTAAAAGGAAAAATCTGATTCATAGTATCTGACATTATCTAGATTGGGTGACACAGGGAAGAAATTACTGGAATAATAATTAGAGGAATTATTTCCAAATTATCAATTACCACACAGAATCAACTAAAAACAGAAGTAAAGCACATTAAAATAAATATTAAAGTAATATTAAACTGTAATAAAAGATTATTTCTAATGTTTTGAGTTTTAATTTTTAAATCAATATTCATTTCTCTCTCCATTGAAACCAAATGTTCACCTAATAAAGGGTGCAGTTTCTTGTCTTAAGTCACCAGAAGAAAATTCCATAAATAAAATGGGATAAAAGCTTACCTGGAGAGAGAATTCACTAGAAAAAATGTGAAAATGAACTGATAAAACTTCAGCTTTCTTAATGTTGACTTTGCTATAGAGATTGCTGTAATTCTTAAACAAAACATTTTGAGTGTATTTAAACATTTATCTTTAACTGGAAAAATACTTAAATGAGACAAGCAGACATATACAAATTATATTTTATCTCAAACTTTATTTTTAATGCAATGATGTCAACATTGTCTTAATTAAAGGGGAAAATAAAAAGTCTAAGCATAGCAAACAATCTTGGAGGCAGAAATTTCAGTTTTTTTTTTTTAATCTTCAGGCTACTGAAGATAATTAGAAGCTTGACAATCAGCTAAAGATATTTAAACAGTCAGGTCTTATCTTGCTGCTAGAAGTCTATTATTCTTGAAGTTAATGTAATGTGACTAGTCAGATCTGAATCTAGTCAGAATTCTTATAATTCTGGAGACAGAGTAGGCCTCTTTTTTTTTTGTCTTTTCATTAGGAAAGAAACTAATGTGGTATTGGCACTTAGAATAAAATAGTAGCTTTCACATGAAACTAAAATGTCAAGGAACTGGGTGTACTCTTCAGTGGTGTAAAGCATATTAATTTTAACTTATTTACAATCATGAGCTTAGGACAACTATGCTAGCTTACTGCAGTTAGGGGTCTGAAGTAAGTTATGGATTTTTAGGTTTTTAAACCAACAGTCTGCTGTTTTATTAACCATAGCAGAAGAACAGCAGGGCATCAGCTTGCATTATATATATATCCATATATATATATATTTTTTTTTCCATCCGAAATATTTGGACAGATGAATGGAAGAGATTTGATGCTGCTAGTCCCTGTATGCTGTAATCATTCCTCCAATGTCGAATCCTACCCTAAGACCTTTTAAAGTGCTTTTAGAAGTTTTTGACACCTTCTCCCAGTGACACAGGAAAATCAGAATTTGACCACAGCGATTTTTTTTTTAATTTCACTGCAGAACAAGGCAACTCACTGAAATATATGCCTCTTAAAACATAATGTTTCTGTAAAAGGTTAAAACACCTAATTATTTTTAACATATAGACTGATACAATGCTTGTTGTCACTGTTATGTTGTCACTGAGATATATGCATCCAAACAAATGAGGGCAAAAATGTCTGACTGTGTCTTTATATCTGTGGATGGTTTACTGATATTTAATGTACAAAAAAAACAAAAACAAAAACCAATGAACCAACCAAACAAAAAACCATGATATGATATGGCATGTTGTGTATTTTTCTTCAGGAGATCTTTTTTTTTTTTTAACATTTTGTTGATCTGTTACCACTTGACCTAGAGCCCATGCTGCTTTCTTGGAAGACATAAAAAGGATCATGTCTATCAGTATATTTTATGGAGGGTATATTTCTAGGTAATTTAAACAGTGATAGTGTAATGAGCTTTAAGGTGGGATTCATATTTAGTTTGGTTTCTGGTCTAATGTAGCTGCATAGTTTCTTCCTATGTGGAGTGGAGAGATGCTCTCTAGAGGGAAAGGATACATTACCCTTTGGAAGGCAGGAGGGAGGAACCCAAGATCCAGTTCCAGTTCTGTAATCACCACCCTTTCCCCCTTCTTAAGTTTTTGGTTTTGGGGGGAGGGGGGAGAAGGAACGTGTGTATATCCTTACTCCCTCTAGCCAGTATGTGTAAATCTGTGTTACACACTAATGCTCTTCCTCTGTAATTTAATTTCATTTCATTTATTTTCTGTGATATCTTCAGAAACATATCCAAACAAATACAAATTTGAACTCTTTAAATGTGTTGAAAGCTTACACCTTTCATATGTACATATACTACACTCTTCCTAAGAAAACATCACGCTAGGTACCAGTACCTCTCAGGGAAAGTCTGTCATCAGCAGTCTGTGCCCCTACAGCTAAGAACCAGACCATAAACACAAATTCAACATATTTTATCATAATTCTACACATTTTTATCATCACATTCTCCTCAAAGTGAAGGAAAAGTGAAGGAAAAATGTTAAAAAAAGGTCCGATTCTGCATCACATTAACACACAGAATCAGATAGGGGTATAAACTTCATATTCTGGTTATGTGTTTTGCTTGAAGCATGCTATTCCATGTTTTTCTTTTATCATGTGTACAATATCATCTGCTTTTTCTCCTGCCCCCTTTTTTTTAACCTTTGTATTTGAATTAGTCTTCAGAAACTGCTTCAAAATTTGTAAGATTTGGTTCCCATCTTGTTTCCAGCTGGTCTTCAGGGAGCAGAAATATTTCAAAGTGTGTTTCTGGAAATGTACTATTTTCTGTAGTATCAGTGAAAGTAGTACAATTATATTTATTATACCCTCTAATGTAGATTCCAAAATATCACAGTTCTTGTGGAAAGCTCTATTAAGCTCGTATAACTAAATAAGTAGCTGGATGAATGCATCACTGAACAAGGCAAATGAATCACTGAGTCCCTCACTACCAGAACAGTTCTGGTCCGCCCCCTGTTTGAGCCAGGAAAAATGCTGCTTCTGTATGAGAACAGTACTAATCATAAACTATATTGTACAGATTTGGAACTGTGCTGAACTGACTGCAGAAGCTTAAAAAGACATGGAAATATTTTCTAAAATGTGCCTACACATTCAATGTAATTACTACTCATCCCTACCCTGATTTCTATAGGATGATTTTTTCTCCAGTGGGTGATTTTATAGCAAAAAAATTGTTCAGTAGAAGATTTCATATCAAGGAATGCTTTAATCCAATAAATGGCTTTTTCTTCAGTGTTTGTTTTGGGATTTATTTGGATGTTTCTGTTGAAAATACCTTTGGTGTGGTTGTTGGGGTATGACTTTAACACCTATGCCAGATCACTTAAAATGTGATCTGTAGAAATGCATCTGAAAATGAAGTTATTTCATTAAGGTTCTTATTCATGTATATTGCATTTTTACATTTCTTTACAGTCAGAGGTGCCAATCGTGTTCTAATACGAATTACTATCTCCTACATAAAAGCATAGCTTTGGGTAGGAATGAGTAAAGAGAATAATGAATCTACAAATAACAGAAGTTCCAGGTGAGGTAAAAAAAAAAAAAACAAAAGCTTTTTTTGAAGCAAATCTTAATCTCCTTAGTGAAATTCTGTTAAAGAATAAGTTATCTACACTTAGATGTCCAAATATGAGCTGTAGGTGTCTAAAGATCTATTCAGCTTACCCTGTAGGGCATTCATTCAGGGCAGGATTCAGTTGTTTCAACATCAGTGCCTAACGCTGCTTTAAATGTCTTTGAGTGATGCCTCCCATTTCCAGCAGCCTTTAAAGAAGGATGGAGGTCTCTTGAAGATCATGTGTCATGGCAGCTGTACCTAGAGGCAGTTTTCAGAAAGCTGTTTTGCTGAGTTGTCAGCAGAGGTAGCATTTAGTTGCCAAAATCTTCAGGTGCCATTTGAGAGACACTCAGCATCCAAGACATCTGCACAGGACTGCAGGACATTACATGGACAGGACTGCTGAGTTCCCAAAGATTTGTTTCCATGGTTAGAGACTGAACCCTCTATATACTATACTTTGACATAGTACTTCTGGATTTGGGGAATTATCTTCTCACGGAAACAATCTGTAATCTTGAGTTTAGCCTCAATAAATAGAGAATATATATAAGAATAAATATATAATAAGAATAAATATTTATTCTTAGTTTTTGATGTATCCATTGTTTTTGGTTTCTCACAGATGGGATAGATGTTTTTTGTTTATGACTTACTCTACCAGTTTGTCCATAAAACCCTACCTAGGAGGCTATCAGGATGCAGTACTGGTGGGATCATTTTTTTCTGGGAGATTGGCAGTAAAGGAGAAGATTCTACAGGCATAAAATGTATCAAAAATTCTACGTTGATGGGGCTATGCTCAACATCTTATTTACAGGCAAAGAGGAAACACACTTTATATAAAAAGTCAAGACCTGTTTGTAGAATTCAAATCTTTACAGACTAATCCAAGTATCATTATTAGAATAGTTCAGTTAGAAGAGACCTACAAGGATCATCTAGTCCAACTGCCTAACCACTTCAGGGTTAAACAAAAGTTAAAACATTATTATTAAGGGCATTATGCAAACGCCTCTTGAACGCTGACAGGCGTAGGACATCAACTGCCTTTGTAGGAAGCCTGTTCCAGTGTTTGACCACCCTCATGGTGAAGAATTTTTTTGTGATGTCCAGTCTGAACCTCACTTGGTGCAGCTTTGTGCTGTTCCTGCACCTTCTATCAATGGAGAGAGAGGCACCATTTCCCCTCCTCAGGAAGTTGTAGAGAGCAATGAGGTCACCTTTCAGCCCCCTTTTCTCCAAACTAGACAACTCAAGCGTCCTCAGCCTCTCCTTCTAGGACATGCCTTCCAGCCCTTTTACCAGCTTTGTTGCTCTTCTCTGGATGCATTCATGTACCTTAACATCCTTTTTGCACAAAATATTCAAGGTGAGGCTGCAGCAATGATAAATATAACTGGAGAATCACCTCTTTTGATCAGCTGGCTATGCTGTGTTTAATGCACCCCAAAACATGGTTTGCTCTCTTGGCTGCCAGGGCACGCTGATAGCTCATGTTGAGCCTGCTGTTGACCAGCACCCCCAGATCCCTTTCTGCAGAGCTGCCTCCAGCCACGCATCTCCCAGTCTGTACCTGTGTCCAGCGTTACTCCGTCCTAGGTGCAGCACCTGGCATTTACCTTTGTTGAACTTCATGCCGTTGCCTAATGCTCCAATCTACCTAGATCCCTTTGCAAGGTCTCTGGTCCCTCCAGTGAATCAACAACACTTCCCAGTTTAGCATCACCAGCAAACTTACTGAGGATGCATTTCATTTCTGCATCTAGATCACTGATAAAAATGTTGAACAGGACCGGCCTTAGAATTGAGCTCTGGGGAACACCACTGGTGACCAGCTGCCAGTAAGATGTAGCCCCATTCACTACAACCCTTTGACCTCTACTGTTGAGCCAGTTCATCACCCCGTGTAGTGTGAACATGTTCATCTCACAGTTGGACGACCTGTCCAGAAGGATACTGTGAGGGACAGTATCAAAGACCTTACTAAAACCCAAAAAGATTATATACACTGTCTTCCCTTTATCCACTAAGTGGGTGACTTTATCATAGAAGGATATCAAATTACTAAAACAGGACTTTCCCTTCATGAATCCATGTTGACTATGCCTGATAAAAGCTTTGCTCTTTAAATGCCTTTCAGTAACACCCAAGATAATCTCCTCTGTATTTTTTCCAGTTACAGAGGTTAGGCTAACAGGTGTGCAGTTTGCTGGGTCTTCTCTTGTACCCTTCTTGTATATTGGTATAACATTGGCTAGCTTCCAGTCAGTGGGGATGTCCCCAGACTCCAAACACCAGGATCTGATAATTACAGAAAAAGATATGATGCTTTTCTTCAGACTCTCAATAACAATAATGGAGATAAAATTATTATACATACATTTGATTTCTATCCTTTTTCCTAGTGATACGCTCACCTATACCTTGTTGTTCTGGGTCCCAAGGTCTTATTTTAGTCTTATTTTAGTATTTGTGGTGAGTGTTATGATGAGTAGTCAGCAGCTGGAGGTCTTCACTTATGTTGATGTTTTCTTCTTTCTCACTCTAGAATCTACGTAGGGTTACTTTTATGTTTGCTAGCATGTTTTTACAGATTTTCCTTTTTTTTTTTTCATTGGCTCACAACTCCACATTACATCTGAACATAATATATGTAGTGCCTTCTACGTATGTCGGATAGTATTTCTTTGTTCTCTTTGTTACTCCTCAAATCAGTTTTGTCCAGCTTCAGGTCTGCGTGTCATTAAAAGACCCTGGGTGAGCTGTTTACAGCCATGGTTCCTCTGGTGCCAGCCTGTGCCCCATCTCTTATCATCCCATGCTTGGAACCTCTGCACCACATCCTGTGACTCAACTTCTCAACATCTCAGCTGTGATACCAGGCCTATATTTCTCTATACAGCATCACTATATTGAAGACATAAAACCATTGTGGTACATTCATATAAACATAAATAAAAGTAAAACAGATTAACAACAGTCACTTGGCTAATTAGACAAAAAAATGGCTGGTATCGCTAAATCAAGCAGTACAACAAAAGCTTAGTCAGAACAAGCCTGTCAAACCTCAGTCCTGAGGCTTTGCAAACTCAGTACAAAGTTTGCAACCTTTTACTAACAGTGGCAATACTTTATTATGGGACTGTAGGGTTATGACTGTAAAGAGGCTTGAGTACCCAGAAGCTCATCTTTTACACAGAAAAATATGTATCATTTATACCGATGAAAGATATTCCTTCTTCTTACAAAGCTTGGCCTCCTACATATTCTGCAGGCAAATGCAATAGAGGCAGTGTCTAGGCTGACCAAAGTCATGCTGCTTAGTACATTGGATCACATAGGAGATTAAGAACACTAGACAGTATTTACTAACAAAGGATGACACATTTGTGCTGGGAAGATGACGCCCTCTGCTTTAAACTTGTTCAAAAAATTCTCAGGCAATATTCCATGCTCTGAAAGTATAGAGACGAATATGAGAAAGGTTTCAGTGCATCTATGAGTAGCAGGGTGATTTATAGAGGAAGTATTTCTTACACACAAGTAGACCTTCAACTTCTGTTTCAATGCTCTGTATTCCTGCTTCTCTCTGTGCAGGCCAAATTAACTGCTTTTCAGGAATAATTCAACAGTTACTCTTGCTCTGCCTTATACATCTTTTCCTTTTAGGAAACAGCTGTGATTTTCATTGTGTGATTGCAAATCTGTGAAAGAGACTGTTTTAAATTGCAGAAAAAGCACTCTGATTCCTTATTAATTAACACCATCCAGGTCTTGTCTTAAGCAGGTGAAACCTCTTTTGTAGAAGGGTATGGTGTTGGAAGATATTCCTTGTTGCCATTAACTCCTCCTTAGAAGTAAAAAATTGCTATGACAAGAAAAGGTTTTCAGGAAAAAAAAAATAGATTTTGATTGGAAATCATGAAAATCCGATAAAGTACTTCTTATTATCCCCCAAACTCTTGTCTAAGTGCACCTCCAGTTACCCCATATCTGGGAATCTGCTTGCTCACTCACCAAGGCGATCAGCTCAGTGCAGGCATGTCCTGCAGTGGAGCAGAGGATCACGGCGTGCAGGAGCATTCCTGCATCGAGGCAACCCCAGGGAGCTGAAAGAACCACAAAGCACCTGCAGTGCGCTCGAGAGCAGCTGCCGAGGTTTGGGTGGGGCCAGCAGTGGACACCCCCCAGCTGCACAGGCAGCCTCTAGGGAGCTTGAGCAGCTCAGGACACGGAGCAAAGCAACCAGGGCTGGCAAACAGGGTGTGGTGCGGCAGTTGGCACAGCAGGGTGCTGGAGCTTTGCCAGCTTGACCAGGGAGCGATGGTATCCACCTGGCAGAAGGCCACGGCCTCTCTGAGCTTTGCACCCACCACAACAGACACAGCCTCCCAGCCAGAGCTCTGGTGGGAACATGCTGCTACCCAGGTGTCAGGCTGCAGGGTGTGCCCTACTCTTACGCCAGTACAACACAGCAGGAGGGAGCACACCTGTGGGAGGTGCACCCAGGTAGAGGAGCTCTGCTTAGTGACAGAGCTCCAGGAGGAGGTGAGCAGGTTGAGGAGTGAGTGTGAGAGGGAGAGAGACTACTGGAATCACCCCCTACTTTCCCTGAGACAGGCCCACCAAGCAGACAGGACACATGATATGGATGACTCCCTATCCTCTCTCCACCTGGTTGAACATGGTGACTTAAAGGGGCAACTTGGTCAAGTCCCTGCCTGGCACAGCAGGTGCATCTCCTTAGTGACTGCCCCACCTTCCCAGGTGCCTTTGCATAATAAGTATGAGGCTCTGCAAGTAGAACTGAACTATAT
The DNA here is from genome assembly GCA_013399115.1 of Anseranas semipalmata. Lineage (NCBI taxonomy): Eukaryota > Metazoa > Chordata > Aves > Anseriformes > Anseranatidae > Anseranas > Anseranas semipalmata. The sequence goes on along the minus strand of VXAA01005601.1, from coordinate 1,890 downwards.
TGAGGATGATGGTTCATCTAGCTTGGAGGTGTTGCTGCGGTTACATTGGCCTATGCCCTGCATCAAAATGGCTTCCATGAAAAAAAAAAAAAAAAAAAAATTGAT
>VXAA01005600.1:838072-869537 GCA_013399115.1 Anseranas semipalmata | reverse complement strand
CCTAAAACATGGGGCAAGAAGTCTTTCCTCTGCCAAGGAAGTAGCTCATTTCCACCTCAGGATGATGGCAGGCAAGATCAAGGGAGTCTGCCTTTGCAGTTTGGCATGGGAAGATTTTGAGTCTCTTGACTGACACAAAAGTGCCTCACTCTGGGCTGATTCTTAAGCCTAGAACTATGGAGAAAGATAAGTCTTAGGTATCAAAATCTTGCTTCCAGGAACATTTTTTTTCATATTGCTCTTTCTCTGATGCATACTTAATTAAAATAAAAGATCACCTCAGTGATTAAATAAGCAATAGTCTACATTATCTCATAAAAATAAAGGACTTAAAATATTTGATATGTCCAGCATCACCAGCCATTCCGGGCTATTTCAGAATGTGCAAAGGCCCAACAGTGCTCTTGGACAGCCCCAGTCATGCGAATTTCCTTAAGCATCTGAGATGAGGTATTACACAAATATGGCTCCTCTGGGAGCCATCAATCAAGACCACGGCAGCTGCAATGGCTTTCCAATCCCATACCTTTAGTTCAAAGCTTGCCAGAACATCTTCCTATTTCTAGAGGTTGTCAGCTAGCCTGCCAAAAGCCAGCTGCACTCTAGGACAATGTACTAAACACAATATACGGAACACTTTCCTAAGGCAGTTAGCAATTGAGGAGGAAACTATTCTCCAGATTTGAGGGATGGGGACTACAGCAGAGAGCCATCCAATGTGTAGACCGAGCCTATTAACAGACTAAAGTTTGATCATCTGGGAATTCTAGTTCTTTGCAGCTATGCTCTTAACAAAAGATTCTTTGCTCTTGGCAACTTTCTTGCTATCAACATAATGACCAAGTTAGCTATTGCAGGAAATGGGCTACAAATATGAAGATGACCCGCTCTCATCTCATGTCTTTCATCACTGGCTCTCCAAAGGGCATTGCCTGACAGACCACAAGAAAACCAAAACTGTAACTTTTACGTAACAAGGAAGGGTAAGTGCGCTGGGATAAATGCGTTTCTGCAGGTTAAAAATAAATAAGCCACTCCTTTGCTTTATCTTGATTCAAAAGGGAAGAAATGGTACAAGGGCTACAGTTGGGCTTCAAAGGACAAAGCAAAACACAAAGATGAGAGGAGTTTTTTGCAGAAGGCAGTCAGGCATGAGCTGCCTGTGCTAGATTGACAGTTCCAGAGATTGTCTGCATTAGAGGCAACTGAGCCTTAGAAATAAATACTATTTCACATATTTTGACAACTGTAACCTAAAACTTGAAGTTCTGTGTTTATATTGGTTTTGCTTAATAGGAGAAAGATTTTCCTTTGCCTGAGGTTAATAGTGTTCCTGGGTGGCTAAAACTGGCCACAAGGAAACACACCCTTTTTCTTTTTCACATTAATAAAGCTTTTAACATGTTTCTGGCAAATTGGCAAGAAAAGTGCGTGTAACTCATAATTGGTGATTTAAATGCAATCATGAACAAATAAATGCCTGTTCAGATCTCATTATTTATGGACTGAACCTGCTTTAAGACAAAATTACTCTTCTTTGGGCACCAGCCAAACATAAACACTTATTAAGTCTTAATTTTAATCATAAGTTACAAATGTACTGTGTCTCACACTGCTGCCTATTTGGAAGCACTATATATTATGGGAGTATGTGAATTTATTGAAACTTGACACAGTTCTAATGTAAAGGTTTATACAGAGTGGAACTCTTATACCTCAGGAGACAGCAAATCATTATCAGTTTGCAGGACCCAAGCAAACAAATGAAAATAAAACAGAGGTGAACTGTAAGAGACATCGGGATAAAACATCTTCTCTTTGGATTAGATAACTATTTAATTCTTCATGAACAGAATGTGTGTGTACTCTTTGCCTGACACAAACTCTTCGCCTGATACAAGAAAGCACTTTTCAATTTTGCTTAAGTTAAATAGTATTGAACACTTCTGAAAAATGGAGGTAGTTCTTTGTTTGATCAGAACGATATATGGGACTTGGAGTAGTTTTATTTAGTGATACAGTGATTGTTTTTATGGGCTTACTTGGTTCTGTAAAATGCTGAACATTCTGGCTGTGATCCAACAAAGTACTTAAATATATGGTTAGCTTCTGAACAATAAAAAGTTCGTATTTTCTTGCAATACAGGCACCATTCCCAGATACTACTTAGTATATAGAAAACATAACTTTCAGTTTCAACATATACATCCTAGAGTCCAGAAAAAATTGTGACCTTTTATGCTCACAAACAACTTGCAATTAGCTACAATATTTCTTTTACGTATTTATGCCACTTCTTTATTTTTTTCATTTTTTTTGTATTTTGATGTCAAGCATCTGAATTAATTTATTTTTGCATAATGTCCTCAAATAGTATTTCAAAGAAAACAAAAACATAATTTCTACAAAACACAAGTAGAAACTGCCAATAAAGCTGTCAGTCAATGATTGGTGTGATAATGGGTATTAGATGTGGACTTATCCAGTAGGAACTGAATTGAACCCTACAATTATTTCAAACTGAGCAAACCTCTGTCCGCTAATAGTAATTCAACTATTTCCAGCCAAAGTACCAGTTAAAGAATTACCCCGAGGTGAAAGACCACGTATCACATTACAAATCACCAGCACCTCCCCTTCTCTCACCAGACACGACTCTCGGCTAGAGATGGAAGATGAGTACCACCATCTGATGACAGACTTTCTGACCATTAGTTCCCCAGAAGGACTCTTTTCCCCTTTAACAGTATTCAGCAGCAGCACCAGAGGAGTTTTCAAAACTCCTGCACATGAAAGACCAGCAGCAGCTGCAAATACTTAAATGTCAGACAAAACTTGGGGTGGTATCCTTGTTATTGGAGCATGAGTTATATAATTCAGTCATCTTTCTGGCAGGTAATAGTGATTAGAACCCCTGAAGGTTCCTTGTGCTGCCCTCTCGTGAGCAGAGTATTTGAAAGCAATGATGTTTCCCCTTCTGAACTTTCCCATTTAAGAAACAAAAGCAATCTCCCCAAGCACCAGAAAAAGAAGTATTTCCTACCTCCTCCAGGGCTTTGGCTGCCATGGCCATTAGCCAGCGTCCCTGTGCCACCTTTAACAGCGAACATCTGCAGAATCCCACATTCTCCGTGAAGACAGAATCTGTCACTGAAGTCCGTCCCTCTGCTAAATCCCACAGGCAGATCCTCTGGTCACGACCCTGACTTTTACAATAAAACAAGTTGTTCTGTGAGCAGCAGGACTGAGGAAACCTGGCTTCCTGTAGGTTAGTATCTCAAAGTTGGGTCTTCAACGTGTAGTAAGGGCTGAGCTTAGCATGGCTTCTGTGGGTCTGTTAATAGGGTCTTTCATGAAACGTGTGCTAACTCAGTGTCACTGAGACCTCTACCCTTCTACTGACTGCAGAACTGGCCAGTACGTTCAAAAGTTACCAGCAAGAGGGAAGACCTGAGAGTCAGTCACATGCACGGCAGTCGGAGTTAGCCATGTTTCCTTACAAAGAGAGACTAGATCAAATACAGTTATGCTATTTATATGCACAAATATTTATGAATTTCATGACTATTTGAACATTTTCATAATAAGAATACTTACATTTTAGCATTGATTAGAACTAATTTAAAGGGAATCAAATGTATCCAGAGAATAGCATATTTAACACTCTTTCACACTAGCAATGAAATGGAACTATCAGCCATGTTGACAGCTGAAAGACAAATAGCAAGACAAGAAAGACCACAAAGGTAAATAAAAAGCAACAGTTATTCAGTGGCCAACTTCCCAGGGCCACAGGGAGGGCACAGAAGGCTGTTACAACTGCATGTGTGAAGACACAACAGGAGAGGGACTGGCAAGCAGCAGGAATTAAGCAACGAAACACTGTGGTTGAAACATCCAAAAAAGAAAACAAAACAGTGGCTGCAGCAGCACCACCAATGTACTAGTGCAGCTCTATCAAGCACAGGCTCTCTCTCATGTACACCTCTCCATGCCATAGAAAAATCCATGTGTTGGTCCCACACAGTGAGACCAAGGAGGCCAGTCAAAGGGTGTCCCATAACTGCTACATATTTACATGATTCCAGTTCTCTGGAACGAAGTACCACTGTAGAGAAGCTATAGTTTTCGCAGTTCACAGACTACAGTAGCACAGGATACCTGTCCTCATATTATTACCTGGGACAAGGAGTCATCAAAAATCCCTCATCTATTTCTTGTTTTAATTAGCAGTATCACTTGACAGAAGTATGTAACCAAAACAGGTAGATGTGAATTTGACCAATTAGGGTTTCTTCAGCATCAGTACAGGAACTCCCATCTGCTGTTCCGCTGAGTGACAAACTATGAAAACATTTATAGCATTGGGCATACAAACAATGTGGTACTGCAAGAAATTGCTGTGATTTAGTTTTAGAACAGAGTAACAAAAAATACAGGTAAGTGCTGTCCTAAAATTGCACTGCTATGTGAACTGTTATAAATATACACCAAAAATAGAGGTAATGAAAAACTCTATAACTATACAAACAATGCTCATTCAATAGGATTTTATGGGGGAGAGTGTTGATAGTTGTACTTAAGTAGATAAATATAAATGCTAATGAGTTCCACTGTATATTATAAGAGATGTCTTCTCTAGATAAACATGTCAGAACACCTCCTAGTCATACAGACGCTTTGGCATCCACTCTACTCTAGATCACTTGTCTAATCCAAAGTACACAAATCTTCCCAACCTTCCCTTGCTAAATGAGAACACAAGACATTTTGCAACACAGGCGTGCAACTCAGCATTCTTGCTTATTTTCCACCATTCTCCACCTCTGGCTCTTCTCTTCCTTCCCTACTTTTTCTCCCTCTCCCCCCTACTTATAAACTGTATCACATTTGGTATTCCCTGGGAACCAGTTGTGAAGCACTTAACTTCAAATCCAAGTGCATTTCCTTTACCCAGAAGCTTCACATGATCTCAGTGCAGTAGTAAGGATGCTACAGACCCAACAAAATTACGATGAAAAATGATACAATTAATTTTTTTATGATATGCATGTAGCCACATGTGTAAATAAAGAAATTAATTGTATCATTTTTTCCACCTTTGGCTCTTCAGTTTTTCTGGATTTTTGTATTTCTGTACATTTTCTGTATGTGTTGAATAGACTTTCAGTTGACTCCAGAAATAAGAAATTCCTTTTTTAAAAAAAAACCAACAACAAACTCAGGTACATAACAGAAACAAGAATCATTTAATACTGCTTTTTGCCTTTGCTGACCTGAGGAGCCTATCTTTACCATCCATTGTTTCCACCCAGTAGACAGATTTTCTTCCATGGCCATCCAGTGCTTTGTCCACTCTGCGTGTTTTCAGGTTCCAGACATGGATAAACCCATTCTCAGAGCTGGCAGTAATAACAGATGCTTTTAGTGTGACCATTGAATACAATCTGATAAGACAGTCTGATACCCCCCCACTGAAGTTGTATATACAAAGATAAGACACCCATCATTCACCCACCATGCATTTTGGTGTTTTCTTCAGATACAATTTATCTAAATAACATACTTTATTTTAAAAGGAAATGTCTGTATGATGCTCAGCTTAGCCAGAAGTCCTGATTTACTTACCCGGAGAAGAGAATAGGGACATCAGGTTCTTGGCCTCCACAGGAAAAACGCAGAGCGTGGACTGCAGCACTGGTACCTCTTAGCACAAACTGTGGATCCGGAGGTGGCGGAGCCATCCAAGCAATGACTGGGGGAGCAAGATGACAGATATCATAGAGGGTAAGGTAGCCTAAAGTGAAATTACAACTTTAAATATATTCTGATCGGGACATTTGCTTTTCTTAGTTACTTTCCTCTTCAAATTGCCATTATTGGATGCTACTTCTATTTGCCATACAGTTCTGTGAAATTATTTCCTCTTAATTTGACTAATCAAGCATCTATCAAATCTGCTTTTTGACGCTAGGTAATGATTCCCTTTTAAGCTAGGTACGTGCTGAGCTGGCCTTTGTATGCACATACTTGTAAATACAAAATTGTTCAGCTGTTCTCCCTGCTGCAAAAAAGGAACACGTACGAAATGCAAGAAACTGGATACCCAGAATTTCAGTGGGCAAGCAGTGTATCATTCCACTTAGCCCCTTTGCAAGTCTCACCCTTTCTTCCCCATAAAAATGCTATTTCTGCACTTTCTACCCACAACCATTTGCAGAAAAGCATTGCAGTGAATATGTCAAGTGAAAAGAATTTCACATGAGATCTGAGCTAGGATCGTTTTTATACAAGATTGCCATTACTCCCAAGTACTTGAATTTTTGGTTCCGAGCATGGTTACTTGAAAAAAGAAATGCATTATTTCACACTAACTTGACTACCGTGTTAATCATTTTATTCCGAGGCGTTTGTATTCCCCAAAGGATCAATAAAAAGAGACGGATGCTTTCAGCTTTATGTGATTGGTTCAAATGTGGCCCAAGTCAGCAAAGAAAAAGACAAGCATGCTGGACGCTGCCCAGTCTAACATGGGAAATGTGAAGAACAATATATTGTGAACTGACAGGGATAGTTCGTATGATCTGATTAGGCTCACTCTTACTGATTTGGCACCTTTACAAAGTACTTCTGCAGCAGGAAAAAAGACCATTCACGTTAGCACCTCTGCAGGCAGTTCCTGCACAATCACCAAAGGACAAGGACAACTTTCTTGCATTCCGACTAGCTACAAATGACCCTCCAGACTTGTGCAGGGGCAATGTAACCAGCAGCTGCTATGACTGTAAGTATAATTTGCAATTAATTGGAAATTACATTATAGCATGCATTACAAGAACAGTTTTCACCTTGGCATTTTTTTTCTGCTTTCTCTGCGTATTTAGTAGCTGTGCTTATACTTGTGCTTCTTCCTTTCTGACCCAGCTTCATACAGAAAGGGGCAGCTTTGTCACAACAGATGCCAACTCTAATCACTCTTTCCCATTCATGAATATATTAGACCAGATTAAACAAGAACTTTTCCAGATTCAGTAGGGGAAGATCAACAGGTGCTTTTGTGCCTGCTGGCTCACAGCACAGGAATTGCAGAGAATCAGAACAGAGTGGTAGAGCTACAAGTTACATGGTAAAAGCTCAATTTTTCTCTCTTCTCACCTCGGTAGCTTTTGAATTGTGTTTAATGAATACACTTGCTATTGCACCTAATTTGCACGTCTACCTTGGGTGTTTATAGATCACTAATCAATGGTATCTATAGGTCCTAATTAAACACAATTATCTTTTAGGACTAGTGATGAAACAATTCTTCAACATAATGTGCAGTTCTCCCTCAATAGCACCGTGTAATTAGGTATGAAAATAATGAGCTCAGTGGATAACCTCCATGTTTTAGTGTCCTGACTCATCTGTTTTATGAGGGTGTCTGATGATCTAGACGCTAGGCTGGAGTAAATTTTCAGATGATTACATGCTGTACAGGTTCGCCCCCATGGTGAGATCCAGCTCCCAAGTGCCTGTCAGTAACATGCTTCACCTGTGTTATAAACCTGTTAGACTAAGAATTTTGTCACCAAAGGTCACCTCCTTGGGGCACTACAGCAGTATGCTGTTGCCCTCAAAAGGACACTTTGTAGACCCACATGAGTAGTCGCAAGGTGGCTTGTCAGAGGAACAAGGTCTCTCTCCACAGTGGAATGATCCTGCGTTACTGTACTGAGCAAGGAAGATGAAATAAAACCAAGTCAACCCAGAGGCTACCTGGGATTACAAGGCAGGTTTTAATAGCATTTTTCTAATTACTGACACAGAAGTTTTTGCTGACAGACAACAAGTGTGTGCCTGGCTGTGGGGAGGGTTTTACCTGGCATGAAACAGACTGTACAAATGCATGTCTTTACAAGGACAGTATTTCAGAAAAATCCTCAGACTGGCTACAGGAAAAACAAAAAACCAAAATAACAACAACAATTATGAAAACATAATTTCAATCTATAAGCAAATCAAGTGACTTTTTGCTCCTTGAAGCTTGATTCTTTGCTTGCTTTTTTACTAATCAGAAATGCAAATCTTGAAATTGTGCTTAATATTAAACCTATGTTGTTTTTTCTTGGGCATATGATATGACTTGTTAGTATTTCCTATCACGAATCAGCAAATGAATGGCAGTATGACAGTATTAAGTGTCTCATTTTTCTTCCTGCAACTATAAAAATGCACCTCTGCTGCCTTCTACATCCATAAGCTTGGACAAGTCACTTAAGAACAAGATTTTATTAAAAGTTCTTAGGTACCTAAACCAGCAAAAAGTCCCACAAGGACTCAAATGGATGGAAATTCTGTACACTGATGCCTTAAAAACCCCCGAGAAAGCATCCATCTGTTCCTGTTGACACATTAGCAGCCTCGAAAATATGACATTTAGCCTACCTTCAACTCACCAGGTAGCTCACTATCTCCAATTTACTTATATGGATAGTGAACTACTCTGCAGTATACTGATACTAACAGACAATATTTATATCATGCTTTGCTAAGACAGACAGCTCCAAACATGCTAAATACGGTGCCTTTGTGATCACTGAAACCCCTGGGTAAATTTGTCAGAAGTGCCCAAGTGATTTAGAAGCATAAGACTCATTTCCAAATGAACATTTAATCCTAAATCTCTAGGACTTTTTAAAGTTTCACCCCAGGTATCTAAAAATGAGTTCTCTAATTAGCACAACATTTATTTTCTTGTTAACTCCATCTAGCCTCAGGGAGACCAATCTGTTCTTGTTAACTGAGGATATCTGCAGCAAATTTAATTAAATTAATTTACTTAGTACTTAGGCTGGTCTGAGATCAAAATCTGGCTCAAGGGCTTGAACTAGCAAACTGCAACCTACAGAAGAAAGTTCCTTTAAAAGCATCTTACTTTTGTGCCTGAGATATCCCCATGCTCTGACTCCTGCCACCTATGAAAGGACATTAAAAGATACAAATTGTTTTGTTTATGGCATTATTTGTTTGCAAGAGGAAATCACGAGTAGAAGATGAACCACCTCATCATCACTCTCTTGTCTTGTTTTTTAAAAGATGTCCCACTTCTTATTTCTTCTAGCCTTCCCTGTGCTGGTAACGGCATCCTTTTTTGAGGCTAAGCTACACTCCGGTGCGATACAAACAATGAAAGGTGTTATTTACAAGGTGTGCTGCAAACCCTTGGGCTCCTGCATAGATTAAATTGCTATGCAAGCAATGAGTGGAAAACCCAGCTGTTCAAATTAGCGTTTCAGTAGTAAATGGCTACACACAGCAAACATTAGGCACTATAAAGGGTTTTGTCTAGCAAAATATGCTTCTGCTAAATGCCAGAACATTTGAATTTCCTTCAAAATTACATTATTTTAAAGAACAATTCAATATTAATATCCTTCACAAAGCTTATTTTGTTTAGGTTGCAATCAGAATAATCTTCAAGCCATTTGAATTTCTATGCAGTGGTATTCCAGTATCATCACTTAGCATTTGATATAAAAAAGTTAAGCTTTTATTTAATGAGAGTCATCTAAAATATGTAAATGTCAAAAGGATTACCTTAGAAAAATCTCTCAGAGAATTAAAAACATTAACAGATTCCCACAGGAAAAATTCCAGCAGAATTCAGCAACTCTCCTGTTCCCACTCCTGTCACTTGCATTTCTATCACACATCGAAGCAAAAACAAATTGCTATTAAAATATCATCCAAACACCCTCCTCCCCCTACAAACTCCACAGTTCAGTTTGAGATACCAATGGCTCAAACAAAGACAAGAAAAAAATCCTCTTTTTCTTTAAGGCTTATTTAGAGTAGTACAAACTCCATGGTAAGAGAACTTTTTCAGGTATAAGGGAAATAAATCTCTCTAGGCATGTCTGGCAAACTGATTTGGGACTGAAACCAGCAGGTGTGCAGACATAATTACTACTGCAAAAATTCAACACATCCAGGTGTGCTCACAACCAGATATATGAAATCCCTGTTATTTTTTGAAAATTCCTAGTCTACCAGGTGCCACCCTCCCAAAGGAAAAATCAGAGCAAAGAATGAGTTGAGAAAGACGTGAATAAATTGATCTCCCCCCTTTCCATGTTGTTTCTTTTTCATTCATACAAAGCCCCTTTTTAGCCTGCACTTCTGTGCGTACCTGCACTCACTCAAAAATTTTTGTGACACTCTGCCGCGTTCTGTAGCTTAGTTCTAGTGCGCAGCTGTGTTTTCCAAGTGGGTCACTGGCTGTGACTGTAGAGGAAGTCAGTGGAAATAAGACTCCATCAAATTAACAGTGCAGTGCAAACAGTTTTGTTCATTCCATTACATTTACAATCTCCAGTGTTAAAATACAGCAGGCAGCCCTTGCAGCATGAGCTTTCGAAACACAATTTTCCCATGTTTCCAGCCACTGCAGACAACGGGGTTTCATAGCAGTGAGACATCCCTTGCCCAACAAACACCCTTGTAACATGGCTGCCTGGGACCCCTGGGGCCGTTCCCCGTGCAGCCAAATATTGCCTTGCTGGTGAGCGAGAGCTACACGAGAGTCCCAACAGCACAGGTGGTCTTGGAAACATCTTAGAGATCCCTGTTGTTGCAAAATGCCGTCTGGTTATATGGCACTTCTAGGAGGCAGGGAACGAGAGTTTCGGGCTACAAGAACACATTTAATGAGTAGCATTGCCATACATCATTAAAAGAGAGATGCCAGACAAATTCGCACATGCTGAATGAGTTAAAGTTCATCTCCGCAAAAGTGATTTTTTATAGGTTATTGACTACAAAAGGTCTGAAAGCCAGTATATGGTTTGATAAATAATTTTTGAGATGTGTTGTGGCAATTTTTAAGCCGTTTTTCATTTTGCATATGCAAAACAAAAAATGACAGAACGCAGTGAAACAGGGAAGAAAGCAATAGAAAGGCATGTTGCGAGACAATCTTCTGAAGAAATCTGTTTGCACCTGGGTAAAAAATAACTGACTGTACAAAGAAATGCCTTTTTGTATCCTTTAGCAAGCTAGCACATACAAAACATTTAGGGAAGAAATGAAAAGGCCACTTGGGTTAAAATTCAAAATCAAAAACCAGGCAGCCTGATTTTGGCATTCTTACTCCAGTCCCCTGAAACACATTATATCTCTGTCGTGTGCAAAGACAGAAACATGCACTAGTAAAAGCAGAATCAGAGGGGAATCTCATACAGCAACTGCCTGCACAGGTCAAGGGATGTGGGAGGGCTACACAAACTGTTGCATAGGTCAGAGCCTTGGAATATACATGAAAATTCACTCATCAGTCAACTAATATCAGTATTACCCTTTCAGTTTAAAGCTCCATTTGCAATCTTTGGTGCAAAATGTAGGCATAAACTGTGCTATACTTTTAGGATTTCATTAATTAAAAAAAAAAAAAAAAGTCATTTCAAGTGGAAATTAGAAATCAGTAGAAATCTTTGAATTAAGAAATCCATTTCAAGCAGAAATTAGAATTTGTAGAATTTTCTGATTTAACCAGCAAAATGTGTTAATAAAGCACTGCATTTTTAGAAGTAAGGATAACCAGTGCTTTCTATTAAAATTGGTTATTTTTCATATTACTACCTACTTATGACAACCAGAGTAGAAATTAAGCACAGTGATGTGTATTTGTATTTGGTATTTGTCTTTGAAACCTAACACAACAACAAAAAATCACAAGAGCGGGCTGGAAGCACTCATTAGTATGCCTGCACTGAAGAATATAGTGTGTAGATAGTGTAGATAGATTTCTAGATAGAGGCCCTTCAACGTCAAAGGGAATGCAATGATTTATACGACCTAGCTATACAATCTTCTATTAACTGATATCATAAACCTGTTGCCACACAGGCAACATTACAACTGACAAAAGTCATACTTTTTACAGGCTGGGAACACTAAATGCTGTCAGAGCTTTCATTCTAAATGGTCACCAAATCATTTCTAATGGCTAACAACGACTGCCTGCTCACAAAAACACTTCACAAAAAAGTCTCATTTTGAGAAGTGCTGAGACCCTCCATTTCCCATTGACTTTGAGGGAGGTTAGGAGTTCATCCTCTCTCAGGAGTTTCCCCAAACTTACCTTGTCTCCTGACATTTACACAATGAATGATGGAAGTTTCCACATTTTAATCGTAACAGTCAATGGACAGATAGCAAACAAAATTGCTTATCAGCAATTGGTGATACGCCAAGAAATCTTATGGGAGCAGAAAAGAAAATGACTAATAACCATCACGCAATGGACCATATTTTTAATGATTTCCACTCAGATAATGGCTCCTCACAGTGTTAGCACCTTTTTTGTCTCTAAGCATCCCTTAACTGAAAGATGCTAAAGCACAATGTATTATCTTTTTAAGTAATGAAGTTTGCAAGAACAATGTATAAAAGTGTCAGTGTGTAACCTTCAGGAATACTGAAACCTAGGTCTGTGTCTTGAGGTTCACTTTCAAATACTTCCATCTGTAATTTTTTTGAAAAGTCACTGTATAATAATTATTTTCCATATGAAAACATAGATTCAACATGGGAACAAAACTAAGAATGACTGTAATTATTTGAAAGACACTGAGTTAGCATATGGATCTCATTGCCACTTACACATTTTGGTCACTGAAACAAAAAGCTATTAATCAATACGTAAAAGCCATAAATTAACATAAACATTAATCATTCTAATACTCCCACTGTGTCGGACTGATAATTTTTTTTCAGTCTTTCATTCTGACATATTCGCCTTCAGCTATCAGCTGGTTGACCTTTTTTAACACAGTTAAACATTTTGGGCACTGCAAATCTTACTGAAGTAAACATTTTGGAGACAGCAAAATGTCATGGATACATTTATGCCAAATATATGGGGGCTGAAACCATGAGAGTCCCTGCCTCACAATGTCATTGCACTGGCTTTTAATAAGGGAGTCTAAAATATAACATCAAAATACAGCTGAAACAGATGAAATTCTAGTGTTTCGTAAACAGGTTCACTTAGCAGATGAGGGAAGACACCCGTATGTTTTACTTTCTGAAACCATTAATTGCTTGATAAAGTGTGATGATGTAACTACAGCCAACCTCGTTCGGAGAAAGAAAGCAGACACAAAAGCACACAGTCGCTCAGCTCTGCGACACGCCCTCCATAAAGGTAATGCAAAGAAAAAAAATACAGGACTACAAATGCCAGATCTCCTTGAAAATTTGAAGAATGTGAAAATGCACAATGTAAGTGAAAAGAAGCATTTATACAACTGTCTCACTATACCATACCACCAGACCTAAAATGAATTTGTTTGTACACTTGATAAATCACTGTAACCTAGCAGAAAATGATAAGCCAAGGACCATCAAAAGAGTGTTTTGAGTAGCCTCTAGTTCAGCCATGCATAGCAATCTGTCAGCCACAGGGCTGTCTGCCCTTCCTCCTTAATTAGGGGTGCTGCCTAGTGCAGCATCAGCTACAAATCTTTTGGTTCCAAGAGCTAATAATGTCCTCAGATAGCATGGACTTAATTAAACATCTTCCAGACATTTTAGCAGACATTTCCTGCAATAATCTTGTTTAGTAACAAACTATTAAAAAGAATTGACAGAGAAGAAATATATCAAGTTGTTACACCAACTGAAGTTATTTGGGCCAGAATTATGTGTCTGCAATTAAGGATTCTGTAACTCTGAGCAATTAAAATATCACTTTATTTGAAAACTAATTATTTCTAAATGCATATTTTTCCCATGACAAACTTTTATGATTATTTAATTTATTCTGTTCTAATTACTTTAATTAATCTACTCTTGTATAATATTATACTGTTATTCTGGCATTTGACCAATGAAGACAATAAATTGATTGCAGTTCCGTTGCGCAAGAGCAGAAACTGTCATGCCAGTTTCAACACCACGTTTATTTATTTGTCTGTTCTATTACTTTTCTTTTCCTCCCACAGGGCATAGGAACATGAAACACAATACACATCAGATGACATTTTGTCTTCAATACTTTTTTCATCAAAGTGTGAAATATAACTTAAGAGTTTTTGGAATTAAGGAAATGTATATGTAACATGATATTATATAATAAAAAATAACCTATAGGAAATTAACTTATACTTCTAAAATACATCACACAATGACTTATCAATTGATTCCTGATGTACAGGACCAAGTCCAGAGCTGCTAGATACGGAGTCGTTTCCATTGGCTCTGAGCTCTGCTCAGGATCTGGCCTGATATAGTCAACAATAAAGGAGAAAGAGGCCAAAACCCATTTTCATACTTATTTTAAAATTACATTCATTTTAATATCTCAGTAAGTTTTTCAAGACACCATTTTTTAATTTTGCATTGTTACCTAAGATTCAACTAAAACAAAAGAACATTAAACCTTTTCCTACTCTATAAATACTCTATTTGGATTTAACTATGGTAGAACAAAAATGTATACAAATATTTTATTACGCGTGGAATTAGTAGTAGTGTATTCTATTTTGCTTTGGTCACACCTGAAGTAAAATTTACTGTCACTTACAGTTAGAAGTCCTCAAGTTTCTTTGAACATGAATGTTCCTAAAATTCACAGTTCTTGCATTTTTGGTGGGAGGATATACTGAGTAGCGTCTCTTATGAACACACAATGAAGCAATGTACTTTTCGAGGATTTGTTAAACTGCTACTTCTTGCGTTCCTGTCTGTACACTTTCTTATGCTTGTGAAACAACTCCCTATTGTATACGCCTTACCAAGAGTGAGACACCTCGCAGAGGTGAAGAATTACATTAAAAGGCACTGCAAGCTGAGCTCTGACAGTGCTTTCCAAAATATTTCCTTTTAATTTAATCATCCAGTTTACATTTCATAGAATGAAAAAGGAAAGTACTCACCATGCTCACAAACTGCATATTCATTAAAAGAAGAAGAAAAGATTCCGCTCTTACCTGAACAGGCTAAATACTTTACCAGAATTGTCACAGTGGGAAATACATTTATATCAGAATATTGTACCTGTTTCCCCCCCCCCCCCCCCTTTGTTTATATTCTCAATATTTGTTTCATAGATGTCTTTTAAACAGTAAAAAAATATACTCTGAAATTGCAAATAGTTAATGGGATAAATTGAAGTAAACATAGAAGGAATACTAATAACTAAAGGTAATTCCTATTGCTGTCCAGCTCATGTTTCGAATTCCAAATTCTGGATCTAATCACCTGTGCAAACTGCCAGATGACATTGGTTACACTGCTCAGTTGAGGAAGGGTTTGCAGGATTCACTCATTACAGCAATATTTGTAAAGCACTTCCTCCTCGGAAGCTTTCTGTTTGTATAAACCACAGCACATCTCCGAGTCCAGAATTATTATGGGTCAGATCTACATCTTTGTAGATGGAGAAACTGAGGTGGGGGCAGCAAGTGACCTCCAGGGTGGCACAGTCACTAGGGTTAGGACTCCCCTCACTGACTTCAGGCACAGACAATCCTTTCCCATCACCAATGAGATTCACATGCCACGTACTATTTATGAAGTAAAGCACTGTGGACAGTACTTTCATCTGCATAATTTCATTAGGCTAAAACTTTAAATCCTTGTTCTGGTGAACTCTCAAGGTCAGAATCAACTGTGTTTCAGTAAAGACCATACCACTTGGCACATATATTTTAATTTTTCCAAGAACCCTTTCAGTATTTAAACATAGCAAAGTCTTAGTGTTATGTATCTAACTTTTAAATATATGAGTCAGAGTTACAGATTATAAAGTATTTTAATGCTATGAAATACCATCCAAAATTCAAGCCTGATTAATAATTTGTCTATTAGAATTCCAGTCCAATATAATATAAACAAATGTCATTTGGATAAGCCAAGCTATTGGAGAACAAATTAGTCCTAGAAATCTAATAAGAATCACTATAATTCCAGTGCAAACAGGAATGACATTTACAAGGCAAATATTACCTGAATATCAAATTAAAAAAAAAATGTTTATTTTAACAGTTTAGGTTAAGCTTACACTTTAAATACAAACCCACAATTGTTCTTTCATGCCAGTTTGATCACGTAAGTCTATAGCCATTTTGCATAAGCATGTAGGATGCATTAATTAAATATATTCTCATCTCCAATGCTCCGAGATAAGCCTAATCATATATTAAACAGTTAAATTATTAAAATGTGAGGGACACTAGTCAAAAGCTGGTCACAAGTTTAACAGCAGCTGAATACCGATGATGCTCAGTTCCCAGCTTCTAGTACTGACTGTTTCCTATGTGTGTGATGTTCTGATCAATCAATTTCTCTGTTTTAAGGAAAAACACTAACTACTATTTAGCAAATGGAGAGAAATAAAACCAAAGTTCCAGAATAGAGTTACATGGTTCTCACAAGTAACTTCAGACTTCACTCCTGTCAGCCACAATAAACTACCCCTGAACAAAAATATAGTGAAAAATGCAAAACTGTTTCACCGCCTTAATTTGAAAATTTGAACAATTCTGCAGTACCTGAACTTGAACTCCCAGACTTCGAATGTGTGCTGAATAGCCCCCTATTGTACTGCACTTTTATGCTGGCAGGAACTGAAGTGTCAATCTTTCATCAGATAATCAGATTATGTCATGTTCTGACCAAATTCATTAGGAAAACTTTTACCAGCTCTATTATCACAAACCAGAAAATCTAGATCAAAGTATAACTGATTTTACAGCACAATAAAACTGTTATAAATATTTAAACACTAATTAAAAGGCGCCTTTTGTTAAAAAGTAAATAAATAATTGAAAGCTACCTCTTCTTATAAACGCAATTCAAGGCAACTGTATATATCTCATGCTCCTCAGAAAAAACAGGACCTATATATGGTGGAGGGTGGGAAGAAATGCACTTAAAGCAGTCATCTGAGAAGATGGAGGGCTGCTAGACTTTTAAATCATTTGCCTAAAGTAAGTTACATTGAGTGCTCATTCTAGTGACAAAGGATTAACCCCTGAATGTCTCTGCTAACTCCATTCATATCAGACAAACGCATCTACTTTATCCCGATGTACCGGATGGGCACCACCTCCACAAGGAAGGAAGAAATACTTTCATGGAAATCCTACATCAATGAGTAATTCCTCAGTAAACACAATTATATTTGTAACTTTTCTTCTTCCTAAAATATCCAGGATCTTCTCCTAAAAAGGTAAGTAACTGTAGTCGTTTGACAGATGTATTTTCTGCTTATAAGCGGATATGACATCTGCATAGAACAAACACAATGTGAGAGATTACTAAATATTTTCCCTTGTCTCCTTTTCAGGTGGAAAACAAGCACGGCGTAAGAGGGAAACAAAGAATCCATATTAAGATTATTAACAGAGCAAGGAACTGAGCATAGGCTAATCCATGAGCAGGAGCAGCAACAATAAACAACAACAGGACAGTCATCAATATTGATTTCACTTATTTTTCAAGACTATAATCAGATTCTCCATCTGTAACTCAAACTTTAAAAGTATGATAATTTACAGAAAGGAGATTAATTTAGCCATTTTGAGTCAAAGACGTATTTCATAGCTTCATCCCAAATCCTGCATATTGTAAGGATCCCTTTCCCCTTTGAAGACTTAGTGAATGATTGAAGCTTCTACTTTCTGAGAAACAGATAACACAAGACTAGTAATCTGACTCTAAGCCACTGGATAAAGGCAGTTTGTTTCCTCTTAGCCCATCTGTCAACACCTCTTCAGTAATTAGTCCTAATTATTACAAAGGGCTAGCCTCCCATTCGCATTATTAAATCAGAAATAGTATCATAGCCAGGTATCTTTCAACGCCTACCAGACTGGCGACCTTCGATTTCATTGAATCTTCTATCAGTATCCGCCTTTGGAAGAGCCTCGGCAGTAATTTTAGCATCAGCTTCAAAGATGCAGATCCCACAGTGGAATTCCAGGGATGCATTCATATACACACCCACATCATGTGACAGGAGAGCAAGCAACACAATTGACCTTTGCATTGTTCTCTAAACTCCCGTGATATAAAACACACATCTCTATTTTATACAATAGAACTGTTTTTTGCCTGCGTGCTTAGAAGTGCTCCTTTGAACTAAAGGCTGATAGAAAAAATAGTGAAACTGCGTCTGTAAAGATGAGGGTCAAATCCTTGTCAAGAGAACAATACATCTAAAACTTTTTTTCACATCAGGATAAATTTCCAAAAAGTAAATAGTGACTAAAAATATGCATAAGTGTATTTAGGTGTGAAGAAGACTTAAAAGGCTTCTTTAGTTTATTTTTGCCCTACAGCTGAAATACTTCCCCGGAAAACAAAAAGTATGATGACATCAAAATGCTCACAGACCCAGGACTCAATTAGCGGAGGTTTTAGTCAGACAGTTTTAAGCTCCTCATTTGTATTAACATTTCTTTAACTGAAATAAGAGAAAAAAAAAAAGATACTCTTAAGAACCAAGCACCCTGTTTCTTTTGATTAAAAATCAAACAGGTTCCCAACAGCACATTTGAGACCACTAGTTAGGATTTCTTTACACTGGATTTCTCATCAACAGAATACCACTACCAGTTTCCTCAGATACAATGAACCAACCTGAACTGAACTGGCACAACTTATGGCCTGTGTAAGTGGCTACTGAAAGCTTGTGTCCAGAGCAGAGGAGCAACACAAATATTCAAAAGTCTGGACGTGGGGAGAAGAAAAATCCTCTAATTAAACCAGAGCACATTTTTGTTGATACACTTAATGTTTCCAAAAATAAAACATACACAGACAAACCTTTTTGAAGAACTTTTCTGTGTACTATATTGAAGTAAATTAGTGTTGTTTTCCCCTCTTTGCATGTCCCCGCTAAATGCTACAAATGTTGATAATGAAGCAATATCTAAATAAATTTACAAAAAACTTGATATAAATAATAAAAAGGCTAGGTACTATATAGAAAGCAGTAGCCTCTGTACTTAGGGTTTGACTGAGTGACCAGGAGATGGGCAGGCACCAAACAGCGTGTGAGGAGGATGCCCCAGCCCACAGGGATGTCACCACAGCTCAGTGGTGTCACTGAGGACCAGTGCCTGGAACAGGGACCAAGTCCCAAGTTCTGGGCCCCTATCCACGGATGTGGTCAGCCCAAAGTCCCTCTTCTGTCTCATCCTCTAAACTTGGTCCACTTCTATCTCAGCAGCACACAGTATTGCAGCATGAAGAAACTACTCCTATTCAGCATCCTGCATACCTGTCCTGCACACCTTCCTGCTCGAGTACTCATGGCACCGTACAGCTTCACTGCACCTGGTGGCTTTTCACTTCAGAGATAACTAAAACTCACTGCCAAGAAAAATAAACAAATACACACACAAAATTCATTTCCAAGTTGTACATTTTCTAAATAAATGCCATGTTAGTAACATGCATAGTAACAGGCAGGCATGTGACTATCAATGGGTCAGACTTTGAAGCACATTAGTACTTCAGGTATCGACAATGCAGTATTAACATGCTTGCTACCAATTTTTTTCTTGATTATCTTAGAAGAATTCAACATGTTAATAATCAGAGCTTTTTGAAGGAAAACATTAAATGGTTCTAGCATTGCATAAGAAATGCCCAGCAGGGTCAGGCAAGTGGTCCGTATCCTGTTCCCAGCAGTGCATGCTATTTAGAGATACTACTTACGGAAAAGACAGAGCCTGACTGCTTTTGCAGTCCATTCCCACCAGGCTCCCCCATACACAATTGCTATATTAATGATGTTACAAGGCACTATAATTTTACTGTCCATCTGTAGTCCTGCTGTCCATGGAATTGTCCTTTTGAACCTGCTGATAACATTGCCTTCACTACCTCCTGTGGGAGCAAATTCACTATCTGAAGTTTCAGAAAATGAAGGACTATTTTATTTTACTTGTTCTAAACCTGATCTCCTACTAGCTTTGTTGAGTGCCCTCTAGTTCTTGCACTGCAGGATTTGGAGGACAACAGTTTCACATTCAGCTTTTTCATCACTGTCATGATTTTGTAAATCCCAGTGATAAATCTGTTTTTCTCAAAACTGAAGAGTACCAGCCTGTTTACTCTCTCCTCTAACGACAGTTGTTCCATTTCCCCTGATCGTTTCAGTTGTCATTTTCAGTATCATCTCTAACTCCACTAAATCCGTCTGGAAAAGCAGAGATCTGAACACAGTACTTCAGATGCAAGCCCACCGAGGCTTTCCTTAGTAGCAAAATGACACCTTGACGAGATAAATCTTCACTGACCTCAAAAATCACGTGACTTTCAAGAGAGAAGCTATTTCTTTCTTCAGTAGATGTAATTCTGGCTAATACACCTGGCAAAGGAAGCTGTCTTTGCTCTCAATAGTTTAGGATTTCTGCTGCAGGGCAAGCCAACAGAGAAAAGGCTAAGTGTAAGTGTACTGCCCAAGGGTCTACATCCGGAAGAAATAGCACAGTATTTTTAATAGCACTTCCTGAAACACCTACACTTCCTAGAATTACTAGTTAAAATCCCAGAGGAACTGATGATGTTCTCTGTCCATCTGAGCCTAATAGACTGCTTCCCTACACAACTGTGTATCTTTCAGAGAAGAATTTAAAGGTCCTACCTGTTCTATATCAATGCTCAGGAGCTTTGGTCCATTTTTGTAGCAATAAGCTCTGTAGCTTCTCTTGCTGCCTTGGGCAGAATCCCTCTAACACATCATGCTATCAGCTCTTTCTCTCCGTTCCCAGCTACATGCATTTAAGTGGTATATTTTACAGTTAACCAGATCATTCCCTATTTTAGGTTACTTTGTACTATTCGGAAAAATTGGAGTAGCAACAGGTTGCTTTTTTCCCCTGATTTTCATCTTTGTTCCAGCTTCACGAGCCGCCCAAGTGAGACAGAGGAGACGGTGCCAAAATCTCCCCAACACTGAGCACAACATCACTGCAATACAACCTCAGCCCTGCTTTGGCCTCACTTCTGCCACCACATGTCCAAATTTACCAGCAAAAATCTACGGGGACACAGGAGCCCCATCTCCCTGTGGTTACCCAGAAATGCCTTTGTCTTAAAATGGCAATGAGATGGATGGATCCCATGACCTTTATCCGGTAGTTTTGACCAAGTGTAGAGAGCAGGATGAGGCCCCATGTTCCCAATGAAGCCCTTGCAAAAAGAAATAAGATCTGGATTTCATGAAATTGCTAGCAAACTACCTCTGCAAAGCAGAATATTCATTTTTAGATACTACACATTAGAACATTCTATATAAATATACTTCTTTAGTTTCCTCAGTGGTAAAGCAGTTCCCACGAAGGGCCAAAATACTTACATACATCAATCATTTTACACAAGAGTAGCACCACTAAAGTAACACTGATCTTAAGGAGACTACTCACATAGTGAAGATGTTCGCACACAGCCGTGAGCAACAGCCATGGAACATTAACTTAGCAACTGTCTTTAGCTTTCTCAAACACAAAAGTCTTCATAATAATGTGTTTTCTATAAAACCAGATTATAATTTAACCTGCAAGGTATGTTCCTTTTTCAAATCTGCAAGTACTGGTTTCAGGGAAGAAGTCTGTGCCAAAGCATATTATACCTACTACAGCAATAAATTCTTCATGGATGAGGTTTTATACATAAATTACCTTCATTTACAGTCTCAGAATGCTCTTCTAAATTTTATGGGATAATATGAATTATGAGCACCCATGTATTTCTTGTAGGTATAATGTGAGACAGATTTTTTCTCATATATGCAAAAGATTATGCAAGTGAGTTGTACTCTACACCTCTCCCCCTCCGCCCCTCATTGAACAAATGCGATAACATAGACCAGTCATTTGCTCATGAGAAGTGTACAGCCTGCTATAAAGATATGTATGTATGAATTAAGTCTAACCAGGATTAAATATGAATCACATGGTTAAATAAAAGTAATAAAAATATCTGAAAGTCTTTTTCTAAACCTTATAAACTTAAATTTCTTAAACTGCTATTTCTTGGTTTAGTTATTGGTACATTTATGGTTTGGCAAAATAATTCCTTTTAAGTAAATTGTACATTGAAAATGCACAATTTATATTTAATTGAAACTACCATTGTAATCTTTACAAAACTTGGCTGGATTTCACTGGCTGAGCTTTTGGTATTTTGCTGGTTCTGCTGGATTTTTAAGACCCTAGAGATGTGGGAATGGAATGAGTCTGTTCACTATTATTAGTAGTCTCTAGTAATACTGTTGGCGACCCACTGGAACCTAAATCCCAGCCGTTCTTCATATATCCATTCAACACTGGGTGCTTTGGACTCAGTTCATACACACTTGCCTCAGGAGCAAAGTGCCAGGTTTCCACAGGAGCTCTCATTTCAGGCAATCACAACGAATGTGAACTGGCAAACCTCAGTGGGCTTAGAAGTTACGAAGGTTTTGCAAGACCAGGTCCAGGATCAGACATTTTTCTACAGTCTTGGTCCACTGTGTTAAACAACAACACTGCCAACAATGCTTCAAAATGTGCCTACTTGCCACCACCGAAACCAAGAGGTGAAACAGGAGCAGGAATGGTACAGATGGTATGGGAAGGCTTGCCCTGCTCCCACAACAGTGGGGGGAGGATCAGGCACGAAGGCTCATCAACAAGATCAGACAAAAGGGAAAACACTGAATCATATTAAAGTAATTACCAGAAAATAAGACTTCTGTAAAATATTTGCAATCAGCTAGTTCAAGCCTTCAGGCTCAGTCTTGTATCGGGCTGCATGTAGTGGCACCACCCCAGGAGGCGCTCCAGGAAGAACTGGTGACTCAGAGACACAGTTCTTCCCTGGCTCCCTTCCTCTCGCATGGGAGAACAAATGATTTCACCCGTTCTGAATGAAATGTACTCCCACGTTACTCCTAGCTGGCTTGATAGTACAAAAAGGCATGGCCCTGCTCCCCCTCTGCGTGCCCTGCTCATAGCGAGGGAAGGATCAGGCATGAAGACCCTGTTGCCTCTCCTTTCCTTCCTCCCCACACCCAAACCTGCTGTCCAAAGCAGCCATATGGGACACATTCACTTCCCACTCCTGCCCTGAGGTGCTTCTAGGGACAGGAATAATCTAGCACGAAGATAGCATCAGCATGAAAGAGAAGAGAATCCTAGTTAGGAAGAACATATGTCGTCACTAGATAATGATAACCACATTTAATGGGCGCAAGCATGAAGACATGAGTTTCAGAGATTTTCCCTTTATTTTTAAAATAGGGGGTATTATAAAATGCCCAATTACATAATCAGCCGCTACACAATATTTATGGCATAAAATAACTGTAATTAAATGCTAACTGTTGATTTCAATAATTTAGCAATGGAGCAATAAAATAAGCAATGGAGCAATAAAATAAGCAAGTGCCTTTAAAATGTTCTTTCCATAGAGTAATCAGACAATACAAGAGGGGCTAAATGACCTGTCAGGACCTTAAATGTCCCAGGGCGAGACATGAGATTTAAGGTGCAAGGATTCTCAGACCCAGGCTCTGTGTCCCTCAGATCTACTTTTTTGCTGCAAGTTTGTAGTGAAGCTGGTGGCTAGTTTCTGGCAGAAGAGAAGAGTGAATTCCTGTCCTAAGTGGTCAGAGTTACTATGTCACCTTAAAACCAGTCACTTGGGAAAAACAAAGGCTTAGAGACTAAAAATATTAAAGACCTGAAGCAGTGAGGTAGTTCAGTCCACCTCAAATTAAATTCATTCTAGACAGCGGCCACGTCTGCACATCCATCTCCACTGAAGAATGAGGGTTCTCTTTATTAGTGTTGGAAAATCTTTCAAGATTATATTTGACAAAAAAAATATTTTAATTGGAAAATGAGTTCCAAAACATAACCTTCATTGAGAAATAGCATCCAAAATATAGGAAATAAAAGATATTCCCAGTAGATATTCTCAATAAGCTGTCTGTCATAGAGGGGGAAAAATACTGTAATATTAAATATTAATAATTCTATTTTGGGGCTAAATAACAGCCCTGGACAAATGGTGATAAAAACTTCCAGCAAGCAGGAATAAAGCCCTGGTAGGACAGATGCAGTACTGTCCTTAAGCAGGACACAGCGCACGCTGTCCTGAGCAGGGATACCTCTGTCAGCCAGCGAGGGGCAAGTGGCCATGCCACCTTCCTTCCTTCTTGGTGCAGCTGATGTTGCTTTAAGGAAGACCTCCAGCACAGAACCCCGTTAGCAAGGCTCAAGTGCTGTCTGTGTGACAGACCCATCCAGACAGGAGAAAATAATGGGTGGATGTGGAGCTCTAACAGTGCTTTCAGCCCTCCTGCAAGCCCTGCAGAAGTTGGGATGGATAATACTGAAAAATTCCTTACATTTGGCATTACATTAAGTTATTAATTACATTTTTTGTCAAAAAACAGAATGCAGCCCACTTCCATTCATGTTTCTGACAAACTCTTTTGTTTTTCTAGGTAGATTTACAGCTAAACAAAACCTGAGCTGGAAATGTCCAGTTCAAACTAAATGCCCTGTAAACTAAATATGGCTGATCATTCTTTGCTACCTTACATGCTTTTTCTGTACTAAGAACAAAATACAGTTTGTCAAAAAACACATTTCCATGTAGGAATAATCACCATTTCCAATCCCACAGCTCCATTTCTACTAAACAAACAAACAAAAAAAAAATGAAGGTCTTCCATCAGCTTCAGTGGTTGGGAGGGAGTGGGAAGAATGATGTGTTAAGCTGCCATGGAGGAAGTACATACACCAACTGGAAAAATGAACTATAAAAAGCTTTTCTTACACAAACACAGGAGGAAGTAACCAACACCCTCAATTGTTGAAGTTGAAAGGTGGGGGGCCTAAACACCCAACTAGAAAAAAGGAATAAAAATGAAAAAGTCCTGAATGTTTTGCATGTTCCCAATTATTCTCAAATTTGAGTCTCATTCAATAAGGTCAAACTGTAACCAACAGCAGACCTGTCAAATCTCATGCAATAACCATAAATGCTGTGTAACAGTACCAAGCCAGAGACTTTTCTGCACCTAAGACTACCGCACATTTATGCAACACAACGCTACGAACTCTCTGCAACCTACTGGCAGCTGGGTAGAAAGCCCTCTGCACCTAGGACACAGGATCAGAGTGCAAAAGAAAGGCCATGGTGCTGTGCCACCACGGCAGGCCGCTTCTGCTCCAAGGGCCACTACCAACCAGCAGCATCCCCAGCAGCACGCCAGGAATGCATCCCCTCCAGTCACACAGGAGCACGTTCCCCCAGCCAGGAACCAGTGTGGCACTGTCTCGTATGCGGAGGACAAAGGAATCTAAGGGTGTTAGAATTCAAAGCACAGCTTCAGTCAGATAGGCCCATTGCAGAAGAGAAAATTTATTAGATCAAACGGCTAAACACCGGCGGGCCAGAGACGTAAACTCTAACTTGGCAGATTGAGCAAAAAAGAAGGCAGCGAAGCTGGCTGCGCTGATTATACCTGCTCTGCAGGGACTGCTACAGGAGCCTCTGCACTGGGGGAGACCCAACAGGAACAAGCCATCATGGACACAGGCTCATGCATTTCCACATCCCAAGCAGCGGTCCCATAGCACCAAGTATTCTGAGGTCTCTAAGGGAGATATATCCAAAAAAGAGCTCCCATGATGCTTTACTGACACTTCAGTAGTCTCGTATTTTTCCATTAAGGTCATTTTCCCTAACTGGGAAAATATATTGGCTCATGGGATTCAGCAAAGTCATAATCTTCTGGTTACAGAGCTTGAACTTATCAACAATTATTTAGTGAGTGCAATGGAGCCAGGTCAGAATGTAGATACACGGTACATAGATTCTACCAATCCTTACAAAACCATTCCTTCCCCAGCCAACCTCTGTATAAAAGAACACAGAACTGACCTCAAATTAGGCAGAAGTTTTCATCTGCAAGAAGATTTCTAATGAACTTGTGGCTTCAAGTTCATTTCACTTAAAAATTTCTCACACGGTTTTAAACATCTACTATTTATAAATGCCTACAGACTAAAACCAGAGAAGACATCACAAAATATTGACCAATCTGGGATAAAACTGCGCTCTTCTTCCTCTGCTTCTTCCTTTGGGAAGGCGTTAGCATTGCTTTGCCCAGGGCAACAAAGATAACGAGCTCTGGCACAGCTTAGCACTTTAAATACCAGGAGAGCCAATACAGAAGCAGCCAATCTGCTTCGCCCCTGGTATAAATGGTCAACGCAACACGGACCAGAATACTGGGCTCTTTAATATGTTTTCCTTCTTCTGCAGAACGTGCAGAAAGGAGTTTTGTGCTAGCCATTCTCCCTCCCGATTTCAAACCAAGAATCCATGACTTTACCTACAAACCTAGGCACAGTCATGGCTCAGCGCAACCTCACTCCCACTTGCCTCCCATTCTCCCACATCTATGTGCGTGCTAACTTCATCACTTTGTCTCATTGTGCTTTTTCTTTTTCCATAGTGTGTCCACAGGTCTTCTCCAAAATTATATTCTGCAGAACCTACTGATCCAATACAGCACAGCTCACTCTGTGAACACTTAAATCCTTGATGCCTCATATCTTGTTTGCAGTTCTTCCCCAGTCTCCTAGCACTAACTAGGACTTTTTTTCCTCAAATCATCTGACCACTTTCTCATGGCAAAATTGGCCTTCTAGACTTCCAACTGATTCCTGCTGATCTATTCATATGCATACACCATCATGCAATTTTATAATGCAAATTTCAAAACAAACAAACAAAAATTAAATGCTTACACAATTCCACTGTCTCTTGTTCTCAAACAGTTACTTTTTTGATACTCAAACTCAAACCCTGATGATAGAAACTTGCATTTTAGGGAGAGGGAAGTAGAAAGTCCTCATCAACTGAACAAGCTGAGCTATGCTTCTGGGTATGTATTACAATATCTTTTTTGCATCACACCTAGTCTACTAAATATACAAAACACTGAGCAAGTGATAGTTTTGTCAGCCACCAGCTAATCAAATGAAAAATGATTAGTCTTAGAAAAATAATAAAAGCAGAAGCCAGCTGTGCATTTGTTGGATGAAAATCCCAGTGTCTCCCATGTTAGCTCATGTGCATTTCAATTTCTGGGAAGAAAATAATGGGAGTTTCTCCACCCTTTCTCATGTGAGCCATAAAACAGATTTATTACCTAGGATATATTCTGTGTTTTCTCCTGAGGAAAAAAAGAAAGTGGTGGAACAAGTTCATTTTTTCCCTTCTACAACTAGGATTTTCTTTATAATAAACACAGAGCTAAATTTTGGTATCATATGGCCCTTCTATTTAACGCTCTCGTCACACTTTTTACCTTTCGAAATCTTGAAGTGTAGCATTTTCCTTTCAGTGGGGAATATACAGCTGCTCCAGCTGTCTGAGTGTGAAAAATCTGTCCTAAGATTCCTATCTGGTACATTTTAAAGCAGAATCCTTCCCTTCCCTAACTCAAAGAAACTTAAAGAAAAAAAGGAGAAAAAAAAAAAAAAGAAAGCAAAACACTGTTCTACATTTCTTTTCACACAGCTCCTGCTCAGCTTTACCTTACACCCAATAGTTGCCCAGTAGCTCTGGAAAACTTAAAGACTGCAAACTCAGAGGTTTAGGACAGGGTTGAATATCACCTGGGAAGGTTTTCCTGTACAAATTATTATTTTTTTGACTGTAACAGTCACATTCTGACCTTTAAAAATAAATCACGAGAGAGATAATTTGCTGACAAAAAGATTTTTTGCTCCTAACACTCCTAATTTGCTTAGTGTGATATTACAATTCTAAGTTTCTCTGAAGAGCAGTACTGGTAAATCCATTTATAGAAAAGGTGGTTTTCCCTGTGACTTCCACTTTTGAGATGCAGAAGAGACTGATTCATATTTTAAATGTTTCTGGATCATGACACAGCCTGGGTTCTCCAGCTTAGTGGTCTGGAAACTGTCAAAGCTGATATATGCCTTTTTAAATGATATCCACTAATACCTCTTTAAGTAAATCTGTGGAGTCTGTAATATTTGTCACCTAAACGTGACCTACAATCTACTCTTGATAACTAGCACCTATTGTTTAATGAGTCACTTTTCTCAGCACAACAAACCTGACATCCCTCAAAGTTCCAATTCTTTCAAATAATCCCACAACATAAGAACACTTACACCAAGTCATAAATGCCATTGAGACAATTTTGGAAAAGATAAGTTATGCCATCATTAGCTGCATATAATTAAAATGTACCATAGGAAGTGCATTCATTACAGTTGTGAAATATATACATATACATTTTACTTAGGAAAAGCAAGGAGTCCATTTTTTATTATATAATTGTGCCAGCACAAGGCTCAAAAGGAAGCTGTTTTGCTTGGGCAAAAATTGTGCAGGTTTTTGTGGATTTATTTCTTTCTCATTGCTTTGTGATCACTTTTACTGCTCCACAGAGACCAATATTTTCAAAAACAAAACACAGCAGTTAAAAAAGTTTTCAAGCTACTACTAATTTGAAACCCTTCATTTGTACTACCAAGTATATTCTAGTGACTTAAACTGCATTCATACAAAGAAAACATAAATCCATCCACAATGATTTTTTTTGATCCAAGTGCTACTACTGCTACTAAACTGACCTTTTCTCTTTATAAAGACATACCCACAGACATGTAATATTGTGCTGAGGTTCAAGTTTGTACAGAAGTAATGTATCAGTACAGCAACTTAGAAAAGGTGTTCAGAAAGGAAAGAAAGGAACCATTTTTTAATCATTACTAAATTTGTCTTCACAACCCCAGAAATATAACATATATCTGCAATCCAACCTACCTACAACAAAAAAATTTATTACAGAAGAGTAGTCATAGTAGCTATTTTACATAATGAAGACAATGCTCCATAGACAACATACTGGAAAGCAAGAATTTTCAGCATTAAATTCCCCATGTATGCTAATTAGCTACAACTGACTGGTTTACAGTTCTTATTGTTCTAATGAAATGTTATGTTGTTACAGCTGAGATTGCAGAGAAACAGTACTCTAAAAATAAAAGGTATGCAAACACAAAACATAATATAGCCAGATGTACAATGGGATACAGAGCCAATAGACGTCTCTTTAGAATGTAAGAGCATATAAGGGTCAGTAGTTAAGGGTTTCATTGCAAAAAGAAACTTGCAATATTCTAAAACGATCAATAGGTTCGGGAAAGGTACAGCCATACTTAGTCAACAGATCTGCTCCCTAATACGTTAAGAATCTAATACTGTAATTCTAATGCTTAAAAAAAAAATTCTTTACACTAATTAACCAAACCCAGACTATCTATTTGAAATTAGAAGCTGGCAGCTATTCCAGTGCATGCACAAACATAATTTCCATCTGCAGAATCTTTATAGCTGATAATGATACATCTGAGCCAGAACAAACCAACTTAGATTTCCTGATCACTGGATATTTTTACAGTGACAAGAAAAAACAAGTTCACCTGCAAATCAATAAAAATGTTAATAGGAATCATTAAAAAACAACAGTAAGTTAAAAAACAAGAATAAGTTATGCCAGTAGTTTCTTTAAAACACAGTAATTTAGTTAGAAATAAATAAAAATGTCCACTACATTCCATATAACCTACACAGACAGGGCAAACTATTAATGAAATGCTTCCCAGTCACGAAGCCCTCTCTAAAACACTCAAAGAAATACTACTAAAACTGGGGTTTGGTGGAGGGAGCTTTATATGAATGACAGGTCACAGAGAAACTGTACTAAACAGCGTGCAGAAACGCTCTTCAAAACGACTTCCAGAAAGAGAGTAGAAGTTACTCAGTGATTTTGATCTCTCATGTCCTTTATTTTTTTCCAGAGAACTAGAAAATACCATGCTTGTTTTTTACCTTGTTCATTTCAAAATGAAATTACTGAATCTGAACATTGGTTGCTTTTCTACTGTAAAGCAGCATATAAAGGAGTTGTATAAGGCATTTTCTTCATTTCAAACAACCATCACTACTGAGAAGAAAAATATATAATAAAAGAATCCAAATTTCAGATATCAGTATGCAGATGTCATCCAAACACTGCAAAATTACATTCAGAATGCCAGCTAGGTCCATAAAATGCTACATAGCAAACAAAGTGCCCACGCTGAAAAATATCTGTAACATAGACTACGTCTCGCATACCTTATAAACTTGCAATAATTCGCTGCAGAATCAGGCTGCCAGTAGAGGGAGCAAAAGCAAGTAAACCCTGCTACCCAAAACCTGGAAATACCAGTGCTGCCCCTCAGTGAATGAAGAGCAGCACACCCAGGTTACGTACTGTGCAGAGACAAATGAGCAGCGTTAATTTCTTTCTTTCCCTTTTAATGAAGCAATCTGTGAAAATCCACTAAGGCAAGATTTCCTCTCTTTTCTGATAGTAAACAAAGTAAAACCCGAGGGACTCTGGTCAAATCTGTTTATATAAAGCTAGTTTTGTAGATTTCTGTAGGCTGTATCTGAATTACTTTGCACTATGAAATTATGATGTATTAATTATAAAATCATCGAATTATTCTAGATGGGAGGGATCTCAGGAGGTCTCAAAGTAGGGTCAGCTATGAGACCAGACCGGGCTGATCAGAGCTCTATCCAGTTGATAAATGGCGTGTTATTTTTTTGTATTACTATACATCATATTAAATATCAATACTACAGTTTAGGTAAATGCTTCCAACTGAAGGGCGTTAGAGCACTTAAAAACTTACTCTTCAACAACTCTCCTTGAGGACTGCTGCACTTTGCAGGCGGCGGGCGGAGGGCTATGCTTTCAACGGACAGCAGAATTGGCTTCAAAACCCAGTAATTCAGCTCCCTGCCTCACCTTGATCTGGACAGTGTTTACGTGAGCTTGTTCACTACTGCTTGCTTTTAAATACCTCAAAACTACTCACTTTTGTTGGTCATAAAAGCACAGGGGTTATTATGAAACAGCTGTAAAATTCAATACATTAAAATTGTATAAATTCCATTACAACCGGGTTTGGTATTTATGGCTCGCTGATATTAAACGTTCTGACCTCACAGCACACGGCTTTAGCGCTACAGCTGCTAGAAGAGACCCTGCGCTCTCTCCAGACAAACGGCTTCCCAGCAGCTTGGCGGTAACCGAGCGGGCGAGGACTGCAATCCAACCGTTCTGTCCCGCGCGCTCCTTACGGAGCGGCCGGCCGCCAGCTCAGTCTCCTCAGGCTGTCGTCCCGCCTAAGGCGCCTTCCCACCCCCACTGCCGCCCAGCCGGGCAGGCCCCGCAGGCCCTTTCGCTGCAAGTGACCGAAGGGCGTCTCGTCAGGGCCGGGCCGGGCCGGGCCAGGGCCGCCCGTGAGGGGCCGCGCGCGGCGGGCGGTTGATGCGCGCGGCGGGCGGTTGATGCGCGCGGGACGTGACG
>VXAA01005600.1:789850-837757 GCA_013399115.1 Anseranas semipalmata | reverse complement strand
TGGGGGAAGAGGGAGGCGCGCATGCGCTGTCCGCGCTCGGCGCTGCCCTACGGCGCCGCCAGCGGCCTTGGCGCGGCCCCGGGGCGGCCGGCGGCAGGGGGGGGCCCGCGCTGCCGGGAAGCAGCCCCGCTCCGCGGGTCCGAGGGCTTCGTGCGCGTCCCCGCAGCTGCTCGGTACCTGGGAGGGAGGGCAGGCCGCACGGGAAGCGTGCCGCCGGACCCAGCTCTGTAGAGCCAGCACGAACGCCGGGACCCGTGAGGGGTGGCCTCTGGCGGACCGCCGCCGAGGAGTGCCGGAACCAGCCGACAGGGCCTCGGCTGGGGTGCTGGGGTGACGAGCGTGACTCGCCGCAGCTCCTTACCGCAGGCTCTCTTCCGCTCTGCGCAGCTTTCATTCGCCAGGAGCTGTGCTGAGCGCTGGGTTGTCGTTGCTCTGAATTCGTTTGCCTCTGCTGCATACCGGGTTCGTGGCGGGATAAACAGCCCCAGGTCTGTCAGCACAGCGCAGCCGTATCTAGTTTTCCAGATGCTGTCTTGCTCGCCTCTTTAGAGAAGAAGGTTGCCTCCTGAAATGGTTCCAGAATGGAAGTTAATGGTTGGGGGTCATAATTGGACTAAGTTAAATAACCAACTCGATACTTACTGTTGACATTACAACAAAAATACTGCTATGTTGGACTGGAATTGTATCCTGCTAACATATCATCCACCCTCCTTAGATGGGTGATGGCAAGCTCAGTGACAGCATGTGCACAAGACTGCACTGCAAAAAGGCACGGTCTCCCCCTTAAGAGTCCCCTGCTGCTCTCCAGCTACACCAAGACTTGCTTAAGGGAAGCAAACATCGTCACCTGGCTAGGAAACAGAAGCTTCCTTATTTATGTTGCCTTCTCAGAAGGCTATGCTGCCATCATTCTTGTTAGAAAGATCGATACAACATAAAACTAATTCTTCACAGTTTTCCTGCCATTTTTGACCATGGAGCTAAAGAGCCTTTCAGAGCTAAATTATACCTAGAGTACCATAGCAATGTTAAATAAATGCCATTCTGTTCCACTTCTATTGATGCAAATAAAGTTATCAAAAATTTTAGTGAGTTTGTGAAGGTAAATCTGGGGGTTGTATTTCTACTCAAATTATCTCAAACCTGTCATCAGCAGGAATGCTGATTCTGAACACAGCACACTAGGAGTGTATGCCTCTCATTGTTAGGAATGTCCTAAGCACTAACAAATACCTTCAGGCCTCATACTTCCATACATGTGTTGCTGAAATTATTTGAATTAAGAGATTTAGAACAGCAGATCATTGCTATAAAATGCAATTCATAGTGAAACCACATGTACAGCATATTTTCAGGTCTTTAATTTGTTAGGAGCTAGATGTTTATTAGACTATGGTACAGTTAACTATTCCCTGCAGTCACCTTGAAAATGAAATACCCCTTTCACAACACAAAGATAATGAGTTATATGGCAAGATAAGGTGGTTACCAGAATTCAGGAATGACAGAATCCAATTAATTTAACATGAATTAATGCAAGATCAAATTTATTACAGTTGGATGCAATTTGTATTTGAAAGTTACATTACAGTGCACGTTTTTACATGTTATCTCCCATCAGTAAGAGATCTCAAAAGAAACATTCTCCATTTTGAACAGCAGCAATGTATTTATTGTACCACCAATAACTTACACGTTTGCTGTGAAGAACATCAGGGACTAACAGCCCTGTTGTGCACCGTGGGCTGTGCTGTTGCTCTTTCTCAGAGAGGGCCATGACCGAGGCTTCAGAAACCTAGGCTTCATTTTCTTTGGCTGCTTTGCTGGACTGCCCCTGCCTTGTTACTTGATCATCCTTTTTTTTTTTTTTTTTTCCCATTTCTTACTCCTCTAAGGGATCACCCCTCTTCTTTTTTTGGGTAGGAGGGGTGGAATCAGCCC
The DNA here is from genome assembly GCA_013399115.1 of Anseranas semipalmata. Lineage (NCBI taxonomy): Eukaryota > Metazoa > Chordata > Aves > Anseriformes > Anseranatidae > Anseranas > Anseranas semipalmata. Next base: position 835,813 of record VXAA01005600.1, on the reverse strand, counting down.
TCTTGTTAAATAAACCTTTCAACCTCCTATCTTCAAAATAAACACTTTATTGTGGACAGTCCAAGCTCCTTAGGTAAAGCTTTAGGTCTCAAATCCAAAAGATACACTGTGTCCTTTTAATAATTTCATAGTGGAAACCCTTTATTTGCCCATTCCTGTGGTGTTATGGAGGTTTTCAATGATTCTGGTTTAGGTTTCGGGATTAGGTGAAACCAGAGTGCCTTAAACCTCTTTAGAGGTTTGGGATTAGGTCTGCAGCAGGCCTAATATAGCCTTTCTGTGCAAGGCTAAATTAAATGGCAAGAATATTTGTTGTGCACTGATTCACAGGTGTTTGGCAAAATACCAGAAAACATAAAGGAACCACTGGAAGAATCATGAAGGCAAAGCCATCGAAACATGAGTATTAGCTAAGTACTGCAGTATCACTTGCAACTGTGGGGTCTTTCAGACTGCTTCTAAGTGATTTTAAGCATGGATATAATTTTTATGTGTGTCTCTCACATGAATGTGAGTAAATTGAAGATCTGTCATGCAAGTGGATCAAGGATTTTTATTTGGGTATCACATTCTGGTAATTGCTGCCTGTTTTATAGCAAATATATATTAAAGTTCGTCAAACAGCTGATATCACTGAAGCTCTGTTGTTTTATTGTACACATAAATTCTACTCCTTCTCTGAGGTATGCACTGCCCTGACAGCATATGTTAGGTCATGAGGAGAGAAGCACAATAGATTTATGCCTATTGTTAAAACACCCTGTCTGGGTCAGGAGGCAGAGACATTTACCTCATTGATGACCACGGACTAATTGGAGGAGATAGTTTAGTTGTGTAGGCTGTCTGCTCTGAGGCTTTTCAGCAGCTTTTCAGTAACTGTCTCTAGTAAGGATATTTCTCCTTGACATGTTCAGCTCCATAGTTTGTAATACTGGCAAGGCCTGACTAACTGGCCATACCTGTGACATGCAGGCTGAGGTGAGCAGATTTCATCAAGCAGACTTAAGAGCAGCTCAGCTCTATACTGTCAGGATCTCTGCAAAATTCAGCAGCTAGTTTGGCTGCATTTGTAGGGAAAAGCTGAGCTGCAGATGCCTGGCTCTGTGATGCCTGGCCCTCGTATCAAGATGAGCAGGATACATAGTTATGGTAAGGCAATGCACAGAGCCCAGTGAGTTAGTTTGTACAGCTGTCCAAAATTGGTTACTACTTGAGCGTAACTATCTCCTCACGCCTCAGTTCTTTCACTGATGATGTGCCTGTCAGCCCCCTCCAGAGAATTGTATTTTGAATGCATTTCTCTCCCCAAATAACTGGATTTCAGTTTCAACTGTAGACTTGCCTGTATTCAGAAAGTCAACCACATCTCAGAATTACAGGGTTTCTCTGGTGTTTTTTTCCATGCCAACAATCAGTTCTCTTGCAGGCAGCTTTTTTGGATTCCTACAGCAAGTCTTCCAATTAACAATGCATACAGCCAGATTGTATCTTCTCAGGGCTGCTTGCAAAATCAAAACAGAAATAGTTAAGACAAGTTTCAAAAGAGTATGTCCGCTCTAATCAAATGAACTGTAGAAGTAAGAGGGAGGCAAACTGGAAGGATTTAATAATCTTAGAATCAGTATAAAACACTATTTATGGCTTAAGATCTACACAAGGCTTGAGCTTTAAATGTAAGTTCTTCCCATCCTTAATGGTGCATGTAAGGAAGAACAAAAGAGAAATGTTACCAGTCAAGGACAAAACCATAAAATAATAAGCAGAAGAATTAAACAAAAGTATTAGGGCCAAGGGAGGCTGAGTGGGAGTTCGTCTTCATAAATGATTGATCTATACTTGAAAAGAAAAGAAAAAAAGACACCCTCCTCATCCTTAAATGAGATGTTATTTGAGCATAAATAACAGTCGCATGTCAAATATGCTGCTATTTCCAATGGAATCTTTTACACTACAAAACCACAACATTCTCAGCCCTAATCTCCCTCAGATAAAACAATACGGCTGGTGGCTGTGAATCAGCACTTTGAAACCAATCTTTGAAAATAGCAACACGTTCAGGGTGAAGAAAACAGAGGAGACAAAGAGCTGCTGTTTATAGAGCTTTGCAAAGCGAGACCCCTCCTTTCTTGCTTGGAAACATGCTGTAACACCCGACAATTGTTTTTCTCTCTGTGTGGGAAGTGTAGCTTCATGCAGCTACCTCAAGGGACTGTGGGGCCCTTGATGCATCTGGGTGTTCAGTCCCACATCAGGCCTAGCTGCAACTGAAATCAGGAGCAGTGAACCACCAAAATCCTCCTAGATGCTTGAACCTTGGATTATTCTACCTTTCAAAAACAACAAAGGGCTCTGACCAGAAATCTAAAGAGTTCTTGCATTTTTGGAGCTCGTGGAAGGCAGTGGGTGATCCCAAACTGAGAGGTGGCTGGGAAAGGGGCATGACAACATCAGAGACTTGCTCAGCTCCAGCCTGAGGAGGAAGGGTGCGGTGAGAATGAACAGCTGGGCCTACCCAAGGGCTCTCCATGCCAAAAAGAGTGCTCCTCCTTTCCCAACCCACTTGCAGCCACATTGCCATGTCCCCTCCCTTGTGCTGACCCTAGCACTCATCTGAGGAGCGTGAAGACTGATGTAGGGCAGGAACATGGGGCAGGAAAGGAGAGGACCTGGGAGGGAGAGCAATCGCACTGGAACAGACCTGCCCTGGTTGGTGGCACCCAAAGGAGCAGGCCAGCTGGGACGCAAAGGTTTCCGGCCAGCAAATGACACCTCACCTTAAGCAGGAAGCTCATTTCCCTCCACAGCCAGTGAGGAAAAACAGGCTCTTAACTACATGGGAACATCCCCTTCACCTTTGTTTCTGATTCCACTGTTTTCTAGTGTAATGCACTTTAACAACAAGCTTTGAAATCCAGAGGTGCCACCCCATGGGAGGTGGAAGAAGCCTTTGGTCACAACACAGACCCCAGTGCTGCTGTGCTCTGACTGGGAAGACTTTGCACTGATGGTGGCGGGGGTATCCTATGGCAGTGAGAACTGGAACAGAAGCAAATGGGGAACACTGTGCCATTCACGTTTTCATGTGGGCTTTAGGAGCCTTGTCTATAGCTCACAGACATTCCTGGTGATGTTTTTGAGCCCTTCTCAAAAAAAAAAAAAGAGAGAGAGAGAGAAATTAACTGGATATTGTGCTCCTCAAAGGGATCATTGGAAAATGGCCTTTGGACATTGTCCAGAGGCATCAGCTGTACAACCACCCTACCAGTGCTACCCTTGCAGCAAAACCCCTGAGGTAGAGAGTCCAGATGAGAAAGAGACACTGGCAGGATGCAAAATCCAAACCCTCTGGAACTAGGCAGAAGAGAGGACCAAGGAGCAAACCTATATCTAGGTCTATCTACAAAAGCCCATGTTTTTGTTAAGTCTGAACCAAACCTTTTGATATAAACATCCCCACTTTTTAGGGATTCCAAACCAGAGTGAAAGCACAGCAGTTTCACCGTAGCTTGAAACACAGCCTTGCACATTTGATTTCTGAGGACAGATCATTTTTCTTGGGGTGGGGCACATGGACAGCAACGGATACCTCATGTCTGGTTCAGACAGAGCAACCAAAAGGCTTAAGTGGACACACACACACTACCAGCAGCATGTGATGGGATTTAGTGCAAGGAAATCAAACTCTCTGCCCTACCTCCTGAGCTTATCCTTTAAAGACCAGTGCTGTGCTCACAGCTGGAGTTTATGTGAGTCCTGCCTTATTAATTAAGTGTAGCCAGTGCCTTTCTACCCTGAATTCCAACAGCAGCAATTAGAAAGCAGATACTTCACACATAACAGCTGGACCATTTAACACCCTCCCTATGCTATTTGCTCCCCTTCCCCAGCCAATGCATGTCCTCCTTTTCCATCCTTTTATGTAATGGAGAAGGAGGGTAAAATCAAGGTGGAAAAGCCATGGGCAGCAGATAACAATATTCTTATTAAAATTCATCTAGTGTAGCACTGCAAGTGGAGGGGTGTTGTTGAGAGCACGTTTCTGAGCAGGGAATCGTAACATTCACCTAACAGATGGGAAAAAGTGCCTTGGCTGTCTACTGTGTCCTCCTTAAAAGGGGATCTGTATCAAAGTAGCAGCATATTTTCTTCACCACAGGCTGTTGATGTCATTAGAGCAAGTCTCGTTTCTATTTAATGCCAGAGTTAAGAGTCACATAAAATTGGCACAGGTGAAGGCACCAGGCCCATTAAGTTGTGCAACGTGACTCTCTGGGAATTTTTTGAATGTTCATGTACCTCCAATTTATTTATGCTTGGGCAAGTCAGCCCCAGAGCTTCTCCTCCCTATTTCCCGGTATGAATACAGCCTCAATCCTGCCGTTAGACCTGTAAAAAAACTACTCAATCCAACTAAATTTCCCCCCCTCTCAGGGAAGATCCAGTTACAGGAAAGGCAGTTCTGCCCCTCTCCTCACTGGGAGATGCTATGGACATAAAATTAAACCCATAGCCAAAAAAAAAAAAAAAAAAGAACAGCGTAACACTGAAAGTGAAATCTGCCCTTACCAAACAACATTAAGTGCATATTCTGCTCCCAAACAAGTACTTCAGAGACCACCTCTTGATTTAAGGCAGGTAGAACTTTTCTGAGGGAAACCAAGTTAAGAGGAATGGAGGTTAATTTGCTTCTGCAAATCACTGAAGCACGGAAGTAATTCCGCAGTATTTCAGGCACAGGGGGTCTTGAGAGTCACAACATTTCTCTTCCTAGCATGGCTGGCATTTTTTAAATGTAGAATGTATAGGTAAAATAGAGATCTGGTCCTAAACAGGTCATCTGGTCATGATATCAATAGGAATAATAACAAAAGAGTAGACAGCCAAAGTACTCCAGTGCTGTAGATTCTTCTGGTAGATGATTTCCCACTGATGCTGAAATCAGGCATCAATTTGGACATTTTCAGTTATAATATGGGGAAGATTTAGCTCCAGCTGTAAACTTCCTATTTCCTTCCTCAAACCCCCAGATGTTTGCTATTTTTTAATCAAATTTTCATTAATCGTGCACCACTAACATACTCTACAGAAGCCTGATGAAGCACCTATCTAACACTTATGTTACAGACAGGGAGAACAAGTTAGGAGGGATTAAGTGATCTGCCCAGCTTCCCACAAGACAACGCAGGTGTGGCTAAAAATAAAAACTCCCAGCTTTCAGTCTTTGCTGTTATACTAATCTGCTTTTATGCTTTCCTGTAAAAAAAATCATAATTTCAGTAACACATTTGGTGGTAACTAGTGTGGGTATTCCTAATTAAATAGAAAGATCTGCATATTCTTGAGACCATTAGTGCTAATTAGTCAGCTGGACCCTTTTCTTTCTACTGGATCCTTCTAGAAAGAGAAAAAGAAAAGAAAAGGACAGTCCTTTATAGGACTGCAAAGGCTTAGCTAATGAAAGCAGAAATGACATTTTATATTTTGGCAGTTAGTAGTAAACACTATTATTAAAGCTATAATAAGATCAGCTAATGTTGTATGAAATATTAGTGATGTCTGAGCATAAAGTAGTGCCCTCATCTCTTTATTTAAAATTACAAAATGATTAACAGCCCAATTAAAAACATTTTTGTTTTTGACATGATAAATTATACTTTATCTACCTAGCTGTAGATATAATTGATTATTTTATCCGTTTGCTGTTGGCTGTCATTAAAAAAGACAGATACCATGGCTTTCTGGCCTCTCTCCCGCTGAGAGAAAGAACAAATCCTGCTATTAACGACAGACAGCATCATTATGAAAAAATTCCATTTGCCACTAGGCAACATAGCCGAGTTCAAGTAATTATTGTATTAGTCAAGCCGTTGAGAAGTTCCATAAAAATGAGAGAGTTTTTAAGGAGCATTCAACATTATTTGGCAACTTTTGTGATGTAACAATTAAAACCATGCTCCAGGCCCCAAAATGTGCAGCAGATTGCCAAAATCAGATAAAACCCTAGAGGGCCCCTGACTCGCAAAGAAAAAAAAATCAAACTGTTTACTTTTAGGATCAGACATTCATCAACATTTGGCTTTTGTTTCAGCCAGTGTCAGATAATAACAGCACCACGTTTTCAGTCAGCGTCTAACAACACTACACACAGTTTGATGTCAGAACTCTGACATTAGCTGGGGCTGACACTAGCCTCTCCTCAGGAGAGGGAAATCTTAGAGAGAGCTGATGCTACCAACCTTGCTTGGTAGATCAGACACCTGGGAGCACTCAGGAGTATCTTCTGGAGTGAATCACATCTGTTCTCTACCAGTGAGCATCAGGAAATGACTGGGGAGAAGTGCAAGTTATTCCTTCCTTTCACATCTAGGAGCTGAGCCAGGCAACACCTCAGACTGTCACGGCTCCAGGGGATAAAGCCAAAGTCTCCTGTCCATGTACCTCATTAACCTGTCAGAGAACTGTTGGGAAAAAAAATACACACTTTAAAACTGCTAAAGGAAATTGCTACTGAACCAAATTATGGCCAAGTTTATCATCTACCTACTTCTCTATTGAATAGTGGTTAAGGAATAATGATTTACAGTACCAGAAATGAAGGTACAATACCAGGCTTCTGCAGCAGAAGGTGAAGTTGGGTACAAAACACAGACCTGGTCTAGCCTAATACAGACTATAGGAGTCACTTCAAGAGCTCATCTGTTTGTAAAGGAGTTAAAAGGTATTGATCTCCCTTCACAGAACAGTGTGCCCAAGTCAGGAAGTCTCCACATATCAAAGAACTTTGATGGAAGCAGTGCTTTCCAGGGCAGTCAAAAGGAGCTGAGATCTGAACACGGGACTCGGAGCCATGATACTGCTGTTGCCACTAGGGAATAGCAATAGCGCAGGTTTTAGCACTAGCATCCTGCCAGTCTCCACCTGGAACATGCCGTACCAAGTAGGACAGATGAAAAGATAGACTGGAGCCTGCCATAATATGGCCTTTCATCACACAGCTTCTGTATTGGAGAACGCTGACAATTGTTCGGACCTGCTATTTAATAAAACCAGAACCCTCAGCAATCATGGCTTCTACCTGATTTAAATGGGAACAGCAGCACGCAGCAGTACAGGCCAAGGGCTAGCCACCTCTGGTGCATGGGCAACTCTTGAACATACATTGCCAGGCAAAGGCAGGAGCTTAGACTTGTGAGAGTGAGGGTATGTGGAAGCAAAACTGCTCCTCTCTCCCTGTTCCAAGATCTATCTTGCTGCTATGCAAGGCAGGCATGCCTGAGTCCCATTAAGCTCAGGAATCAGTAAATGTTGGAATATATGGCCACATTTCCCAGTAAATTTAACTTCTAGCTTGAGTCCGACAATTGCCTTGGTGTGGTGAGATGTGTGGCTACAGAAGTATAAAACCCTCAATAACTAACCAGCTGCTTTTTAGGAAACAGCATGGCCATGCAGTTTTCTTCAGCAAAGCTGAAGCACATATTGTGATAGTATTCAATTTGATTGCCTAATAGAGCATGTGGAGCTGTCATTTAAAGATAAGCATCCTAGGTCAGCTCAAGAACATAGGTCAGTATCAGTGTGGAAAATGAATAATTTAATCTCTTATTGTTCAATTATATGAGTTAATTGTGCCAAATCTTCAACATATTAGACTAGTCCCAGATGAAGGCTTAGGAAGATCTTTTAATAAATATTCTTTATTAGCATTAAAAATTCCATTATTAAAAGAATTATGTATGTTACAACATATATGCATGAGATCCATCTAAACTTAAAAAAAGATCATCTGAAAAAGCTACATTTCTAATATTTTTGTTAATTCCTTTGCCTTACAGTTCATCTGAGCCATCAGTGAGGACAATGCAAACTCCAACACACAGCACAGAAACCTCAGTGACAAAAAAGGGAGAGTGGAGCAGATTGACAGTACAGAATTTGTGTGTATTGCCGAGAACAAGATGCTCATTGGAAAAAGATGATATATTGAAGTTTTGGGCATTTTTGGATCAATAGCTATGAAGAAGGCCAAATCCCCTGGTTCAGCCAACTCCTCACAGACCACTCCTACAGTTTCCCTGTGGACTGTAGGAACAAGCCTGTACAATTCAACCAGTTTCCATGCCAGCCTGTGATGTTCAGGCTCTAGTTTGTAGGTGCTTGAATCTTCCCCAGTTGTGCCAGCTGGCTGGTATTGCTGTTCAGAAGTATGCCAGATGGCTAGTGCTTTAGCCAACCTGGTTTCCAGGTGACTGATTTTTTAGCTGCCACTTTAATTAAAATAAAACGTACATAAAAAAGACACAAGTTTATCACCTAACACACACCATTGGATGTCTCTTGGTCAATTGGTGTGCAGCAGACAGAGCCACAGACTTCTCTTCCACACCACCAGTATCCAGAGGAAAAAAAAATCAGCCCATCTGCTAAAGCTATCAAGCCTTTTGCACTGCACTGTGCCACTTCCTATTTATAGGATCCAGTGCCCTCTACTGAGAAGAACAAAAAAAAACCATTAATGTTTCCCAGGCCCGGCAAGGTTACTGTTAAGGTACAGCAGTATTACACCTGAATGGCTGGAAGTCTACCTCTCCCTTGCATGCACACACATGCACCCGTTGCCCCATCTGCCATCACTGTTTCCAGGTTATTACAAAACAACACATGGAAAGTATCGAGGAACTTGCAATGACTACAGAGCTGTCATAAGAGTAACATGTCACTTTCTGGAAGGGGAAATCCATGTGGACATATGGTAGTTGTGAAAGGAGCTGGACTAGCAACCTTGGCAGGCTTGAGCTGAACAGAAATGTTGCTGCTTTGCCTTGATCTTTATTTACAATAAACGCCTCGGCTCCAGCTCAGCGTTTTATCTGGGAGCAGCCGCCAGTGTTTCTGTGACCATGTTCCGTCTCATTGGTGCACTGACATATTTACATGCGGGCCGGGGCTTGGGCAGCTGTGAATAAGAGGCCATATATCAAGAGAGGAAAAAGGGATGCAAAGATGAATTTTATGAAATATTTTCCATTTTTCTTTGACTTGGTTGTACATTTTGCTACGGCCCATTGGGCACTCACTCAGCACTTGGACACTTTGCTCCATGCAGTCTCGCCTACATTTCTAGTTGTGTCTACATGCCAAGCCTACCCCAATACCTGAAGCAGCCCCCAGGGAAAAGGAGATTTAAAAAAAGAAAAAGGTGGGTGGGAGGGAGATTTCCTGCCCTTCGGTGGCATGTGCTACAGGAAAGTGAATGATGTCTTGAAAGTCACCAAACAGTCTGGTCCGATTTCCACATAATACAGGCTGTTGCATTTTACTTCTGACTGCCAAAGTGAGAGAAATTATTTCCACTGCTTTGTGAGAGAAAACAATTATGTTTCTTTTGCAATTTAAGGAGGTCATATCATCTCTAACTTCTTCTTTGGGCAATGGAAAGGGTTAATTCCTTACAGTGATGACTAATCCTTTCCTTTTTCCCTGTGGCTGACTAATAGTTTAGATGTGTTGACTCTGTTTAAAAAGACAAGCTTTGGACATAATATTAATGATACTTTATGTGCAATAACATTAGAAAACAAACACAGATGCACCTGGGGTGTCTGAAGGCATCTTCTGGCCTTTCTGGGCTGACAGCACAGAGTGGCCCTCCGACATTTCCATGTGGAAAAACATTATCTAGCATGAGAGAGTTTACTTTGAGTGACCCTCTTGCCTTTCAAACAATGAGAAGTCAGGACCATTGTGAAGCTGAAAACTTGTTTCATAAGAACAGGCCATCGCTCAACCAGCTGAAGAGGGGAAAAAAATAAAAAAGGAACCCAAAGAAACAATTGGAAAGAAAAATTGAACATTTGAATGGAATAACTGCTGGTGTCTTTCCTCTAGCATTGACAACCTAACAAAGGATGTGAGCATTCTTTCCCGTATTTTTTTGCAAGTCAAAGATGGGAAGAGAGCACCGTTTGTTTATTCATTTGTCTTAGAGCCACGCTAGCACAAAAAGTTGCTGCAAATTCTTATCCAAGGCTCAGGTTCATCCTGCTGGGATGCAAGAACTGCATGCTCCCTTGATAGCCTATGTGAGATCCAAAACAGCATGTGGAAGTGCTTATTTCCCTCTGTTATCTATTTTGGAGGTCTGAGGGATGGAAGCATAATTCCAGTTACGTCACCTTGATATGGTCTGAAAGCTAGGTAGGCCTAGCTGATCAGTTGTAGATACTACTTACCCCAGATGTATACAAGGCCTTGGCTCAAAAAGTCTCACTTCAAAGACTTGTTATGTCTTGTGTAGATGTCCCATCCTAAGTGTCACAGTACAGGCAGAATAAACTAGATCTCCTATTGCTGCCAAACCATAGATATTTCTGGACAACTGTGCTTCAATGGAGCTGAGTCAGGGCAATCTCACCTTGGACAAAGGGCCAGCAGGTCCCAGGATGAGATCTTCTCCATTAGTGAAACACCTGTCAGCACTGTTGAAGAACCTTCTCAGATGGTTCCTTGGAACTCTCTTCTCTGAATGGTTTTATTAGCTCCACCGCAGCAGCTGAAGTTACAGTGAAAAGCAGCAATGGAGGTCCTCAAGCATGTCCAGAACTCAGCAGGAGACTGGCAAGGGAAAAAACACCACCAGTTTCAACAGGTACTTGTACACCCTCTGCCATTAACACATGATCACCACTTCAAAATAAGACGGGATCATTTAGTGACTCACCCAAGATCACGCATATGGTGCTTACATTTAGAATTTGACCCACCAAGCCATCTGACACCTCTAAATTGTTCATTGAGGATTAGACTGCATTTAGGAGTCCATTTTAGTATATAAACGTAGAATTTGGAGCCATGAAGGAACAGTAAATTAAATACTAAGGAATTTGTCACATCTCTGTTCAAAGCATGCTAGTATTTCATGTAAGGAATTACATGCTTCAGACAGTTGCAATCATCTTCTGCACAAATAATTTAAGCTTACTTGGTCTGTTTTATTCTGATTTACATTTTTATTGGAAATATAAATACCTATGTTGGTCACCAAACCAAATAAAACAAACATATTGAGTAGGGTCTATTATAGACTAATATGGAAACAAATAATCTGCAAGTCTGGTTTTATTTATAAGCTTATTTGAGTCTTTACCCTAGGCTCATATTAATCGGGTTTGTGGTTTCCACATCTGTACTGCTGATGCCCAGTGCAGACAGCATGCCAAGTCAGACCTGGGCATCCTCCAAGCTCTAAATGGAAAACATATGCTTCAACTCTAGCTACCTCAAGACAAGCAGGGCAAGCAACCTACCAAATAACCACAGCGGGTGCAGCAGGCAGAGCAAAACTCTGGGGAACTTTCTGAGGTGCCTGCTTGAAAGCTTCTTGCTTCTGACTTGCTCCAGGGGCAGCCAGGCTGCCGCCTGTGTTATATTTGTTTTCTCTGATGTTCAAGAGATACCAATTCCCTTTGTAGCCTCCCTTTCCTCTAGCTGTAGCTAGAAATTCACAGACTGGACCAGTTAGTTCCCAGTGTCAACTAGTAATACATATTCTAGAGGAAGATGGAAGAACTCCTGCAGATGATGGCAATGCAGTATGAATTCTTTCCAGAACCCTTGATTATTTTTAATATTTATAAAAAGCATTCTGAACATTCATGAGAGCCATAAATATATATATAAGAAAATGTCCATGCCCCTTGTCAAGCCAAAATGGATCCAGCTGTTCTGCAGTGCTGGTCTCTGATTGCAGAGAATCCCTGTATTAATGAAAGATGTATAAAGGGAATCCCAAACTAGAAATATGATCTCTTCTAAAGACTGTTTAAATCAACTATTAGAGAATATTTCAGGGAAGGATGTGAATACAAAGCTGATTCTCAATACAGCTGAGATCCAGTTCTGAGAACCTATCTCCATGAAGACATCTGTACTGCTTGTAGACACTTTTTAGGGCAAGCTGATTCCAGACACACTATGCTTTGTTCTGGTACAGTATCTCCCAGGTTTTGTGCCAGTGTAACTGCATCACTGCAAACCTATCCCCTAGGGTCCAACGGAAACATAGCACAGTATGAATGCCAGACCTGCTTCCTTTTTGGGCACAGGATTGAGGCCAGTATGCGAGCTGTAGCAAAATGACACGTGAGCACAGAGGGAAAAAAGGAAGTAGTACTGCTGGCATAAACACGAGAAATTTGGCAAAGGCAGTCAATTTTTTCCCTATATACCCTATGATGGTCATCCGGCAGCCTCTGCCACCTGTAGCAATCATCACTTTCCTGACAATTTCAACAAAAGTGACACACAACAGTGCCATAAAATGTTTTTTCAAGTTACTATAGCATCATCTGCGTGTGCTGTTCATACAGCAATGTCATAATTCGTTTTAAGAATGCAGAGCAGGAAAAGGGCGGATATGGGGAGAGAGAAAAAATTAACACAACCTCAGTGCCCCAGCCATGTCAAAGGGAATGACTCTTGTCATCCATCATTCTGCTTCTCAGAGGACTGCTTTGCCCAACATGGCTGCTCCACCGGCTCCCAGGCAGAGGCAATTGTTATGAAACTGAGACGGCAAAAGAGCAGTGTCTGATAACAGAGGGGCAGATCTGTCATCAGCACAGAAGGCAGTCATTTCTTGTGGCAGTGGCTAGAGAAAAGAAGATGCAATTAACAATTAGATTTGGTAAGAGAAGACAAAACCCTTAACACAGTTTCTACTGCAGCAAATCAAGCCACAGACTTAGAAATTAATGGTTCAAAGTCTTGGTTCTTGCTTTGGTACATATACTGTAAGATGAAAGAGAGAGTGAATTTCTTTTGCCACTTCATTCTGGTTAGCTAAGAACCGGAGCTTAGCCATGGAAAAAGGCCAATCTCGCAATAGTTACAGGAAATGAGAACAGCTTTGCAGCATTTCCAAGCAAGTCCAGCACACCTTCAGCTTTATATTTTAAGCACAAAGTTCAGGCTTCTCACCCTAGAAAGCAAAATGGAAGCATTTCAGTGGGTGCTGAACTATTTTCTCTGCCCTTTTCCCTCTCACATCTACCCAGTTTCTGACGTTAGAATCAAATTCACAAAGAGCTCTTGGTGTATCAAGCAGGCTTTGCTTTCATAGGTGCATCCTCCTTCTACCAAACTTGGTTAATGGTTCTGGAAAGACTGACACAGAAACTAAGATTAGAAAGGTTGTCATATCAACAACACTGTTCATGTACATAGTCTGAAGGTTTATCTACATTTCTAATCAACTCTCTTAAATACTGCTGTGAGTGCAGCCCTAGCAACAATGCAACCAAAAAGCTGTGTCCCCAAGCAGTGATTCCAAGCTATGCTGATTGTTGTACCTGGGCAACCTAGGTGGAATCTTGCTGGTCTCCAGAAGCTCAAGGGAACACACTGAAACTACACTCTGTGGCACAGCCTCTACTCTGATGTATGACATCTGGGTCAGACAATACAGCAGCCACCTAAGCCAGCCACAGCACGGCTCCACTTGGTGGTGCAGAGAACTCCCATAGATGTTTATACCTGGACTGAACCCTTTGTGGCTGACCCTGTACACAACTACATGGGGTCAAGACACAAGAATTCCATATAGGCTTGTCTGAAATGTGCATCAAAAGCAGTATGCTCTTTGGGAAAGCTGTTTAGCAGCGACTGTACTAAGGCAAAGATGAAGGCAGCCACTGCTCTGAATGCTATATTTCCCACTGTCAGTAACAGGCTTTGTAGAATTTGGTAGAATGAAACAAAAAAATATAACACACCCCCATAATCTCTTTTGTTGTCAATCAGCACCATGATTCCTGCTATATGGGGAGGGGGCTGTTGCTAAGGAAAAGACATAATTCAGAGGACAGCATTCCTATACATAGATCATATGTGAATTGTCAAGTGCTGCCTCAGAAGGATGGACTGGATTCTCATCTTTGAAATTCCAATTATAATTTAGATCTGTTGGACTTCATTTCCAGCAAGAACTAGATCCGTGTAATTCAGACTAGCAATTCAGATTAACATCTTCCACAAGCCAGTCCTTGAAAACAAGAAAATAGTTTTTTTTTTTTTTTTTTAACTAAACATACAAAAGATGTTTGATTATTTGTGGATGGTGTTCACAGATAAATGTATATCTAACTATGCTATCAGTGTTGCCCACATGGCAGGTGCAGCTTGGGCACAGCTCAGTCTGCATCAGTGGCCACAGCTGCAGATTCTCCTGGAGCACCTAATGTTAACAAGCCCCATGAACATGCTTCTGGTGGGGACACAACTAGAGATGTGCAAGGAATACCATCAACTAATGCATGCACCAGAAATAGTGCTTTTATGCAAAGAGAAGCCAGGTATCTTCCTCTCTGTATGACACCTTGTGTGTAAATTAAGCGGGACTCTCAAATGACATCAAAGAACTACCTGGTTCTATGATTTCATAGTCCACAGGTGCAGGAGAACAAATCCAGCACAGCGTATAGGCTTAGCTCAATATCCTTGTACAACATTGCCAGCTGTTCTTTCCTCCCCTTCCTGACCATTTTGGTTCTTTGTGCCCTACAATAATTTCCCCTTCTATACTCTAGCTTCTTTTTTGTTCTTTGTCCATAGCACACTACAAATTGTTTGCCCTTGTAATGATTAATTTCACAACTCACACCTAATTTGACCCTAATAAGGGCGATTCCTTGTTGATCCAGACAACTTATCACCCCATGAACACAATAAAGGCAGAGCTGGTTATCAACAGGGAGATGCCCATTAGTATTTTTACAGGCAGAATGCCAGGAGGTCCCTTATCAAGCAGAGAGAGTTGGCATGTACTCCAGGCACGCAGCGGGGAGGCAGACTGCTTTCAGCCTGCAAGGCCACACAATATGGGAAGTGGTTGCTTGAAAGAGGAGTGGGAAGAATGACAGATGGTTTGTGCCTGTGCGTTTTTTTAGAGGACACTGGGTTCCTGCCATGGGAACAGGGTGGACAGTAAAGGCAGTGACTAGACGTGAAGAGTGACAAAGCAAGTCAGGCACGGACGGCCCGTAGGAGGCCAGAGGAAATGCACCATTAGTCAAAGTTGGAGGAAAAATAAAATGCGATGACAACTGGGCCATTCATGTGCTTCCCCTTCAAGGACTGACCAGATCCTTCACAACTCAAAAGACTCAAGTATCAGCTTCTTTTTCTCTTCATCCAGCCTAATGTGCACCAGCACCGTCTGAGAAACTCCCTTGTCACTTTTATTAATTCTTATCTTGTTGTTCTTGGCTACACTTCACTGAAGTACAGTGAGGGAGAGTGCTTCAATCAATAATGCAGATCCAAGTGAGCACCCCCTTCTGCTGTTCTTAGACAGCAACTCAATAGCTTAAAGCAAATGTTCATCCAACTTGTGAACCTGAGAAATATTAGGACTTCCAGAACCAGAAGGCAAGAGAATGAGGCAGCTTCACATGGATGTTCAAGCCCCACATGCAGACAATCTTATCACAATCCAGGGTACTTTGTGTGCTTTGAGAATTTGCTACTTGATACAGAAAGTGCAAGACCTTAGAGCTCTCAGTAACCACAGCGACAGAGAAAATAGCCTTGCATTTTACAAGCAGATTTCACCCCATGCTCCATTCTGCCACTGTCATGCAAACCCTGAGGCACTATTGTCACAACCTGTGAATCTGATGCATTTTGTCATTAAGGAAAGATGATGCCCTTCAGAAGGTCACAGCGTAAACACTCCCAAATGGTTGATCTCTTACTCTTCAACAGAGACTATGCCACAGCTAAGGACAGGGCTTATTTAGAACTGCCTCCTCTGATGCTGTGGCATTTCCAGATTCAGGAAGTACAAGGGAGTTAAAGGAAGAGGCAAGCAGAAAATCCTGAAATGCTCTCTTAAGAATATATTGGAGTCTTTGGACTCCCATTCCAAAGGGAATTCACTTATTAACACTTAAACAGGGCTAAATGTAACTAAGTAAAATAGAATGAACATCTTGCAGAAAAGCAGAACAACAACAAAAAAAAATTTAGTAGAGATTAAATCTCTAATCAGGGACAAGACCAAAATCTAGACCTAAAACTTGAAGGGATCCCAGACATATGTAGAATGAACAAGGCCAGGAATCAGCGCAAGCAAAATCTGAAGCGTCAAGAGAATTCTCCGTATTTTTCCTGTGTTTGGAATATGTCTAAAAAATAAACTCAATGAGAACTTGAAGAGGTAAAAATCAAAAGGTCTCTCATGATTTAATTAGATCCCAGTCTGATGTAAATTAATTAAATCCTTTGATAATCTGAAACCCATTTCTTAAGTCTCCAGAGCAGCCTGTGTCCTTTAAATTACTTCCTGTTATACAGTTAATAATCTCCGCTTTCTATATTACTGGAATCAGGAATCATTCATCTAAACTAGCTGAACTGAACAGTGCTATCAGAGTATGAGCGCCCTTCTGCCCAAACTACTGTGCCTAACAACATCTTCCCATTTATTTAGGAGTCTCTTTCCAGCAGAACATTAGCTGATTCCATTTCTCTAAGGAAAATGCCTGGGTTTCCTGATGTTTTCAGCTGTGTTTGTACAACTTGCCTTCATGTGAAAATTAATGCACTTCCTCTTCATCCTTTGAGACACAAAAAGGAAGATTATCAGGATTTAATAAAAATGCCAAAGCTCAATCCTTTGTCCCTGTTGAACAAAAGTGTTTAAATAAAGAATCCTGTGCATCATTGATTGTGTTAGAAACTCTAAGGCATCATGTAAGACAGCTCAACCTCCTGCACAGAGCTAAAAGCTGCTACATAACCTGTTGCTCTGACACTGTGTGAATAAAATAGTTTGCATTTAATTCTGACTCTGTTTTGTAAGAACACAGAGTAATAATATACTTGTCTCACAGGGACACTGCAAAGAAAGGAAAGTATTAATGTATTTTCTTGATTTTTTTTTTTTTTTGTAAAGTTTAAATCCTAAAAGCTGTCTTTTTTTCACAGTATTCTTCCCCTTGGTATTTTAGAAAATGTTAGTTATTTCCTTATTTTACTATATTATTTATTTAATTCTCTAATAAACATGGATTAAACAGATATCTATAGCCCTTTTGTTTTAGATTTGTTACCACCTATATAATTCAAAATCCTAACACAGCCTTGGGAAAAAGAAGTCTCTTTGTGAAAGATTTAAGAGGAATCTTGCTGTTCTGTTTTCTGCCCAAACAAGGAAGAACAAGTCTGATTCCCATGCTGCTTAAAGGTAAGGGGAAGAAGGACGGAAAAAAACAAAAATACAACAGTCTTTCTGGTCTTCATAAACTCTGAAGGAAAATGGGGGAGGAGACTCAGAAAGGGTAAGTATCTTTACAGTTCATCTTTCACGGAGTATAGAGAGTTTCCTTAAATTATTGTATTAATACATTAGACATACCCTATCACATACTGCCGAGACTTTTGCCCGGAAAAGTTTTCCCCCACCCCCTCCTTGGAGATGCTGGTTCTGACAGGCTGCAACTCCCAATACCTCTACCTAGCTAACAATGCAGAGCACCTTGTTCAAACAAGACTGGTCTCCATTTCACACAACCCCCCCAGGGAATATCCACTTTTCTCTTCATACTATATCTTTCTGACTGATGCAATCAGATTCTGGAAATGTGCCTTATTAGTTTATATTCCAGCTTCTAAGGGATGATGTTCATTTTCCATTGTAGGACCAGCAGATTTTAAATGTACTAGATCTCGTCTATAAGAAACAAACAAACACAAAAATGGCACACACAGTACTCGGATGCCATGCTTAGAAATGGACTTTAGTGAACAACACTCCTTGCAAAGAAAGTCTAGGGGTAAAATAAGACAATCTTCCTAACTCCAGTAGTGCTTGAAATGAGGTATTTTACAATCACACGATGAATAAAGACACTTGCATTTTCTTTCTTACATGAAATCTTTTGCTTAACTTCTGTACCAATTCACCATCCTAATTGTTTTCTTCCTAGATCAGTGGTTTAGTACTGAGCCTTCATGCTGCGATAGCCTAAGAGTTCCATTACATCCTTTAAAGATTTCATCATTTTCTTTTGTTTCCCACAGCAAATAAAATCCCATTCACGTCCCAAACAGAACGTCAGCAGTTGGAATGGTGTTTTCTTAAGGTGCGTATAAGATTAAAGACTGAAATCAGATGCAGTGTTGCCAAAGCCTTTGTAATATGCATGTTTTTCATGGCAAGATGATTGACAAGAATTGCAGTAAGGTGCTGAAGGGGATATTTCACCTGGCCCATCAAAATTCAATGTAGAGGATTAGAACTAAGAAGAGCTGACAATATTGACTCTGAGTGCCACAATGGAAACATAATTAGCTCTTTGACAAGCAGTGGACAGAAACATTCCATTTCTTAAAAATCAGATAACTACACTAAATCTTTTGCATGCTGCCCCAGAAAGCAAACAAACAAACAAACAAACAACAACAAAACAAAACCAAAAAAGGTCTGCTCTTCTGTTTTCTCCTTTCCCAGTAAAATTCAAGTTTGGCACTAGAATAAATGTATGCAAGCCCAGCCTTTCTGCTGGAATAACATCAGGAAAACTTTGTGCATAAAACTAAAAAACCTCTCTTAAAAGAGAGCACACAGATCTGGAAGAATGAAAAAGTCCATGAATTTTATACAAGTTTACTTATTGCAAAACAAACTGTCTGCACTATGCTTATTAAAGGCATATTTCACTGCCTAATCATAGATGTCTATTGTACCTTTTATGTTTTGAATCATAATTGCAGTCTGTTCCCCAACTGTAATAATGAAAGACATTTTGGCAAATGTTTATATTGATTCTCCTCTAACAGAGCATTTAAGACATATGTTTGCATCCCACTGAAATTAATGGCTAACATTAACTTTGAGTACATTGATTTCATTGGGATTTAGACAAATGGAAATTTAGATGGGCACAAAGTTGCCTACTTTGTTGGTAAGTATGAGCCTCTGAAGAGAAGCCTTCAAACTCGAAATTGTACAATGTTTAACTGTTTCGGTTAGAAATGCACTTTTTTTGCTAGCACAGTTATTCTGATAAAAACATAGATCCATACTGCAATAAATCTGCTGTACTGAAATACCTTTTCCAGTTCCTGGTCTGGAATAATCTGAACTGTAGAAACATTTTCAGTAAGTATAATGGCATATAGCACATATATGGAAAAATGCAAAACTTAATTGTAGACAATACCTTACCACTGAGAACACGCTATCATTAGGTATAAGTAATGCAGTATATTAGATTGCTGTCTATATACTTGTCTGTTATTCTTGTTTGCTGCAGGATTAAATAGTATATGAAAATAAGGAGAAAAAAATATCAAGAACAATGCTTACCTTAATCTCTTTTTAGCCACTGTTCCTAGCTATCCTAATTAGTTAGAACCTGCAGTGAAATATTCCAGGAAATTAGAAAAGCGTAAAATTGCAGAAGTAAAAATAACTTTAAATGCAATTAAGTCAATATTCTTTCTCAGTATCAAATTCCAGGGAAAATACTGAGGTAATGTTAAACTAGCTGGTTTCAGAAGCTCAGCATCACCTAACTTAACGCAAACTTCTCATCAAAAGAAGTGAATGTAAAGAAATAAAATTGAGATTAATTCAAACAATGCAGCCCTGTTCTTTTCTGAGAGAAATTTCTCAAAGCCTTTAAACATATTTTGCTAGCATTTCTTCATTCATTTTCCAATGTTTTCACCTATCAGTACCCACAGCTACTAGTTGGCTTTGCTGTTACATATTTTTTCCACTACATTTTCTAGTTTAAAACCCAAATAGCTAAACGTATAATAGTTTAGCCCTGCACGATACTCTGACTGCACTGTATTTCAAGGGAGTTTTCACGTTAGCTCTTGATGAGTCTTCAGGAAGCACGTCAACACACATGGACTGTGAACATACCTGTTAGACATCATTAGCTGGAATAAATAGGAGAGTATCTGAAACCATACTTACTGTGTCTAGAGGTGCTCTTAAATTAAATTTAAAATAGTTTAGAAGGTCACCCAGCCTGGAATAATGTCTATTCAGTTTACACATCAGAGACAAACAGATATCAACATTTCCTTATTAAGAGGTCTGAGCCTGTCTACTGCTCCTAGTTTCCTTAACATATACTTCAACCATACAAAACAGCGTTAAGATCACAAAAGAAATCTTTTATAAGCTGAAGCCATATGTGCAAAATTAACCAAATACAATCACTTACTAAAAATACATTCTTTATTAATTTGTTAATTCACAACACAATAAATATCAAGATAATACATACGAGGGACCCAGCAACGCTCAGACTTGTCTGCACCATGGTGTGGTTTGACAAACAAGCCCTCATCAGCTGGCATCCTGAGAAAAAGCCCAACTAAAATTGTTGTTAACTTTCACATATAACAATAATTTGTGGCATACATCAGCCATTTCAACTGACATTAGTCAGGCTTTTAAAAACAGTTCTTAAGGACCATCCCTGGAGAGTTACTTAAAGAATCCTTCAGGAAAAAAAGCACAAATCACACTAGTAGTCATTTTTCTATCTTACTGTTGATTCTGACATTAGGGTTACATAGGCGTGAATGTACATTTAATTCTACTTTAGGTGGCAACATTTTCCACTAAATGAGGAGAAGAACTAGGCTGCAGTTCAAGATACAGGATTAATTTTCATGCAGTCCACATAACAATTCTAAAACCAAGAGAGTTCTATTATTTCATGGATGCTGACAGGCCTTAGTTTCAAACAGCAAATATATTGAGGACACATTTCCTTGAGATCTCTCTACTAGTTGTCCCAAATCATTTCCAACTTTATGATGAATGAAATTAACTCATCTCTCCCTTGATTTCTCTGCAGGGGCAGACAATCTGCTGGATGCATTAGTAGGACAGAGAAGAGAAGCCACTTTCACATGACTGACCCCCCATTCAGGGGTGCAAAAGGAACTGTAATAGGTAATCAGTAGGAAAAAAAAATCTTGCACATATCACATTAGAGTTTAGTCAGAGGTGGGACGTTTCTCAACACTAAATCTCTGTAGTCTGAGATGCTTGGTGTCTCAATGTTTTGAAATATTAAGTAAAATATTTTCAAAAAACTAATTTACTACGAACATTTTTACAGCTGGGAAAATCTAGTAGGGTTTTTGGCTGTATCATACTCAGACCTTTAATAAAGGAAACGGGAATTTCTAAAGGGGCAGGTATGCATGCATTCACATGCAAATACAACGTTTTCATACCATTTCCTCTAAAGGTAGGCACAATATTCAGGCAGTATTGTGACTACACTTCCACTCAAAGTATTTCTTTTCAGCTACAAGCTTATTGATGATTTCATAGACAAAAAATTACATCAGCAGATCTGATAGGGAATGCTACTTGCAGTCAAACTGCATCACCCTTTCCTCTTTCATGGATCAGAAATATCAGGAAACTTTGAAAAGAAAGCATTTAGTATTTCTTTTGTCATTAAGTCAGAACAAATCCTCAAAAACAGAATATTCTATTGTAACCAAGAGTGTGGTAAATGCTATTACTGCATATTTTAGAATGCCTGATCAATTTTTGTCTAATAGTTTCTCTGACAGGTACAATTCTCACAGTAAAGAAATATGTACACTTGAAATAAATCAATCATTTTTCCATGTTGCAAGCTGCTGCAGCAAAATAGTAAAAGAAAAAAATAGCAAAAGATATGCATGATCAGACTACTCTTCCAAAAAGCAGAACATAGGACTGTTATGAATATATCAAATTACACATACAAAAACAGCGATATAAATTAACTGAAAAAACTATACAGAAAGCTGATCTCTCCCTTTCCTACATGTACAATTCTACTCTGCAAGAAACTAAGTGACTATGCATAGCAACATGATAGCAACTGCAACTTAGATTGAAATTCAATGCAGTTTGTTTTGTGTCCTGCCTTTGTCAGGCTACCTATTTAACAGGGTCCTGCAAAAGAAGCTTCACTATCAGACTTGTTTCTTCATTGCCACAAATTAGCCAGCATCTCCCCCTCGTGGACAGCAGGAAAATAAGCAGAAACTTGCATTAAGAAACTTGTAATAGATTAATGCTTTCTTACTCCGGCCAATACTCTGAAAAAAGAGTTTGCAGATAATTATTTTCAATGTGTTTTCTGAGCAGGACCATTTCTTTTCTAGATCACTGTTTAATATAGTTCCTTCCAGTAACATGCTTTATCTAAATCCATTCAAAAGCAGTATCCAGCTCACCAGTTAGAAAATATTAAAAACAAACCAACAAAATATACCACTTTGTCAGGCAGACTTCCACATTGAAAAAAAAAAAAAAAAAAAAAAAAACAGAAAATGCCGCATAAGCTGGATTATTAATGGCTTTGATTCCAGTTTTCAACATTGCCTAGTATATGGTATTCAAGCAGTAATTTGTGAGATATTATACTACATTTTAAAGGGAAAAAAAAGACGATTGCTTACCTATTGTTACACACACTGGGAACTTGTTTCTACTAGTGAGCGCAAAGACTCGATATTCAGTATTAGGATTGGTAATGAACTATCCACGTACTTCGGAGAAAACACCATCACCAAAATTCTAAGGGAGACCCTGTCTAATGCCTGGCACCTGTATGATCATAGTGCAGGGAACTTATGTTGGCAGTCAGCCATGCCAACACAGAAACTCAAATGGCAACTGTTTTAATTTAAGAAGGCCTCAAGGTGTTAATGACTTCAGATATATTCTTATACATAAAGATGTGATTATTCCTGAACTCCCAGCAAGAGAAGAGTTGGATGCACTTTGAAAGAGAGAAATTGTTACAGCACAACTGCATTGGTTTTAAAGCTCTGATGGTGCGAAGACAATTTCTTTGCCTGGCTGTGAGAAAAAGCTATCTACAGGGAGAATGAGAAAGATTTCTGCAACTCAAACCATTAAAGGTGTTTCAGATCTAAGTGTCCCTTTTCTTTTCAGATATATATTGTGCTTTTTTCCTTCTTTCCAGGAATGGTATTTAACCTCAGCAGCCTGTGACTGTTGCATCCAAGCCAGAACGTTTTGTAATGTGCAACTTGGTAATTTCTTCAGCACAGGTAGGGTGAATGCCAATTGTCTTCATTAGTTGAGGATATGTAGCACCACATCTACCAAAAAGGAAAAAAAAAAAAAGACCCACAGAGTCATCACTATTCACGTGTAACAGCTAGAATGCCCTAAAACATCAAACTAGTCACACTTCTTGTCCATTTTATCGGGTAGAGGAATTGCATTTATTCTTCAGTGCTGTCTATTCTTTCTTAGGCACTTGCACAACAAAGTTTAAATGCCTAGCTTCACTACACTGTTAGGCACAGAATTGTCATAAGAGTTGAGACAGAGAGAGTTAAGCAATTTATCCCAAGTCACAACTGAGCCTATGGCAAAAACATATGACAAAACTGCAGCCTTCAGCTTTTCTTGTACATACATGTGTTTCTACAACTCCAGATGGAAAACCATACAGACATACATACACAAGCACACACACACAGAGGAAGAACATCTTAATTAGAACCGCAGGCAAGAATCTGATGAAGGAAGTAATACCAGAATATTCTTCCACGATCATTAAGAAAGTCTAGTGCTTACACCGAAATTATCAATGCTATAAGCAGGAGGAAAAATTCTCTCATCTGAGAGGAAAAAAAAAAAAAAAGTTGAGCTAAAAATCCCACTAGCCTAATTCCTTTCCTTGCCCAACAACGTTCTTAGATTTGATGACTTTCCTTTGAGCTGCTATTCCTGGCAGGTCATACTGTAAGAATAGCTCAAATGGACCTAAATGTAAAAAATTTTTCAAGCTCTCTAAGGAATTATGTTCTCTGTCTGTACAAAATACAGGGAAAAGAGTCACAGAAGTCTTCTGGTGTCCCACATACATCCAAAAAAGCACCAACAAGCAAAAACAATTGCTGAGCATAGATGTTAATGGAGTGCTAAGTGGAGAGGGAAAATGAAAAATCATCCTTTGGAGGGACTGAAAACCTAATATTTGACAATGGAGAACAGCAGCTTTTACAGTGGGTGTTCCACACTGAAAACTCTGGATTTGTGAAATATAATAGAAACCAATACAAGAATCTGACCTGCTGAGAACCTCTTACTGTGGCTAAAGCTTTAATTTCCCTCAGGCAAGGCAGAAAAGCACTCCAGTTTCATATGCTTCCTTTTCACTGGTTATTTTGGATAAAACTTCAAAACAATGACATCCTAAAAAATGTAGTTCTAGAATCTATACCACTGGCAATTAATGGACTACAAACACATGTTGAAAATGTGTATTCAGGGTACACTGCAATCAGTGATTTCTAAGATATTGCTCAGATGGTAGTTGTGGTCCTGCCTCCTTAATCCTTTCTGCTTTTCATTTATGCTAGTCACTCACAACTGTAAGACTAAAACTGCAATAAAACAGTGATGATATTTAGGACAATAAGCTAACACCACAATTGGGAGGGCATTTGTTGCAACACAGATTACTGTCTTTAAAGATGAGTTAAAAAACTATACTTAAGTAATGTAAATATACAAATCAACATTTCTGAAGATGTGAACCAGCAATAAGATGGGAAATGAAAAACAAATAAGTCTAGCACACAAGAGAGAGAGAGAAGAAATGCTCCATTTAACCATGAGAGGACCTGAAATCCTTTCTTACGCCTTCAAAGGGAAGATAAAGAATGTACAAATCAGGAAAAATGTGCTACTATATTCAAATCTGAGAAAACTCTTAAACAAGATCAGATCACAAAGGTTTACCTACTTGGGTAAATTTGTTATTGCAATTATCAGACAGTGCCAGACAAAGATACCTCCCTCTCCCTTCACCCTACAGACATTGCTTCCTTACCTTATCATATAGTGGTTAGTTTATACTCAGATGCTTAAAATTCATGCAAGTCCTTGCTGAGCTTTTAAGGAGCAATGGCCGTGCACATTTGAAGATGAGATTAGAAAAGGAAATGATTGGCAGGTGTAAGAAAGCTTTTTATGGAAAGCACAAATATCCCTTCAAAGGAACTTGCAAAACTATATGGTGATTTCTCGTCCTGTGCATAGAATGCAACAGCAGCTACATTCTGAGAAAACTAACATTAGTAAATTAATGCACAATTATATTTTTTGCTTTAACGATATGAAGCCAACAATATATTTTCATCAGTTGTTCCTTAACTATACCCAGTATTACAATAACTAAATCCAGTATATCTTAATAAAGAACTGCAGTATTTTTAGTAAAAATATGTGCAATACTACATAAAAGTAACAAAAAAACATAGATTCTTTATAGTGTTGCCAAGACTAGGCAGCTATCTTTTATAATCTTACAATAACTTAAAAAGCAGGCTTTAGAAGCTAGAGACATTCTTTTGTACTTACTTGATTCCAAGAGCAAATCCTTGAATAACTTCGCCCGCATTTGGTCCAATGAAATGAAGGCCAAGGATTCGTTGCTCTCTCTCTCGTGAGCACACCATCTGAAAACAATACATTACATAGAAGTCTTTTCTTAGAATATCTAAAGATAAGGCATGAAGTAGAATTAAATGAAACCGAAGTGCCTCAAGATCCTAGTTCAGCTGTTGATTTCCAGTGTGCCAAGAACTTACGCACTTGTTTAAAACTTATTGACTTCAATAGATCTTATGCTTGTCCTTGAGCACTTTCCTGAAACAAAGCTTTATTAGCATATTTCTTTCAGACTTTAGGGAGCCACTGACAACAACAATTTGTGGTATATTGAATACTTTTTTGTTTGTCATTTGTATGAAAACTTCAAAACACCTTCATTAGTTTGATTGCTAGACTACAGATATTTTGACCCTGAAGGATCACCTTAGCAAGTCTCTGAGCTTTTGCAGGTATTCTTGGCAGCTAACCAGTAGTATTTCCAAAGGTGACCGCTACCAATTATAGGATATTTTGTGCCTTTGTAATTCCTTACACTTACAGAAGCCTGGCAAGATGCATTTACCACATCAGTCACATAACCTAAACAAGAATCAAGCCATGGAAGGAGCCAAAGACGAAGCACCTGCGAAGGCTTGAGTCAATGCACACTTAACTTTTTTGTTCCTTTAAGGACATCATGTTTATCATTATGAAAAGAAAGTCAGTCTATCCCTGTGTCCTCCCATCAAGCATTACATCATCACTAATCTGTTAGGTTCAGCTACTCAGTAGAGGCTTGGATTTTTTCATTAGGAATCCCAGGAACAGCAGCAATTCTGACATTGTACTTCAAATACAGAAAAAGTTCTAAAGAAAAAAACCTTTTACACTAGAGTTTTAAATTCTAAGTTCAATGTTTGTTCATGGGTTTTGGGAGTTTAATAAGATCTGCATTCAATGCCATCCAGCTACTACGCCATTACTATGTTGTCCTCAAATATTCACTTTAACTGACACAATTCAAAGGGAATAGCTAAAAAGAATTAGCATGACCTTAGCTGCAATGGTGCTTGGGATAGTTAAGGAAAAGCTGCTAAGCTACTTACACAAGTCAGATGTGACAAAATATAGTTAGGAAAACTGGTTACAACTATTAACAATGGATATTCCTTACCTAACACAATAATAATAATGGCATAATAATATGTGATGGACCTACAGAAGTTGTTACATTTATTCCAGTAAGATAGTTCCCTGATATTTAGGATAAAAGAATGATGAAGAAAACTATGACATATTCTACCAATCTCAGATACATTCACCTTATCGAAGGTTCTCTATTATGGGCAAGCATATCACAAAACTTTTGAAGAGTGAAGAAATTGGATTGCTTTAGAAGACAAGCTTCAAGTCCAACATTTTGGACTAAACCAGGAGGTTTTTGTTCTCGTAACTAAGGCAGGAAACAGTTATTCTAGTTTTGTAAACCTTATGCTTCATTTTCTTTTGATGGTAGCGTACTTTCGCAAGAGATGACCACTCAAATATTACTAGAACTAGTTAAGAACTTTGCGGGGGAAGCAGAGATTGATCTCTATGGAATTTAGAATATTTCTTTGGACCTCAACAGCAGCCCATAGATGGTATCAATCAGTAGAATGTCACCTCTGAAAAATGCTAATATCTATAAAGCACTTTCAAGATGCAGTGGGGTATGTAATGAACATTAAACATTTGAAGTTACACTAGAGAAACAGGCTGTCACCAAGAAAAGATCTCGATCATTTCAGGAGATTAGGAGATTTTTTTTTTTTTTTTTGCCAGACAGTCCTCCCTAAAGCTGGCTGTACCATGCATAATGTTTTAAGTTAAAAGCAAGTTAAAAGCTCACAACACTCACTTTCATATAGCATTGAGTTGCATCTCTTTCAGCCACTGTAAACTCTAAAGGTTTATAATATGCATGGTATACCTGGTAAGGAAAACAACATTTGTATTAGAATGCACTATTACATAAAAAATTGTTATTTTATATTATAAGCATTACTATTACTACATATTTGATAATGTTATAGAAAAAAAAATCATGTTCATTATTTTAAACAAAAATAGAGAAAGCACACAGTTTAACACAAAACTTTCATCTAATGGCTAAGAAAAACAAAACTGAAAAAACACCACAAGTAATCATGTTATTCAAACCAATGCCCCAAATTTCAAATGCTAGTTTTGTTCCTTCAAACTTCTCTTTATAGTTTAAGTAATACCTTGCTTATTTTGACTAATGAAATCTAAGAAGCTTTTCATATCTATAACTATGTATACCACAAGACAACTTAAACTGTAATTTTTGTAGTCTGAATAATAAACGCTTATTCTTTTCATTAATGACTCTGCCTGGGGATCCAAGCAAATCCATCAGCTCAACTTTCTCTCCAATACATACATAACATCAGTAGCCTCTGCCCCACACACATCAATTGCCTGCATTAAGCAGACTAGAACTTGGTTTTACACTAATTTCTATCATTCTAGATGGCACCAGTGTCCAGAAACCTAGATAACAATTCTGGAACAGATTTGAAGTATAAACTATATTTCAGAATCATTTAAATCAGAACTAATAACTAACCGAAGTAGAGTATTACACTTCATATTTCCATAGATTACTACATCATATATTGATAGTCTTTTTGATGGGTGAATAAAGGTAACACAAAATATATTTTCAAGGGTGATTTGTTTGAATTTTGTCTTATTATATAGTGATTGTGAATTTCTTCACCATAAGTACCTTAATCTCATTCTCATATCAGAGGGTTAGGTGTGAATATATGGCACATCAGGTTTCTTCCTCAACATGCAATGCCCAGGCATATCATATCAAGATATTTCAGCCACAAAGACGACATTGAATAGCTTGTGTGAATACTGGGGACATCCCGAAAACTTAGACTAAAGAACCTGACCAGCAATTCTGACAATTAAAAGGAACATAACTGTTATTTAATGATGCTGTGCAATATAATTTATTAAAATGGCAGCTAGTTTAAAACCATCAGACTATCAATAATTTTAAGCCCACTAGGTAATAGTTTCCACTGTGACATGCTGCAATGTTTTTGAAGTCCTGAGCTCTTCTAAAAACACCAACTCCCTAGCTGCAAATACAGTATCTGGGGGACTTTTACCTTTTCATAGTGCAACTCTGACATCAACTATAAATTAAAAATGTTTTCATACCTCAATATTATCAGCTCCATAACACTGTACAGCCTTTTCTTCCGACATCCCAACACAACCATATTCCAAGGGAGTGAAAACTGTAGTAGGTACCTGCTCATGAGGAAACAGAAAGTGTTACTGTGAACCATGTGAAGCAGCTGCAGAGGAGACCTTTGCATGACTGAGAAGAGCAGCTCTGTCACACACACATCTGATTTGACTACTGTCAAAACTAGATTCCAGACAGAAAAATATAATTCCTTTAAATATTCTAAATATATATATATATGTTTTATTATTGGAAAAAAGAAATATGAACTCACATTGTCATAGTCCATCAATTCTGAAGACTGGCCAAAAAGACGCCGAGCCAGCAGTTTTCCTGCAGCTATTGCTGTGGGTGTCAATTCAGGACGGCCCTGAGAAAAGAGCAAAGCTTTGTTTTAACTAAGAGAGAAGTAGCATCCAAGGATTTCTCCTGGGACAATGGGCAGAGGAAGACCAAATCTTTGGAATTCCAGATTAGCAGCCAGTGCTCCAAATGGAGCACTTATTGAGAAATAAATTTCTGTCCAAACCTGCTTACAGTCAATGTATGAAAACCTTACATCTTATGTCACTCCCTGAAAACCAGAGGATATTCACTTCAACCATCCATTTCAACCTTTCTTTCCACAGTAAGTCATCAGTAAGTTTTCTGAATGATCTTTTTAAAGCAGAAAAAAACCTAGTATAAGGAACAGTGTTTTAAAATTCTCCAGAACTTTTTAAAAAAGTTGTCCGATGCATTTTTACAGAACACAGAGACAACAGGTGCAAACTTTGCTATTTGTAGGCACTGACTTTCTATGTTGACCCTGGATTGGGGAAAAGGAACACTATTTTGCCAACACTACAACTTATAGATTGAGTTGGTCCTAATCTCAGGCTCTGGTATTAGAGAGGGGCATGAGAAGGATGTTATTGGCAAATGCTAACTTCCTGCAAATGAGAAATGACATAACAGCAGGATATAACCAGGACATGCTTCAGTTCAAGCCACAAGTCCTGACTACTTTTCATATCCAAACAGGACAAGCTATGTGCCAGAATCCTAATTTCTAGTGCTGACACAATACCACCAGAGCATCAAAACTCCAATGCTAGTTTTAAAGAAGCAGGAATTTTTTGCAAACTGACATAAGGTATTTTCAAAGAAATTTTTTGAAGCCTAAGGAAGAATAGTCCATTTAAGTTGATAAGCCCTAAAAAAATTCATAAATCTAGTAAAAAAAAAAAATTATTTAAAAGTTCATCCAAGACTGTATCATCAAGATGCCTGTCTGAGATTAGGAAAGAGGTCACAAATCTAGAAGGAAAGATATGGAGACATAAAGCCATAACTGAAAAACAATACCTTTGTGGGACAGTGTGGAATGCTTTATAAAAACTGTGAAATTTTGCTTCATACAAGTCCTATCTACATCCAACACTTGTCACATTCCTGCAAAGCCCCAGTTGGAGGTGGTCATTCAGTAGGCCCTCAAAAACAGTCTTCAGCAGAAAATAAAATCAGGATTTCCCACCACACACATTGAAGTTTTTCAAACGTTTCTTCATTATCATAACTTTTTTGAGCATTTACTGGAATCCATTCCTCTTTCCCAGCTTCTCTTTTCTGTACGTTGCTTAAATAGGTTCTGTACATGGTGTTAACTACCATTTACTTCATTACACATACCATAACAATTATCCGCACATTAACACACATTTGTGCTTTTATCTATAATAATAACCCCTTATGCTGAAACTTCCACTGCAAAAAATAAACTGAAACAACATTATGTCTAACCTGTTAACAGACACTACTATTCTAACTGTTTACAGAGACAAACCTATTTTTCCCCATAGCCTGTGACAAATCACAAAACTGTAACTATGCCTTTTTCCCCTAAGATCCATCAAGTCATGGTTTTTCAAAACCAGCATTTTGACTTTCAAGTCTGTAAATGTCATTTACCAGATGAGATTTGCCATTTGTTTTTTCTTACACACATTTGCCTGAAACATGGCTGCCAATCATTTCTGTAGCAGGAAATACAGATGTTGTTTTGGCATTCCAGAAATGAATAGAAGATTGGAACTAGAGATAAAATTGTGAAAGCACTGCTATGCATTCCATAAAACCCAACTAATTACTAAAACATCCATGCAGATAAAGTGCAATTTCTCATAAACAATGGCTTAAAGACCTTCCCTGGTAAATATTTGAAAAGAACATTCACTTTGCAGTCATCTGTAGAACTACCCTGATGATTATTATGGATACAAATTGTTCATAAGAATCCTCCAATGTATTATACATTTAAAAGAGATGGCTCCTAAGAGAGTTTAAAAAGCTTTGAAGTACTGTGCATTTGTTCTAACAAGACTCTTTTTTTGGTCTTATTTCTATTCAAAGCAACATACTGTACATTCCACCTTCTCTACACATCTTTATTACAACACTCTTTGAAATATGACAGATGTATAGTGGCATGTACATATGACAAACCTCCTTCTAAGAGAACTTCTTTAAACTGTGTGCCATGCTTTTCAACATGAGTACCACTGGAGGAAGGATTTTAACAAACAGAGCTTATATCATCACTGAAAAAAAAAAATTAAATTAAAATCCCAGCCTGGTCATCCTCATCCTGATTACAGAAAATGAAAATGCCCAAATGCATTTTTACCCGTCAGTTGAAAATACCATTTTGCCAAAGCCTGAAAATCTTTTTTTGATGGTAGACAAACTGACCAATCTCTGGGACTTTTTTTTTCCCTTCCTTCCTCCAAATGAACAGCTTGCATAACATTAGGATTCCATTTTTCATACAAGGGTGCAACAAGACACCAATGCAGACATAGTTTCCCATTTGTGCCAGATGGGTATGATTCCCAAATGAAAACACTCATTCTGACCATAACACGAAGCTCCTCTTTCCCCTCTCTCACTCCCCTTCCAGCCAGGGTACTGAATTTAAAAACAATTTTTTTGCTGTTTGGTAGCAATTTAGTGTCTATTCAGTGTGGCCTGGTGAAGGAGGAAGGAGGAGGAGCTGAGAACTACTTGCAAACATACAAGCAATAGCACTTTATGGTAGCAAAGAAAATCTGGCAGGTAAAGAGAAGAACAAAGAGAGATCCTGACCAGGGACACCAGAGACAAAATCCTATTTTTATAAACAATATTAGGGATCACTGATGCTCATTCACAGGGAACAAGATTCCCCTTCCTGCCCCTTGAAAGGTCTCACCCAGACAATATCACACACCAAGCTCTATAGCGTTGTGATTCTTATAAGAATACACATAGAAGAATCAAGTGTATCCTGCTGAGATGTTGCACCAACACCAACAATGGGAAGTTTGTTTCACTGATGATTCCCATGCCAATGAAATTTATTATCTAAATCCATTCTGCTTAAAAAAAAAAAAAGAAAATTATTTTGCATATTCAAACAAAATAATTGTATTGCTTAACAAGTGGGATGGCTCATATTGTAATGGAGTCAGACAAGATAATGACAAGAATTTCTTCTATCTTTAAACTCTAAAAATGTATAAGTATTATATTGTGATTTCTTTAATTCCCTATATTTAGCCCATATGCAGACAAAAGCTTTGAGAATATTTCTACAGAGCACTGATTTAACTGTCCAGTTTTTCTGAATTGTACACTGGACACAGTATAAGACTGTCTTGCTGTTCTTAATACATTTAGAAGTGCATATTACACAACTCAGGTTCAAAAATCTGCACCACTAAGAACAAAAACAGGAAAAGGAAATCCAAGTTTTAACAAAAAAATGAAAATGACAAATAAATGAAGATCTGATTTTCTAGACGCAGAGTAGGAAAGATGAGAGCATCCTGCCTCCAACTTTATATTTCTTACTTAACTAAATCCTCAAAGGGCAGAAGACAAAAAGCACCCAAAAGGAAATGACTTGCCCAAAATAACACAGCAGATTGGCAGCAACAGAATCTAAGGCCTTGCCAGCGCTGCCTCCAACAATTGCTTCTTGGATGAAATTAATAAGAATACTTGGGAAAGCAGAAGGCCTAACCAAGGCACATATCAGGGATGAGCAGGTGTCAGGGGTCACTGAGTAGAAAGTGGACTTCAGGAAATATCCAAGAGCAAGAAGTGACAAGCACAGAGGGAACCTGTATGTGAAGAGAGAAGAAAGGAGAACTGTACATAACCCCAAAGCTCTGAGTGACCGGATACTACAGAAAAGTTGTGGAGAGTAATGAATAAAAGGAGAAATAGCTGAGCAGGAAAGAGTTTTCACACAGTTTAAAAGGAAATGGCAAGTCATTCACATGGAGATGGAGACGGACAGGAAGAAACACGTCTACACAGAGGGAAGAGGTCAGGAATCACCAATAGATTTATGAGATTTAAGCGTCTCTGACTGTTCCAGCATCCAGTCAGGGGTTTGCAGGCTATTCCAAGACATCATGTAACCTGTTACCTCTCTTCAAAAACGCGAGCACTTGTAGGGTTTATATGTGGCAGAATGAGAAATTTTTAAAAGATCTCTCAAATTATACTATATATCACTACACTATTTAGATTTACCAGACTTTTATAAAGATGGCCTCACTATATCAAAAACAACCTTGATAGGAAGGGATGTGCTTATTTCCATTAAGTTGAATGACAGATAAGAGAATTCTGTATCTTGCAATTCCCAGTCTTTATATTCTACATTATTGCCCAAGTTCTTCAGGAACAGCATGCAGCTGATGAAAACATCCTCCTTGTAACTGTACAGTTCAGAATCCAGCCACACATTACATTTTATGAAGATAACATCTTTGAAGATGCTCAACTTATAGTAGATATTCTGAGTTCTTCTGTAAACTGAAAATTGAGGGATTTAAAGAATTTGAGTGCACTTTGATCAGGGAAAAACATCACACATAACGTAGATTAACAATAGTGCTAGACTATGGCCACAAAATTCCATTTTTGCACCTATAACAAGAAGTAAATTGTTTTCCTTAAGTTAATAATGCTTCCTTTTCAAAATACAAAGGAACAAACAAAACAAAACCAAAAAAGCCTCATATTTACTTGGCATAAACATTCACAAATCACACACATCATTTGACAGAAGTCAAATGCCTTAGTATTTGAAGCAATGGCTTTTTCTTGTTCCAGAGGCATATACTTCTGTCAGGAGCATTTTATGTCAGGAAGCAGAAATGCTATTATGTGATTAATCTCAATAGAATTGTTGTGGTCATTCCTTGTAAGTGTATTCAACACCAGAAGGTAAGAACTACTTTCACTCAGCATTCACAGGCAGCGTGAAGTCATACACCTGAAGTGATAAAAACATTATTAGAAAGCGATAAAGACATTATTATGAGTCTCCAACCAATGATGCATTCCCTGATAAACATCAGTAATAATCTCTAATGCTGATACTTCACAAGATCCATGTGAAGGAAATTACTGACCCAGGTGGCAGGCATAAACACTACAGCTGTACAAAATGAAAAAGAGCAAAACACTAAGATATATGCTAGAGCATTATGACATCTGGGGACTAGTTATTAGTCAGGAACAAAGTTGGTTTCCTGTTATTGTAAAATAGTTTACGTAGACTCAGTACCTCTGTTATGTCTCCAACTGCATAAATGTGAGGAACAGAAGTAGCTTCGCTGGCATCAACAATGATCTTTCCAGTTTCAGAATTAGTTTGCACTCCAACTGTCTCCAAATTGAGAGTTTCAATGTCAGGGGCCCGGCCTTAAGGAAAAAAGAAATTAAGTAAAAACTATTGGAAAACTTTAGCAGTGTTAATCTAAAAAGCTGGCATCCTCCACTGCAGATTTCCAAGAGCTTTGTGCTATTTGATAGTCCAAGCAGAGAGAAGACAAAATGCATCTGATGCTGAAAAAGTTCTAAGGGTAGAAAGTATGGATATCAATTTCTTTGTGAAAGCAGCTCTATTACTATTGCCTTTGCTCAGATAATTTCAACAAAATTTATCCTTTAAAAATATGCAGGACACCATCCACTGCAAAAAGTGCAAAAAATGATGGTTTAAAATTTATTGTACATTCTAAATGTGCAATATGTGATAATGTACCATGAATATATATGTAATAACAAAGCAACTTCTACACTGGAAGTTTCCAATAAATGCTAAATGAATGGCACTCAATACTAACAAATAGCTTGTGCACACTTGTGGATACAAATGATTAGTAATGCCATTCGATGTCAAACATTCCTGAAGTCCTCTCTTTTTGTGTTATATAATACACTTATTTTAAAACTTTTTTAGTTCCCCTAGCCTGGACGATAAAGTTTATAAACCTTGCTCTCAAGTTCTGAGTGCTGAGATATTTAATATTTAGCTCAAACTCTGCATAACAATTCTGTAGAATCTAAAACTACAATTTCAATGGATTTAAAAACAAACGAGGCAAATTCTACTGAGCTTAGATTTTATTACAGCTTCCTCTTCCAAAGATTTTAAATTATATCTCTTCCATATGACTTCTCTCTCTAAATTACTTTTCAACCTATACATCGTTAAAAAATATTTTTATAGTGTTTCTGCATAAAGTTACCATCAAAGTCTTGATTCTTGATGCAAGCTCTACTAAGTAATCTATAGGGTATCTATCTGATCCAGAAATGGAATCTTAAATACAAAACAATTTTTCAAATGTATTTGAAGGTTAATAAGCATGGTGAAATTATCAGTTATTAGTTGTTAGGGACACACAGGATCATATAGAAGAGATTATCTGAATATATCCAAATGAAGGAAGTTTTATAAATTGCACACATTTTTAGAGGCTATAAATGGATATGGATATACATCTACATATATATCTCTCCTTTGTGTGAGTCATGATTTCGTGTTTGAAGTTAATGCAGAGCTATAGCAAAGCAAAACAAAAAGGGAAATGTGTTTTCATTATAAAAACAAGCTCTTTGATGTTAATGTAGGAAATTATTAAACAAAAGGAAAACCTGGCTTGTCAATACAGACCTAATTATATGTAAACATATGATTCACTGCTTTATACATCTGCCATATAGCCAGGCCCCCCAAACAATGTCACATCTGAATGCCTCTGTAAAGACTTCTGTGTATTAATTTCATCTGGTGAAACCAACACTTCCTCTGGGAGTACTGACTGAAGCTGTCGGCACTCAGCTATCTGTCTGTCTTCCCTTCTGTTGTCCCCATGGGATGTTGATCTGCTGTTCCTTCTCTGCCCCCTGCTCCCCAGTCCTGATGCTATCAGGCAACAAAAATAATAAACCTCCAGGACCTTATCTTGGCTCGGATGTGAAACAACTTCCTACCGTTGTATTTCTTTGTGTATTGAGAGTAAAGCCTGGATATTCTGTAAATGGACAGCTAATGGGGTTTTCTAGTTTCCCCTTTTTCCTGCCAGGCAGAGCCAAGAGAACACTTAGCACGCAAAGGCAGGCACTGAAAGAGGGAAAAAAAGAAAAACTGTCAATAGAGTCATTTAAAGACTTGTGACAACAACAACAGCTGAGTGAGTTTATTAAATCTGCAGGATAACACTTAACCTTTCGATTCCAATCTATTTTAACATGTGTACAGTTTGGTATTAATAGCTAACAGTTACAAAAAATGTGTTGCTACTCAGTGAAATTTCTCTCTCAACTTTATTGTCTAAATATTATTTTTAAAAGCAATAATAAAACATTAAAAATTAAACTGAGCCTTTATTGGCCTTTAGCCCCATGCTGGATTACCTCCATAAAATAAAATTACAATTACTGATCTTGCTTCACCTCCAATTCACTAGCTCAGGTTCATGACTAGCTGAAGTAGCTTGGTAAGTTTTAATGCCAATGTAGCAAGTTCTGAGATTTCCCAACATTCACTGACGCATATTATGGAATCAGTTCTCACCATTTTTCAATAGTACTGGATAAAAAGGACATTCGTTTCATGCCCATAACTCCTGTGTTTTTTCACATTTATAACTTCAAGAAAGCATGAGTTTACATCTTATTCCTAAAATCCACGGGGCAATACACAACACAAAGATGGCTTTAAAAACAAAACAAAACAAACAAACAAAAAACAAAAACAAAGCCAGCTTGTACTCTTTTATTTTGAAGATGCCCACTGTCCTGAAACTCCTGCATAAGGAGTGTATGATTGTATAAGACACAAGACTCGCTTTAGTTTTCACTCAAAACAACAAGATATTATGCCAGACATCTAGAAGGAAGGAAGAATGATGCCAATTAAAATCTGACCCTTAAAAAGGTTACCTGCCTCTTGCACTTTTAATACCACACCATAATCTCATCTTTAATAGACACACAGCTGTGAAAACCACACAGAACCCTGTTCTAAGGGCTTGCCCTCATTTGCTTAACTTTAAAAAAAAACAACAGCTTTTAATCTGTTTTTGTAAAATCTAGCAACATGGCTTCTTGAGGGAGCTGTCAGCCAGCTTAGCTACAGAGAGTGACAAGAGACCCATTAAAGCACATGTCTCAGACACACACCTCGCTGGTTATATTGTGATGTGGCATTTCCATTCTATCACTTGTGGAGTGAGTCTGGTAATCATGCTTCCACACAGAATAAGTTGAAGGCAATATCAGGCTGCTGTGACCTTCAGGTGCAGGACCTACAATGGTATAGATCGAAGCAGCTAAACTGAGAAGAAACCACAGGAATAGGCATAGTCAAGTATCAGCAGTAAATGAGTGATAGCATACTGTTGCATACAGTAAGATTTCCCAGGTGATAAAGGTGCAGCTGACAGCAACTCTGTAGAATTTTATAATAGGTCTCTTGCAGTTTCTTAATCACAGAAGCTGGAATGTCTGTTTGCCTCCTAGCATTTGAAAAACTCAAACTAGAGCCAAATGAGCATTTTTGTATTAGGCATGATACTGCAGATGGCCACTGTCAGGATACCGCAGGGTGGCAGGATGGCTTTTCTGGCATAAAACCTAAGCCCAAGTCTTCTCAACTTCTTCCCTATACGTTTTCATTTTTACACATCACTTCATAACTTTACCAAATCTGACTTTGGTTTGACCTTAATCAAAATCTGGTGTGTTCCCAGTCTTGGTATTCTCTTTCATCTTGTTCTGGGTGCCTGACACATTCCCCAGAACAGTTTGATGACCACTACCTTTTCCTCCTTCAAATCCCTCCTGAAAACTCAAGGTGTTCACAAAAACATAGCCAGTTGATAACAACTAATAAAGACCAACTCAGCATAAGCTATATTCCAATTACAAGGCTACAGGAAGATTAACTAGGGTCAAAAAATAAAGTTCAGAACCCATATTCACATTGATGGTAGTGTGTAACAATTTTATAATAATTTTTTTTGAACATGTCATTCATTAGTGATAGATTTTCAGCATGCCAGCCACAGTGCAACCAGTAATCACCTGGGCATCACCCTCCAGTGTATGTCTGAAGTTACTTGCATCTGGTGACTAAAAGCCAAGGATATGTCACTTTGGTCCCACCTGAACAACAACAACAACAAAAAGCCTCTCCAGATGCTGTGTAACCAGTGGTTACACAGGTAGCTGTAAGGTTTTTCCTTACAGTGTGAGGCGGACTTCTAACAATTGTTACTTGTTTTGTTCTCAAGGTCCTGTGCAAGGTAAAGCGTGCTGGAAATACTTCCTGGGAAGAAAGCTACAGTTCACCTTTACATCAATTCTCCCATGTTAAGCTTGCTGTAACCAAAGGTTTTGTGGAGCTTAAAGGCTGGCTCTGCAGTCCCCAAAACGTGGACCCATTAACCACTGCCAAGTGAGGTCATTGGCTTCAATCTCTCCTACACACTTATGGGTGAACAGAACTTGTATTCTGCAGACAGTGTCACACTAATTATACTGGTTACATGAAATTACTTTGGAGCATTTTCTGTCAATTTTTTGTTTATTTATACCACCATCCAGGCAAAGGCTAGCCATCACCTATCAACTCAAATGTCATCTTATAGTTCAGGTTCCAAAATGTTCTCTCATGTGCAGATTAGAAGCATAGCCTAGCATTTAACTTTTCCTCAACATGAAGAAGTGATTTTTGTAGTCACGAGCTGCTAAAATAAGCAGCATAAAATAAGAGTTACATTCAAACTTTTTTGGATGGGTTAAACAAAAAACAGAAGCAAAATGTACATTCACAACCCTTTTAATGCAAACAAATTACCAACACATTAAAAATAGCCACGAAGCAAGGCTGATTGAATATCATTAAAACTATATTTTGGGAAAAAAATAAAAGCATTGTCTGATGTAACAGGAGAGACTACTTTTATTAAGACTGCAGAAAACATATCATGAAAGACATGGATTAAAATTAATGAGAAAGAGACAGGGGGAATTCAGAATAAAGACCCAGAGCCCCAGCAAACTGCACCACATTAGCACTAACAGTTTTCTGAGATCAACCAAGGTGTGTTATTTTTCACTGAACAGTTCAAAGGTTAAAAACTAAATGGCAAGGTAGTGTTCGCAAAGAGGCATCTAAAGCCCATCCCCTTCCTATTGGGGCTGGCAGAGAGGTTCTCACAGGAGATCACAACAATATTTCACCATGTGGGACTTTTCAAAGAAAATCTCCAAACAACATTTCTGCTTTTAGTTAATCCAAACTTATTTGGTTATAAGATTTGAAGAAAACTACCATAAAAATGCATATACTTAACCCTTTCATGATATTCAACAGTGATGAGCTTATTTTACCGCACTACAAAATAAATCTGCCAGGCATCCAGTCTGACACAAAGGGCAATATGCTTCAAACCATGATGTGCAACACCAGATACCTGTTCAACCTTACATGGAGCAAAAGGCATATATATATATTTTTTTTGTAGCTAAGACGATATTATTTCAAAGGCACAGTGTCTTTTCTCTAAGCCTATGAATGCAAAGGAACTTGAGAACGATTGTTCTGCTGCCCTCATCAGGGAGACAACTCTGTTTTGTAAAGCTAAATTTCATATCTGTTGCTGGTCATCCCTCTTTCTATTAACAATTTACTAGTACAATATCCCACTTTGTCTGTCAAACTAACGTCAGAATATTTTGTAAACACCTGCATGGTTTAATTATCAGTTCAGTGATGCTCCTCCACACAGTCAGACACCAAACAGATACATAGTAATTCAATATCTTTACTAAGGACTTTGTGAATAATCTGGACAAATTCCAGTTACAGCAGTAATGTTTTGCCATCTATTGCAAATTCAAATGGAAATAATACTTGTCCTTTCCTGTTACATATTAGCTGTGTTGCAGCTGCAGAACTCAATATACAGGTTTTAGCACTCCAATAGCTGAAACAAGCACACTGTACAAAGCTTGATCTCCTGCAACTTTGCCCTGCGGATCAGCAGTTGCATCTGTTTATAAGGGTGTCAGTCTGTACCCTTTTCTCTGGGCAAAGACCCTACATTCCATCTGTACGTGCACAAACTTACCATTGCTTTGTAGCTCAGGTACATCAGGCATCTATACAAAGTTTTTATGTGTCATTAAGAGCTGGGGTAATACTATATAATATTAAAGTTTATTGGCTCCGTATTGAAAAAAAAAATCTCAGAAGCTTATTTCAGGAGAATTCTCACAAAAGTAGAACACAGAGCACTAGTAAAAGACAGAAGGACATTACCATTGTTGTCTAGTCATACTAGACAGACAGAATCAAATAAAGGACAAGACAGAGCTGTTTCAATGACCTGGTGCATAACTGAGTGGAGTCACTCAACAAGGTAACACAGGCCCGTAATAGTAACCCACAAAAGCTTTGGATTTAAACTTTTAAATTACATTAAAATGTATTGAAATATTTTTTTTTTGCCTCAAATATTTTGACTGGTTTGAAAATCCTATTAATTATAATAAAAGCCAAGTAAAATTCCAAGATGCATTCATAAAAATTAAGGAAATACCTAGTGTAATTCAGGCTACAATTAGTTAACAATAGTGGCTGCTTTTTAACTAACTCTACAAGCTGACTTTCTTCAATCAGTATTGTAACTGGCACATCTGCAGACAGGAAATCCTCAACACTACCCAGTTTCCCAGTCTATTATCTGAGACACCTGGTGTGGGTGTGTTGATTCAGAGAAAAACAATGAATCATACCGACTGCATGTCAATTAACCAGCTTTAACTGTTAATGTGTTTAATCCTTAAGGGTAGAGTGCCAACTTTAACACTAAAATAATAAAAAAAAGTCCCCCCAAAAATGCACAAAACCCCCAAACCCTCAAATTGTTCATTTTGCAGTTTCTAAATATGGATTGTAACTCAAATTTATGACAAAAATTACAGTACATGTAGTTCCTTTGTATTAAAATAGTGAGTGGAGTCACATTACAACAGGAGTTGCAACAGTATAGTATGCATCCTTACTACATTATAATTAGTACTAAAACAAGATTTTTTATGGTATTATATCAACTTATCAGTTCTTTTTTCCATCTTTGACAAAAGTAAACAAATTGACTTGAAATTTCACATGTGCGACTCCACATCAGTGCGTTTTTACCAGAAAACTTGAGAAAAAATAAAATCAGAGATGGCATTTAGAAACCCACTTTTTGGGGAAAAAAATATATACGTGTATCTTCACCTCACCTTATGAATAATATTCTATAGTTTTCTGGATTGTCACAGCTCCAGATAGCAAGATGTTTTTTGCTCTTGGCAAGCACTAGTGTCTTTGTTCTGGTGAGCATAATCCACTATCAAATGCTGTTTTCACACTTTATAGAAGCCCGTAGTAATCAGTTTATAGAAGACAATAGTAATCAAATTAATTCAAAGAAAATTTGGTTAAAACACACAACCTGCTCTCTGTTCAGGGCATTAGGAAGATATAAAGCTGACGTAACCAGGGGAAAGGAACAACAGGACAATAGATTTAGTTCACTGAGCAAAATACAACTCTCTAAATGATCTGTTCCTATTTCCCATATTGGATCTATTCTATGACTTCAACAACCTAATTTAATCTGTTTATCTTTAACAGGTGAAAGAGTAATGCTTCCCCTGCTTTATAAAAGAGTCATGTCAGAGAAAAAGAATAATATGAAAATGTAAAAGAGTTTTTATACTCTAAGAGTTTTTTATACTCATACTCCTGATAAAGGAGTTCCTAAATCTACTGGTAAAACTGATCATTATTCTGCATTAAAACAGAGCTTTTGGGAAGTAAGTTTAAGCCTATTTGCTATGTTCACCAGATATCCTCTGCTTGCTAAACATCACTACTGCCTTCAGCCATTCATTATTTATCTAAAACTCCAGGTATTCACAGAGCTTTGTAAGCAGAGAAAACAAGAGATCTCCTGTTCCAGTGTGGTAGCAAGTCCATCTGAACCAACATATGAACCGAGGGCTGACACGTAACAGCAACAAGCAGCTTGGGGAGGCAATGCAGAACAAGTATTTTTTTCCTGTGGAGCCTCGTAACATACATCATTTAACGTTTTAATACTTACAAGAAGTAGCATTTGACTCAAAGGAGGCAGAAAACAGATTTAATTCCTGTTTCTAGTGGTTATCCTCAGAGCTATTTGTCACAAAATTCTTTTACACTGATTTACTCTAATTTAGGCATCATATATCAGTTCTGAGGGGTCTGAGATACGTGAAGGATTTGAAACAGATTTCAAATATCTCCAAAGTACCAAGGCTCCCTGCAATGTGTTTGGATGTTTTAGATATATTTACTTCTATTTCTCTGAATGGGGTGATGGCTGCAGTAACAAACTTAACAAGCACAATATAGAAATTCCTAGAAGAAACCTAGCCTCTTAAACAGGATTAATACAAACTTGTAGGGAATAGCTCCATGAATAAGTCAGAGTATGGACCGATAGAACATCAACTGCACCACAGAGGTTGCTGGTATTCATGCTCTCGCACTCTGGAAATATAGAGAAGACTAAATGGTATTCCATTTATTGCCACTCGTGCATAAGTAATTACCATGGATTTATTTCATTCTCTGTAACTTTTGTGTGTTTTTAGACTGTAAGTGAACAAGTTGAGCACGGAAGAAATTAATTCAAAAAGTATCAATGCTTAGGTTGCTAAACCTCAAAAAAAAAAAAGGGTTGGCCCCGCAGAACATGAGGGAGCTTCATTTTTAGAATGGAAAGCATTACAAATAAACATTAAGATGATCAAGTTTACCTACTGCCCACATCACTGTGTCAAAGGAATCCGTTTCTTCTGCGCCTGAGTCAGTATTTTTCCAGGTGACTTGTAATCTGTTGCTTTCCAATTTTTCAACTTTTGTTGGGATACATTTCTTCAAAAATCTTGTGCCGTAAGATTCCATGTACTCAGTTACCAAAGATGCCATTTGCTGTTGAGCAGGGGGAAAAATATTTATTCTTAGATATGACCTTTTTAATGTAAAACTCTCCTTCAGCTGTCTTTATGAAAACCAGTAAATACACCATGCATTTCAAACATTCTTTGTCACTTAGCTACCGTACATTGTCAACATGATAATTTATTGAGCTACTATTACCTGCAACTCTATTCCAAGAGGTATCTGCATCTGAATATTAAAATTATTTTCAAGAAATTGAAATAGCGTATGAATAAAAAGGTTGCCTATAAGTAAGTCATTTGTTTCATATATAAAAATAGCACCTACAGCAAATTCAGTTTAACGTTACTATAATTACCATTTTCTGTCAGCTTGAAGAGAATTAAAGACTTTGATAAAGCTAATGAAGAAAAATATTTCCCTTTGCCA
The DNA here is from genome assembly GCA_013399115.1 of Anseranas semipalmata. NCBI lineage: Eukaryota > Metazoa > Chordata > Aves > Anseriformes > Anseranatidae > Anseranas > Anseranas semipalmata. The sequence goes on along the minus strand of VXAA01005600.1, from coordinate 792,325 downwards.
TGGCACCTGCCATTTCTCTGCGCTAAATACAAATCACTAAGGCTTCCTGAAAAGTTCCACTACAAAAAGGAAATAATGCTTTTGTCCCAAGAACTTGTTTGAAATAATGCCACACCACAGTCACTTAGTAAAGTGTCACATTGACAGGTTTATCTAAAGATGTCATTGCTCTTGACTGCGGTAATTCAGGTTGCACTTTGTCAAAGGATATATTTATTACTTAAAGGATATTATCACAAAACCACTCACACAGAAGAGCTACGAGCAAGGTCTTGACTTACACAACTTTGTTTTTAACTAATATGAAAGCAACAACAGGGTTGTGTCTCTTCAGAAACATGACAGCTCACTGATCAGTTTCCATCAGATTCAGCGTGGCTACAGACTGAATAAAATTATTTTCTCTCTATTCCTTCCTAACTTTGAAATTTCCATTGTGTTCTTGCTGCCTACAGAAAATCAAGTTCTCAGAGAAAGCCCTACTGTGTTTTATGACTACAGAAACTTTTCCTTCAAAGTAATGTTAGCATCAAATCTTGCAGGGACAGAAGATATACAATCACCTTTAAAACACTCTCCCTACAGACTTAGGGAGCAAAAGGACTATCAGGCCAACCAATAGACCATTTAACCTGTAGAACAGAGGCTACAAAATCACATCCAAGTAATGCCTTTACTAGATCCAATAATTTGTCTTTAACCTAAACCCGCTATACTACCTGTTGTAGCTTCTTTAAGCAATTCTATATTTAACACAAATTCTATACAAAAATTTTTGGTGTTGTTGTTGCTTTTTCTCACTGTTATTTCTATTCCCTTTTATTCTCTTTATACAGGAATGGGATTCTAGCCAAAATTGTTTTCTGTTTTGTCAGCACAATCATGTGCTCCTTCATACTTTTAAATAAAACTCCTCAAAATTTTTCCCAATCTTGAAACACAATCCATTCTCTTAAAACTTCTCTTTTGATTATAATTTTCTCCAGCTTAGGGTTGATAGTTCCACTGAAATCACTCGCTCTCTCTCTCTATATACACACTTTTTTTTAACCTAGTTATAACTGCCACTGTTATGAAAGCAATAAAGACAAGATTTCCAGTTCCTATGTAATTAAAAACTTTCAGCTTAGTGATTTATTTATATTTGTCATAATGAACTCCACATTGAACTACTTCATGTTAAGTTCAATAATTTATTTTAAAAATCATTATCTGCATCTCTTAGCAACTCTAGATTATTTTAAAGAAATCGGCTAACCCTTTTAGCAGTGGTATAACCCAAATCTCTCCCTGATTTCTGATCTTTTCAATCCTGTCTCCAATTAAGCAGGGGAAAAAAAAAAGATTTAGTTTTCTGAACACAGGATCAAGAGATATGATAGGAAAACATGAGTTAATATTTAGTTAGTTACTCTTCAGAAAGCATGTACTAGGAAATGTCTGGAGAAGCCAATGCCACTTTTTCTTTTGGAGACAAAAATAATCAAATATACCTCATATTTGATATATAAGGAAATGCAAGATGTTCTGCACTGACCTGATCAAACCCACGAAGCGGGATAGTTCTCATTATGACTGTAGTGTCTAATCCAATGCCAGTTAGAAAACCAGCACATTCAAGCGAAACATCTGGTGAAGTATCAATTAAAGAAATATAAACAATAATTTCCCATAAATGCAACAGAGAAAAGGGTAGTATACAAGTGGTGTTTCTACCTAGAGATACCAAGTCCTCCTCACACATCTTTAGCTTGCTTTTATTGTACAGAACAGAAATCCAAAGCCTTAGAATACTTTCCTAATAGGTAAGATCCTGAGAATTCACCCTCAGCTGACACTAGTTCCCATGATGTTACTGCATATAAAACTATTCCTATTATATTACCAACTATATTATATTATTAACTATAAGGCATGAGCAAAGGAATTCAGAAAATTAAGCTTTCATAGGAAAGGCAACTATGCTGCTTATAATCATAAATCATCACAGATTTTTCAAAGGATACAGCTGGCTCCAACAACCAACCTGTTACATAAAAAAGAAAGAATAAAACAGTGGAATGAGCTTGTACATACTTCTGCACAACCAACAAATTATTTTTGAAGTATGTATGGTTACAAGATTACAGGTTTGAGCAGTGGATCTGACACCGTTGGGTGGGAAGAAAGAGTGCGGCTTGTCAACTCCAACAAAGACAACCCTATAACATGTGAGCTTATTTTATTAACAGAATTAAAAAAAAGAACAGGCTTATAAGACATAAGAAATTGTTTTTATATTGTAAAGATACATTTAAACGTATTCTGAAAGACAAGGTGAAGAAAGCTATGGAAAAAACTCAGAACAGCTAGCAAGGTTAAGAGGCATCACAAATATTTCAACTGTGCTCTGTGATATACCTCAGTTGGAAGCATCTGGAGTGGAAACTGACACTGTTCCCCCCCCCCCCCCCCGCCGCCCGCCACGGACCCGCA
>VXAA01005600.1:469168-779845 GCA_013399115.1 Anseranas semipalmata | reverse complement strand
CCCTGAGGGGGCCCGCGCCGTACGCCACCGCCCCGACGCTCTGAGGAGCCGCTCCTGCCCCCGCCACAGCGCCGCCATACTGTACGGCAAAGGACCTCCGCGCCGAGCCAGGACCCCTGCGGGGCGGCCGAGCAGCGCCTGAGCGGAGGGCGGCGGCGCCGGGTCGGTGAGGGCGGCGGAGCCTCGTGAGGGCGGGGGGGGCAGGGAGGCGCGCGGGGGTTGCCGCGGCGCGGGGGCGAACACGGCGCTCGCCCAGCGCAGCCCTGAGGAGAGGCGGCCGCTCCCTACTTGAGAGAGCACCCGCCCGTCGTCGCCCGGGAGCTCGGGCTTCTTCAGCTGCTGCGAAGGCGTGAGGGGGCTGTTCAGTAGGCGGACACAGACTCTGGCGTTAGAGAAGTGCGTTTGTGTTAAAATCAAACTTTTTGGAAGGGTAAAAAAAAACCACCACTTTTCTTGACCGGCTTCCTGTTAACACAATGCTGCAAAGGGGTTTCAGGGAAAGCCTTTCAGGAAAGAAGAGGAGCACAACTGCCCAGCGCCTTTACCGATATTCAAAGTCCTGTTTTTTCCCCTCTGAAACTGCACATCGGTTCCTAACAGACATGGGGAGGGCTGGGTTGTCAAAACCCCTTCCACCGGTGCCTCAGGCGCTGTACACAGACTGAAAGTTAGAAGGCGGTGTGAATAAAGCCCTTCCCTCCCACGAGGCATTCCAGTGAAGTCATCGTGCTGTTCCGGGCTCCTGGGACCGGGACGCTTTCAGCGCTGTGAGCAGGAGCTGGGGGCTCCTGACTGAGAGGAGAGACCTGCCTCAACCAAAATGGCGGAGCTGGGCCGGTGCCACACAGGTCAGTGAGCTAGACCAGCACCAACAGCTTTAGCGCATGGTGGTGATAGGGCAGATATCTGCGCAGGACAGCATGTCAGAGCACCACCGATGCTTCACAGTCTTTGGGTACGCTTTCTGTGCCTCACATCATCTGTTGATTAAACAAGGGTGAAGCTGCTGACCTGCTTCATATGGGAGTGATTAATGCTTGTAATGAATTTTGACAGCCTAAGGTAAAAAGCCTCATAGTAGGTATTGATCAAAACCGTACCACAGGGAACAAGGTCTTTCTCATTCAGAAATGTTGGCTGTTGGTCTTTACTGCAGCATAGTAGTGACCCTACCCGCTGCTGTATAAAGTGAATTGTGTGTGATAAATATTACCACAGTCAAATCAGTTTGGGACAAAGAATCAGCCCCTTCCTCTTAGGGAGAAGGAGCTGGTGACAAGAACCGGTTTTAGTCAGGTTCAGCTGGCTTTGGAGCAAGGGCCTGGCTCACAAGGGGGCAGCATCTAACCATTTTGTACCAGAACTATCGCTCATCCATAGTAGAGGAGAGCTGAGTAAATTCTCAAAAGAAAGTTTTGTATAACTAGCATCACCTCCTAGTGTAGGTCAGATTATTATTATTATTATTTTTCCCCACTCAGTTAATGTTTGAAAGTACAGGAATTACTAATACTTTAGCAAATGGGCCAATGAGTTGTCCAGTATCACTGCTGGAAAAAAAAGGGCAGAAAACCTGTCTTCTACAGCAGTAATCAATAAATCACTAGAGATACTCTTACCCACTGCAACAGCGATAGAAAGACCTGACTAGAGCACACTGAGAGACCTATAAATGAAAAAAAAAATCAAACCTATTCAAATACTAATCACTTATGCTCTTCAGGTACATGCATGCAAAGTTGTTTTAGCTGTTCAGTTTAGCCACTATACTGAATTGAATCAGGCAATGTTGAGCATATGCTCTTCACACAGCATTTAGTTCAGCTGTGTAGGATCAAAGGTTGAATTAAATCATCCCAAACACAAAACAAATTTATGTGAAGAAATGTTCCTGCAGCATTATGTTATCTTGCTAATAAGAAAAGGCCTTAGATGTAACAAAGCTGTTGATATAAAACACTGCCTTCAAACAGCAACAACAGTGGCAATTTAGGGAAGAATTGCCAATAAATTTGGAGTAGCGCTTCTAAACTGCTTAAGGAAAGGATCTTGGCCAAATGCCCTGTGTAACAGCCACATCATATACTAGCATTCCTTTCATTCCTGGCTACTTTTAGTGTTTTAGAGCTCAGAATCTGTATGAACCGCAGCCTACACAGCAGTGATGAGATTCTAGGTTCTTTTAGATGTTTATCTGTTCCCAAGCACACCCGCTCTTTTCTAGTTTGAATGTGAGTCAGTTGCTGCCGCTTGGCACCTTAAGTCATCTAGGAAACAGAACTATCCATAGCTGGTGCTGTGCTGCTGGCAGACTGTGTGAAGCTGGGATACAGCCCTCTGGCAGTATCTCACAGCTCATGATAAAGCACTGTAGAGTTCCACAGGCAAAGGTTTTCCCATCAGGACTGCTGTCTTCAGAAGAAAGTACAAAGTTTGGGTAATGCCACTCTGCTCGTTCTTGCATATTCTCACAAGTTTGGTCAATGAGATCAAAAGAGGCAAATATCAGCAATGATGAGTAGGTTTTGCTCATGATTGCAACATCAGTAAGAGGAGTAGCCACAGGTACTTGCTGCAGTCGGCACTGAGCAGGTGTGTCTGCACTACACTTCAAAAGCCTGTCTCGGGGACCAGAAACAGGTTCTGGTTCTCAGGTGTGGTTTCTAATGTATATTTGGCTCATCTCCTATAGTTTTCCTACTCTATTATTTTAATTCTTCTGTGGTTATCATTAAGCTGCTCCGAATAACTAGTGATACACATTTTTTATAAATATATATATATATTTTTTAAGAAAGCAAGTATGAAGTCCTTTAGTGACAGATACATTCTAGTATAAGGAAGCAGTTATACAAAATATTGTTTTTCTGGAATGAAATAATATTTCTTAGAAACCTGCGTTTAAAGAAAACCTTCCTAAAAGATAGCTATCAGACTTAACATCTTGGTTCATTGAATTGTATCAGTTGTAGCTAGCAATATTTAAAGTCATAAATTAATTTCATACATTAGAATCACAGAATCATAGAATATCCTGAGCTGGATGTGCTTTTGTTTATTTCCAGGGGGATGTTTATGCGGTGTATGGTAAACAGTGCGATATTAAAAGGGCAAAGGAAACACCACTGTGATATGTTTCATAAACATTTATAAATCCATTCAACAATAATATGAGTTTTGTAGGGCATGAATTGGTTCTGTTAACAGGCGGACTTTCTGCTTTTTAGTTTATTGAAAGGACAGCTTGAAATTTTCTACTTAATTTTTCTTCTTAAGAAGTAACTTTTGTTACATTTATCAATAGGTTATTTAAATTCTTCCTCATGAAGAGGAAGACATGACATGAAGACAACCAGGACAAAACACCTTTCTATCTAATACTTTAGAAATTCTGACTTTTCAAGCACGTTTTGTCTTTTCTGTTTTTTGTGGCATGGTTTGCTTTATGTTTAATGTTCCCAGATTAGATCCTGGCAGGGTGGGGAAAGAAGGTGAGAGGTGCCAGGTAGATACTATCTTTGAAAGTCATCACATTGTTTCTTTTTTAGTGGGTGGGGTGAGAAATGAATTATATCAGAGGCTGCATTTTGTGGTGTAACCTAATTAATCATTTATGGTAGTGTCAGTGAACTGTACTGGATCACTGATCAAACTAAGAGGTCTCTGCAGTGAGGTAGGACTTTTTGGTTTCATTCCATCTCTCTTGTGATTGCTTTTACCGTTTTTTTTTCTTTTTTCTTGTTGTTCCTCTGCTAGTGTGTGACATGGTGTCCTTATCATTAATGAGGAAGGGGGAGGGAAAGAAAAGCACCATGGAAGAAAGGCATGGCACATGGTTAAGACAAAAGTGGAAATAGTGACATAGTCCCTGGCAGTTGAGAGAACCATATGCCAGAGCTACAAAAAAGACACAGTAAATGGTAGCAGAGGAGGGGTGGTTAACTGTCTCTAGACTTTTTTCAAAGCAAGGTAGAACCTTTTCACGAATTAAATTGCTAAGTACATGGAAAGTATTCTTGCATGGGGGTTATGCTGACAAATGAGGACACTGGTTTGAAGACACAGATCCTGGGTAAACAACAGATGTATTTTTACCACTTTTATGAGGCTTCTTACCTGACTTGTGTAGCAAGCATTTTCCAATATTACTTTTAGCTGGGTATTGCTTTACACTGGCATGAAGGAATCTGTGGCTGTTTGCTTACAATCAAACTCTGCTGTACCTGAAAATAGAAAAGCCTTCTGTATTTTGGATATCTTTCACTGAGATTCTGCTTTTAAGAGTTTTGACAGATCAGTATTTAGACAGTTAGAAGTTAAACTGATAAGGGAAGAAAATGACTAATTTTGGTTTATGAGATCAAGATGGGGATCAGATTTCCATGTGAAGTCTACAAAGGTTACAAGATTTTGTTAAGGCGGGACAAATATCATGTCCCATTAGTTAATAATTTTTTATGTAAGGTCTGAAAATATATCTAAAACAACTACATTAAGAAGAAAGCTAAGAAAAGTACCCATATCACAGAATTACTCTAAATAAGGTCATAATTTAAATTGCATTTTAAAATATTATTCTAAAAGAAAACCAACCATTTTAATATATACTAAGCACCCCAAAAAGATATCTTGTCATAAAGAATGCATCCTTCAGCTAACAGTATTTCCTCTGTAGAAGCATTTGTGCATAGGTTCATAAACCAGCAAAAATGGTTAAACGTTTCAGATTTGTTGCTATTTTACCCCTCTGTTTTCTTTTTTTTATTATTATTTTCAGAAATTTGTCTGAGAGTAGGACTCCTTCTTTCTCAGAAGTTCATGTATACCATTTTTTTTTCCTTCCTTCTCTAACCCCACAGAATCTTATGTTCATAGTTTGTCCTAAATAACTAATTGATTACAAGTGACAAAAAAGCAGCAGGAAGAGATAAAGCTTTAAGTTACATGAATTCTTGACTTCATTCAAATGCTTTCACATATATTAAAAAAAGTGTGGGGAGAAAATGCAGAAATATGATAGGCTTAACAGAACTCCAAAGTTTTCATGACGAGTTATAAAGTCATTGAAGGCATGAAGCTTTTTCAGTCTACATGATAACCTTTTAAGATGCACAGTATATACAAAATAGCCTAACTGCTTGTATTATCTAAATTCTAGGCTAACTTTGCTGGCCCTCTTTCTTCAGTTCTTATTTTAGATATCTCCAGGCAGTTTCCTGGTTCATACAAGTTGTGCTTCCTTTCTCAAAATTCCTCTTTTGCATGTTTCTCAGCAAGAGAAACTAATTTGACTGTGGAAAACAGCAAATGCACATAAAAGCAAATCCCTCCTGCTATTCTGAAAATGCAAGCACAAAAGAATTTTCTTCCGCTCAGTGTTTCACATGATCTGTGGGGTTTATGATGTGCCAGCTCTCCTGTCTTCTTTTGTTTAGGCTTTTAAAAAAGTCTTTGGCCAGGGTTATTAGAAGAAGGGAATGGCATTTGTTGTTATGCCAGGCATGGATTTACTGGGAAAGCTTTAGCTCCGTGCTATGCACAGGGGGGATAACGCTGCCACAATGCATCATGTGATTGCCACTGTATAGCCTCCGTTTGAGGCTGGGAGCTGTGTTCAGGAGCAAGTCTAGTCAAGTTTGTGCAGACAGATCTGAGCTCAACTCTGTCAACTGTCTGAGCAAGTCAGTCTGAACTAGCCAGTTATTCTTACCTGTTGCCATTAATGCAATGCTGCACTCAAGCTCAGACATCTGGGTCTCCATCTTTGCATAGTTATGCCCTGTGAATATAGTATCCTAATGCTCAATAGTACCAAATCCATCTTTTAAGATCTCGTCCGTACATAAACATTGTGTTATTCTAATACAGTTAAAGCTCTCCACAGTTCTCTAACCTGGATGTATTTATTTTACAGTCTAGACAAGGATAAGTCATGTATAGTGTGTAACTCTGTGCACTCCAGTGTTTGTAGCGTTATTACTGTGCTAGTTAAAACTTAAACCAAAAACCCTATATCTATACAGGCCCTGTCTGTGGCAGAAAGGTAAATTAAAGAAAGGCATAAGGCAGTGTCTAAACAGCCTATCAAAGAAATTTCTCTTACAGAAGAAAATATCCTGTAATAACCTATTGCAACATTTCTACTTTCCATTTACTGCTACGCAGAAGCAACTTATGGACATTATCACATAGTTTGGTGGTTTAACTGAACCTATAGCTTTATCTAGTTTTGCAGTTATTGCCATTCACAATTTTTACTTATATAATGGAATATCTAGACAATAGAAAGGGTTACTTTTGCAGGCATAGCCTTTATCACACAAGTAAACAGTTGTGGGCAGGCAGAAACAAGTTTGCTCCTCCCATGCTCCTAGCCTGAAGAATATGATTCAGCTCAAAGCTAGAAGTTCTTCAGAAGTGTTGTCATGGGACACTACTCAATCTGGTAAGTCTTGGCACTAGTTTATGCTGCTAGGCAGAGTCTGGGCTGATACCACCCACCAGTTCACAACCATTTCTGTTTAACTGCAAGGACATCTTCAAATAATAGCTGTATGATTATTGGACCAGGTCAGTGCATAAAGTAAGTTTTACTGTTTTCAGCTGTTTTCACCACAGCCCTGCAGTAAAAGAAATTCTCAGTTAAAATTAACTGTGCGTGGCATCGGGGGTTGTGCAGAGACAACCTATCATGTTTGTTGAACTAGCTTTCGACCAGACAGGAAATTACTGTTGGTGGGGCTGGAGAATGCTGTTACTTTTTTCATTCTTTGTTCTGCTTGATGTCTGGATTGTAAGAAAATATTTGTTGAGCTAAAGCTCTGTTATACATGGAAGGGATACTTCAAAGTTATTCTGTATTGACATTGGGTACTGTGCTATATTGCAGGGTCTTAATTGTGTTTTGTTTAGAGTTACTAAAAGCACTTTGATCCTCACTTACCTCTTTTTCGTACAATTCTTTATTCACTTCTTCCACTTCATATTTTTATTCTTCTCTTGTCATGCTCTGAGGCAGCCCCTAATTCTTTCAAGGACCTCCCCCCTCATGACAAAACCTGGTTTTAGTTCTTCAGTTCCAGCTGCTGCTGTGTTTTATACAAACCCTTTCTTTGAATCCTTTAAACATTTTCTAGGCTAGAGCTTCAAGCACTCACTGACTAGGTCTAAGTTTAGTGAGAATACAGCAGAGAACTATTATCATGTTGTGCTTGGTTTATTTATTTTTATTTATTCTCTTTTATGGTGTAATTTATTTGCAGTTTGATTATACTGTCTCCACCTTGAAGGCAACAAGATAGACAGTCAAGCCAAGAACATAGTTTATTGGAATAAGCCTTTTCTTTTATCATAGAGCTGTTTGTTGCAAAATATTTTTCCAACTAGAAGCGATAGACATTAGGATGTACTATTTCTAATGTATTGATTGCACCTCCTTCTGTAGCTGCTGTTAAGCAGTTTGCTATACGCGTCTCTGCTCACCTCCCTCCAGCAGCACTCTATATTTAACCTACATGCTGAGGTCTTGTTTCTACAACTTCTGCACTGGCCGTACATGCCATGTCTGAGCTGAAAAAAGAACTAAATCCCTTGGGCCAAATTCATTCCTGAAGTTGCCTGATTGAACACAGTGCATTTACACTGAGCACAGATTTGGCTCACACCTGACTTTGTCAGCATTCGCTGTGCTGTAGCTAAGTAACAAGAACACTGTCATTAGGGGACAGACAAATAGCTTTCTCTAAGGTTATTAGAGCACTGAGCACCTTTAAGGAGTGCAGAAATCTGTGAAAGGAGGAGTTGGGGAAAAGGACACCGCTCCTTTTAGAGTCTGTGTAACAGAACTGATAAGCTATTCCTCTGATGTGATTGAATGTGACTGAATACTGCAGGCTCTTGGACTCTTATTCTATAAAGCCCACATCACAGCAGCACAGGAAAAGATTGGAGGGAACAGCTTCTGCTGTACTGAGAAAGGTACATATTTATATTTTTCTATTTCTCAGACTTGACATGATTTGTTATGTTAGATAATGCCACTATTTTAAACAGTGCTGAATATGAAAGAAGCAATGTTTTCCACATTTTGACTGGTACTCATTGTCAGGAAGCCAGTCTGTGGGCAGCTACGGCTTTCACAGAGAAAGAATAGGACATTATTTGTGTGTAATGCATTTCTGCTGCATTGTAAACCTTGACAGCTGAAAGAAGTGAGATGAGATAACCCCAACTAAATTGGAAAAGTAATTTATGGCTATAAGTATGCTAGAATTTGGTACTCATTTGTACTCAAGAAAAAAGCTGAATGTAAGTCAAGCTTCAGTTTATTCATATTTGACTATGAATAGCTGCTTTTATAAATGTGTTGCTGCAGCTGTATTTTATGGGGATTTTCATGTTCAGTAGGGAGTTCTGCAACAGCAAAATGTCTGTGAAGAAGTATAATGACAAAAGCTAGTACTTTTGCTTGCTAGCCCTGTTGCTGCTTATAGAGTATCTTTCTGATGCCCTTTATGGACATCCCTTGCCTTCTGTTCTTTAAAAATCAAGCTCATATTTACTTATACTGTTAACTGCATGTCAGAGTGGTCATCTTTATAAACAATCTTTGTTTCATCTCTGCACTTAAGCTTACTTTTTTCTGCTTACTCAGCCATGGACTCTCTAACAAAGCCCTCAGATTCAAAATCTTATGCATTTGCACAGCATTGCAGTATTTAAATGCAAAAGAAAAATTACCTGATTTACAGCTTTAGTTTGCATCAGTGGAAAAAGAGCTTAACCACATCAACACTGCAAACAATTTACATGTCATTCAAGTTTAACAATACTTCTTAGCAGCCTGGAGCTGGTATCATGTTTATGTGCCAGTCCCACACTTTCAGCATTCCTTCAGGATCACTAGAATTAGAACTGACAAAGAATTTTCTGAAAAAACATGATTTTGGCAGTGGTCATTGAAACCAAATCTTATTGTGTGAGGCCATCCATACCAGTTTTAAAAAAACTCCCTCAGGAGGAGATTTCTAGCTGAAGTATGAGAAACTATGCCCATTCCAGCTACTTTTCTGGGGCGGCCATTTACTCAGGATTTGAGACTAAGGTCTCATGCCCTGTTCTCTGTCAGGCTGCCCCTTCCTGTGCAGTGCTTTGGTTACCTGCTATGCTGCGTTGGATCCCATCTTGCCTGGCCTGTTAGAGCTGTTCACTTTCATAGAAATAAACCTTCATTTCAGCAGCGATTTCCTTCCTATTCTTTCAGATTCCTCAGTGGGTGTCCTCACTACCAGGTTTCCATCATTCATTCTCCCTGGCCCGAAGAGCAGCTGGTGCAGGGCAGAAAGCTGTGCTGGTAGAGAGACAGATTTACTCTAGATTAGCTGGTAGCCTTGGAAGCGGGACAGCACAACATAGTAGGGATTTGGGACACTGGGGATTCAGCCCTTGGTCCCTGTGATACCAAGAGAACATGAAATAGGTCTGTCACAGGTGATTATGCTGAAGTCAACTAGCCATTTTGGTCTTTCCTCTTTCAGCCCTTTCTCCTTACCTCCATCGGGGTGGGGTGCAGAATCATTCAAAAGGAGCTTGTTTTCCCCCCACGGGCAACATGAAAACCTCAGCTCAGAAAACTTGTTCCAGGCCAGCTCATAGTGTGCTGACAGGGCAGAGCACTTTGTACTTTCAGGAGTCCACTGCCTCCCAGGTGGGATCTGTACAATTCGATTGGCTTCAAACTCTAGTATAAATAGTACAAACACAGCTAGAGTTTGGGGGTGGGAATGAGGACTATCAGAAACAAATGCTTCCTTGGGGTACTTGAAAGGATCTTATTCCTGAAAAGTAAAGTGCTTTTCTTATCCTTGAAGAATTCTCTCACCCCAGACTTTGGTTTTCATTGCACAGTGTGCTTATTAGGCCAGTCTGAATCGGAATTCTATAGATCCATGTGGACCTTCCTGTTGGATGGAGATGAGGCCTTTCTGTGAGGCCAGTTTATTCTAAACCCTACTTGGTTTTATGGGGCACATAACCATTATATAAACCTTTTCCTTTGGGTGACAGTGCATGGCAGTTATCCTAACTGAAATCTATCCAGGGAGAATGGAGTTAAACACCCTTAAGAAGCTTAGTTGATGGGGCTCCCTAGTAGGCAATAGACACTTTTCTGTCCTTTTCCGTTCATTCACTAAGAAGAAACTTGTATCTGTTTCCCTTCAGCCTGAGAAGGGGGAAATTAAAAAGGCAAAAGGACTAGGGAAAAAAAAATAATCAGAACTTTGTATGTATAGCAGTCTGAATTTGCATAGTCACAGTAGTGAAGCTAAATTGTAGTAGCTTGAAAAAGCCTAGGGAGACAGAAATTTAGATTTCATGCAAGAAATACTTAGTGAAAAATTATATAAAGTCTGTTCAGCTTGTTTTCATGATGTCAGTGGAAAATCTGAATGTTGAATGCCCAGACTAAGTTTCCATTGAAATACAAGCTATTCACATTTGGCAGTATGCTGATTATTCTTCACAGTGTTGCACTCAATTGAAAATACATAAATAATAATGAAAGAATAAGAGGTAAAAAGATTTTTTTTCGACCTTTAGAAGTTCTAAAATATGAAGCTGTTGAATTGCGTTGCCTACAGCAACAGGATACAATATGTTTGGCAGAAGTTACTTTAGACTTTCTGATGAAAATACTCTGCCTTTCTTGCTCTGGGAAAAGATCAAGAAAAGCAAAATGTCACAAAATAGAGATTGCTTCAGTCAAGAGAGCGTAGGACAGAGTCAGGAATTCCTGTCCCAGTCATGGCCCAGCACAGATCTCCTCTGGCATTGTGTTCTGGCATCTCCTTCTGCATTGTCTTCTCAGTGCTTCTTAAACAGCTAATATATCTTTACTAATATGCAAATCCTCCATATACTTTAGTGCATCAGATATTTAAAGGCATAATTTCAGCACAAGCTCTTAAAAGGTTTGAATTTAAACCTCCTGAAAAATGTTTTCAACCCTTTTCTAAAAATAGGGGGTACACCCATCTCCTTCACACAGGTCTGTGTAGGAGGGGTTAATCTGTTAATTTGTATGGCCTTTGTGGAAAACCTCTAGAAATTTGTTTGTGTTATTACATTCTCTCTGCAGACTTAGCAGCAGCTTCTCTGCAAGTTCAGGCCCCCATTGTCCCCAGGCACTCTACTATTGTAGTCCATTTCTATTACCATCAACATCATCAGACCGATTGAGAGATTCTTCTGTGAAAAAAGGTTAAAGGGTATAAATTTACCAAGCACTCCCCATTCACCAGGTTATGTGAGCTAATAAAATCTAAATTAGATTCTAAACCCTTTAGTATCAGAATGCTAAAGTACTGTCTGGATGCTTGGAGACTGGTAATAAACTCTCGAACAACCAACCAGTACCTGGCAGTTAGATCAAATGCATGCAAAATTATAGCAATACTGGATGTAACATCGTCTTTTCTCAGAGGCCTGATTTGTCAGCAGGCTGAAATCACTTAAGCAAGGTGTTTGAAGCACTTTTTGTTTCTACATTTTCCCTGTTTTTCATAAACTTGAGAATAGTAATGGCACATGTGTGTTTGCTACCTTGGTATCCCAGAATGGATCTGTCTAGTTAACACAGATAAAATCACTTTGTGCTTCCTCATGTGTTATCCATATATCCATAGCACAGACTTTTCTGACAAAGATTAATTCAGCTTCACAACACCTTGAAAGTTACAGAAGTTGCAGTGATGTTAATTTACTGGTTAATTTACAAAGTTGTCTGTAGGACAACTCACACAAGGTCAGATCAGGAAACTATTGCCAAAATGAGACTCAAAGCTAAATACCCTGACTCGGGATCACCAAGTTTACTCTCATGACAGTCCTGGACAATGGTAGTCTAATGTGCATGCTGTCTTTGTAGAAGAGATTTTTGTGATTATGTTTAGGACTTTATTTTCAGTACAAAGCAGAGCAGTATCAGTTTATCCTGTAAGTATGCTTATAAGGATTCACCTTGATTAGAAAAATGTTCTGTCCAATAGTTTTCAACCTCCCAAGTATTTTTAATACCTGTCAGCTCTTATTTCTGCATCTTTAGGAAAGGAGTACTTGTTAATTATTCATAATATAATAAATTAAGCTTCAGAATAGTTAAATAGTCAAATTTGATACTTTCTTAATCTACTAAGTGCTAAGCTCACTAAGACTTATTAAAACTCAAGTATTTAAATGTACTTACTTTCAACATATTTATTTTTCTTCTCAGTAAATACCATTTTTAGCAGAGGGAGGTTGTTTCAGAATGTGAGAGAGAAACAGCAGCAATCAGTAATTTAGATCAAATCCCCATACATCTTGCTCTAACACTGTTAAGAAGACTTCATGCAGTTTTTATGGAACACTGAGAAAAATCTCAATTTGAATTCACCTTGTTACCTAGAGCTACTTTAAAAAATGATGTTACCAATTGTTCTAATCCTTATTTTTTTCACTTCAGGGAATACTAAGACCAAATAGCTTTTAACAGTACTTGGAAAAATTTACCAGAAGGGCTGATGAATAGCATTACTGAAAGACCCTCATTGTAATCTGTGGTGAAATGGCAGGAGTCACCTGTACAAGAATGTACAGGCGTAGAACAGGATGTATTATTTTGTGCTCCATCACACGGGCATTTTTATATTTTTAGAAAAATAGGAGATCCTATAATAGTTACGGGGGTAGGAATCCTCTAAGTTAACCATTGCCGTAATAATAGATCCCTAAGTCTGAGCCAGTCTCTTGAGGATTCTTTTATAGCCACTGGAATGACTTAAGTATATTACATTCAAGGCAGGTAAGTTGGGGTAGCAGATTCCCATGTTTTCTGTTTGCTTCTTTCTTTGAAAGTATCTTTTTTAAATCCCTGCAATCTGAAACAGAGGTACTCCCATTTAAATGCTGATAGTTTGATTACAGTTTGCATTGGGGAAAACTATTGCACTACTTTATTGAGTTATGATTTGATCTCACGAAGCCCAACAAAAAGAGTAAGATTAGATG
Organism: Anseranas semipalmata; assembly: GCA_013399115.1. Taxonomy (NCBI): domain Eukaryota; kingdom Metazoa; phylum Chordata; class Aves; order Anseriformes; family Anseranatidae; genus Anseranas; species Anseranas semipalmata. The sequence continues at coordinate 766,798 of VXAA01005600.1, read as the reverse complement.
CATAAGAAAATAATCCAGTGCCTTAGAAAGACTTGCCAGTAGTTTGACAGGTTTGGGCATGAATTTTTTATATGTTTTCTCTTAAACTCTGTCTTACTGAAAACAGATTTGGTGGTAAGTGTCACTCATCCCTTTCATAATGTTATTCATTCAGTTTTCTGTTTATTTCCTTCCTCAATTTTATATTTTTTCAAAGAGAAGGGTCATATCATCAGGGTGTTTCTAATGCACAGAAGAGGTTGCAGTGCTAACCTGTGTGTTTAGAACGTCATTAAATAATAAAAGCGACTGTCTTGTAATAAGTGGCTATGGGAAACTTGACTATGTGCAAGTTCAATTTTATTGCATATTTAATGAATCTCATGAATCCACATTAAAGTTAAAATTACAGTTGCATTTTCTAAAGCTGTCATAAGACTGTCTCTTATGTAGTGGTAGTTTTAAATTGGTTGAATTATGCACTTAATTTTCATATCAAATATTTTCCAGCTAGGAATATGAAAGCAATTACCTATTTTGGTACGGGTTTTTTTCCCTCTTCTGGGTGCATGACCATCACTGATGCGTCTTGTTTTTGGCAGACTACTTTTACAGTTTACTGCTATCACTAAATTTATTTTCACATCCAAAAAGAAAGAAATTAAAGGAGGAACAAACTTGGAAAAAGAAACAGTGTTCAAAAAAAAAAAAAAAAATCAAAAGAAACAAGATAAGTCTGGTTTCTTCCTTTTAAAAGCTAATTTCCCTGGAAAGTTTTCTTCAGTATAATTGCCTCCTAAAGGAGGTCTGTTAAGAACAACTCATATTGCCAATTTAGGAAGGTGCTGGGATGTTACATAACAATTAAAAACAAAACAAAACCAACTAAACAAAAAAATCACAAGACAATACCAAAGAGAAATATTCCTTGATACAGCAAAACAAGTGAACTGGTCTACTGAAAGAAAGAAAACAGTATGTACTACATAGGCTGTTGTTACCAGTGAGCAGCCTCTAAGGATCCATGGAGGCAGGTGGGCTCTGCTGTTAGATATGGTAGCATCAACTGCGGGATTCAGAAGTCCAAAGATCTGACTGAAGCACTGTAAGAAATGGATCCTTCTGAGCATCTGATCATAGGAACGGCCAAGGCGAAGTTCTTTCTTGCTTAAGTTTTAGATCTAAGATCATTCCGAAATCATACACATTTGGGTTTATATTTATTGGCTTTTTTTGTCTACTTGACAAATGTAAGACAAAATGTGCACACAGCCCAGTGCTAACAGCCACTCACCAGTCTAGATCCATTGTGACATGAAGAGAAATGCAGGTCTGTGTTTTGCCTTCAAAGGGATCCTTGGGTGAACTGGAAGCAATAAGATCTCATAGCTGAAGATACAAAATTTGTTTCCTGGTGGCCCAGCAGAACCAGCAGTTGTTGCCCTTACAGACAAGCTGAAAAGGCTGTCAGCCTAATCAGGAACCTTTCCCTAACACCCAGCCTGACCCTCCCCTGTCACAGCTCCATGCCGTTCCCTCGGGTCCTGTCGCTGCCACCAGAGAGCAGAGCTCAGCGCCTGCCCCTCCGCTCCCCTCGTGAGGAAGCTGCAGGCCGCCATGAGGCCTCCCCTCGGCCTCCTCTGCTCTGGGCTGAACAAACCAGGGGACCTCAGCTGCTCCTCACACCTCTTGCCCTCCAGAGCCTTTCATAGCCCTATCCTTCCTGAGCAGAAGTCCTATCTGGAAGGCACAGGACAATTAGGACTGGTCAGCAGAACTACTAGTGCATAGAAGGAAAGAAGAAAAACTGATCCTGTTAAGGTAAAGAAGCAGGTTCTTATTAGTTAGGAAACAAAATTCAGAAAGCCCAAGAAGTGAGATTTTAATGATGCTGGTGAGCCCTGAAAGGAAGTGTCTCAGGTCAGTCTCTGCAAGGAAAGCATTATAAAGGAAAGTGTTAGCATTGGTGACTGTTTGAAAGAAACAGACTTAACTGCTCCAAGCAAATTATCCTTGCTGTGCAACTCCGATCAGTAGCTGGGTGAACAAACATCAGCTGTACTGTAGGTTGAGCATGTCTCCATGGCAACTCAGTCATCTTCTGAACTCAGAATGTGTTCTGCGTGATGATTCGAAATTCAGTGCAGTGGTGTCAATTTTTCCCATGTGTGATGTGTGTGTGTGCTGGATCACAGTAGTCTGACCACCCACAAAATTTAGGACTTTCTTGGGACAACTCTGGGGGAAACAAACAAACAAAAAAAAGGAAGCAAGAATAGGTAGGAATAGATTTAGGGGAATATTTGGCTAATCTTGTAGCCACTTTACTTCTGGTCTTGGCAATTTAGGCAAAATTTTTGAGGCTGTTGTAGTTCCAGTTGCAGCAATGGTTCTGCTGAATGTTCTACCAGGTAAGTGGAACATTAATAAAATTGCAAGTAGAGGCTGTTAACCATCTTTAGCAAGCTGGAAGAGAAAGAGACATAGTAGAAAGAAGCGGAGACTACAAAGAGTTGAGTGTCATGTTCTTAAAAAATAACAGTTTAAAAAACAGTGCAGCTCAAGGCAGCATGATGTGGTTAAAAAATAGTTTCTAAATCCTTTAGACCTGTGTTCAAATGCCAAATCAGTCTTCAAGAACAAACGAACTTGGCATTCATTCATCTTAATAACAACTGCAGTGCATTCCAACCTGTGCTCCACTCCAGGAAAAAGCTGTCAGCCCCTGCTTGTGGGCAGCAGTGGTGGAAACGTGGTGTTCTAAGCTACACCATCAGAGACGAGGTGTGTTTTGGGATGTATGAGAGGAACTTCTCATGCAGAGAAGCCTCAGGCGAATCACAACCCTTAGTTTGGCACTCTTTCAAAGGATAAATCAATACCTTAATTTTAAGAACCTTACTTATTACATCTTTTGTGCTGTGACTCCTGCATGGAAATAAATGCACCTTTCTTTATACTGGCTTGTCTGAAATCCATCAGAGTAAATGGCTTTGACAGGATTTATTGCTCGAGCTGTACAGGGTGACATGTATCCCATCTGCTGAGCTTTATGTTCAGATGCCCTGAGCTCACAGAGACGAACAGAAACTCGCACACACCACCCATGCTGTACAAACAGCAAACATAGGCACTGGCAGCTGACACTAAATTTCAGGGGAAGAGTAGGCACAATCCCATCAGATAATTTGAGCTGGCCTATCGGAGTAAATACAGTATGCCCTTTTGTTACATTTATTGAATTGCACGAACCTGGGCTCTTCTCTGATTCAGGGATTTAGCTTTACATTTTTATAACCAGTGAGAAAACATCCCTGCTTTAAAACAAAAACAAAAAAACTTTTGTTCTCAAAAGTGTCAGATTGATGGTTCATGTCAAAATTCTTATGAGCAAGAAAAAAGCTACCATCTTCTGTGAACCACTGCACCTGGGTACGTCTGCTGCAGGCTCTGAAAGGAGGGAGGCAGCTCAAGTCCTTCTGAAATGTCCAGCTCAGCTTCTCTGCAGAGCGTGCCAGAAGGGCAGGTGCTAGCAAGGTGGTCTGCATGCCAGGTAGTAACCTGACCTGCAGACTGATTTCAAACAGAATGGTACCTAACAGTGTCCAGTTTCTGCTGATACTTTGCTCAGAATTAAAGGGTGAAAAGTTCCATATTTTCTTACCAAGGCTCAGAAGTTTCCCAGTGTTCAAAAATCAGTAGAGTGAGATCACATGCAGAGTCTAATTAAGATTTTAAATCCTCTGAAAATGGTTAGAACAGATTTGATGTTGAGAGGCTCCTTGTGCAGTGGCATGCTTGGAGCCAGGACTGAGCAGCTGCGTGGGGGAAGGGACCAGAGCATTAAATAAAGCTACTTGTTGACTGCCTGTAAAATTGGCTTCTAAAGGGAGTGCCACAGAGCACCATCCATTACCAAGTGTCAGAGAGTAATTTTCAGCTACTCTGTACAATGTTATAATTAAACTGTGTGTGTTGCTGTTGAGGATGGTGGGTTGTGGGTGATTCAGCTTAATATTTACAAAAAACAATAGCTCTCTCCTGGGCCACCTTAACTCTGGGCTGTTTTTTCTCTTTCCTTCCAGATGCTGGAGAGCTCTTCAGTCCCTTTGTTCATTGTCGTTGTCCTACTTTTCATTTTGTTGCTCTTTGTGGTGCTCATCAGGAAAAACGTCACTGCTGCCCTTATCTGGAATGAAATAGTCCGGGAGAAAATAACCAATTTCATCATGAATCAGAGCAAAGAACAGAGGATTTTAAACTTTGTGCTGCAGAATGCAGTCCGAGGGGACCCCTGTAGCGTGATGGACACCATAGATCAGTACTGCTCCCAGAAAGAGTGGGCCATGAATGTGGGCAATGAGAAAGGTAATTGCAGCAGGGATCAGCACTTGAAAGATCCTGCAAGACTAGCAGATTGCAGGACATCTTATTGTATTCAGATGGTCACTCCCATCCGCTTCAAAAATAAATAAATAAATAAATCACATCCACAACAGCCTTGTGGTCAGCAGAGTAGTTCTGTAAACAGTAATGCATGCTTGTGCAGATGTCATTCAGGAGGAGGATCTAGTGAATAATGCAGGAAGTCATAGGATCAAATCTAGTTTTGTTTGTTGTGTGCAAGTATGTAATCAGAGGGTGAAAAGTTAGGGGAAAAAACGCTAGGGTTATATTGTGCCTTAGTTGCCTTAAAGGGTGGCCGTAAGGAATAATTCCTTACATCAAGTGCTTTTAGATCCTTTACTGAAAGATACCAGATACGAAATAAAAAATAGTGGGAAGTATTTTAAACTATATGAATTTTGTACCTGCACGTATAAGTTACTGTTGAATGGAAAGATCCTACCCATGTAATACACAAAAGCAGCTATCAGGCATTGTTGCTACTGAGCAAGTAAATCATCTTATTCTTGTCTACTAAAGGAAACTATGTGGACAAAACCTTTTTTTTCTTAATGGCAGGAAAATGACAGTCTGATCAAAAAACTGTAATGGCAAAATATTAACACATTCCCTTATGAATTAGACACAAAATTACCTCTTTCTGGGAAATTGCAGGGAAAATTTGCTTAGTCTGGGATTAACATAGCTAATGAAGTACAACTGTAAGCATTGTAATAAAAATGCTTCTCTGTCATGGGTACATTTTATGAAACTAGCTTCTCTGCATACCAGGTGGGGGCGGTTAGGACAACAGAACAGTAGGTAGTGGCTGAGTAGGAATTCCTAAAAGTCTAAACTTTGACCATTTGGGATTATATTCTTAAGAATTTCACTCTAGTTTTGCTCTGTCAAAACGACCTTTCCTCAGATAAGAGCCATCAAAGTTAATACATCTTTAGTTCTGAAGATTTCCAGAATGACCACATGATCTCAAGATGCAAGCATTATCATCAGACTATTCTTAAAAAGTGACACCTAGGAAAATATCAGATAATGAAATATGTACATACACTGAGAAAGTCCGTGACTCAGAATAAAATCCCTTCAGACACTTTTTAAGATGAGCTATCTAGTTTCTAGCCATATAAGTAAGAGGAGAGAAATTTCTAACAAATGAATTCCCCTTTTCAGAAAGACTAGATATAGTACACTCTCACTTCTTTTTGAGAATATTTTTTGTTAACAATTGACTGTTTTTCATCCCACAAATTCATCTAGTGAATTCAAATATTTTGCAGCTTATAACTAGACTTTTCTTTTTCCCTTTAAAAACAACTATTTAGACTGAGATGTATTGTATCGGACTAGTGCATGTAACATTGCAACAAATACGAGCACTCAGGATTTATATATTTCACAAATATCTCCAGTTTCTGCAATAAGTTCTTAGAAAAACACATTGCATTTTTCCCTTGTAACACTATAAATATTTTAGTTAACTCAGGCACTTCCTCACTCAGAAATGTTTATATTGTGAAACTAAGTAAGATGTTTTTAGTTGAAAGTTTGCATTTTGAATCTTAGAATGTCCATGATCAACTTAATCACAGACAAGCCAATTTGCAAAGGAAACGGTATATAATTTGACATCAACCCTTATATTTTGAATGTCCTGAGCACCTGAGTGCAGGGACTTTGCAAGTTCCTCATCACTTACTTACCCTTCTGCATGCAAGCTATTTTGATTTTGTCAAAAGTTACCTGTTTTCATTTATTCAGGTTTAATTCTAGACAAGGTTGTGGAAGAGATCAATCCATCAGTTGCACTGGAGCTGGGAACATACTGTGGCTACTCAGCCGTTAGGATTGCTCGGCTACTGAAAGCAGGCGCTCGTCTTCTCACTGTGGAGTTCAACCCAGAATTTGCTGCTATAGCTAAACAGATGATTGAGTTTGCTGGAGTACAAGATAAGGTAAATACCATTTGTCTACAGGAAGCAATACATGCAGAGTGCGACTTTATCCATAGAAACAACAATAATAGGTTTAAATTTGTTATTCTACTTGTCAAGCAAGTCTAACACCCTAAGTGTCTGGGAACAAGCAGAGTTTAACCTTCAGGCTAGATGGAAGGGAAAAGCTATCATTGTCCATACAGAAGACCAAGGTCATGTACTCTTTTATATATACAGTGGAAGTAAGCTAGATGTGTTAGCACCAGCCAGGGGCCCAGCTAGGCGTCAGGGTAGAGTCTTGGGCTTGTCAAGGCTTGTGGGGAGGGGTGGTAGCAACCAAAACAACCATGTCTGTTTGCCAGTTCTATGCAAGTCAGGATGAAGATTCAGAGGGGCAAGGGCAGAACCTTTATGGATACCCTTTATGGATTACCCTTTATGGATATAAATCCATATCTCCTTAACATTTCGAAAGCATTTGGGCTTCATCTTCCAGTTTGGCCTTTTCACTATTTCACTGGTTGCAATAGACACGCATTTACTGAGAGCTATTTTCAAAGCTTATGGTGACTGTAAGAATACGGGCCTGAAGGAAGGCTCCTGAGACAGTTATTTCATTTATTGTAGTCACAGGACATCAACACACAGTCCTTTTCATAAAATTAGCAACCGCTATTGCAAAACTGGCAAGATTTACTGCTATTACTGAACTGCTAGTCTACCCCACAGACTCCTCCTCCTGACAATCAAGAACCTTGTTATGATTTCTATCCCACATTTATTCATAGACATTTTGTTTTCCTTTACTCTTGCACCAACAGCTCTTATTAATTTAACTAGCTCTGTACCTAATTAGTCCCTGACCTCTCACAGAAATAGAACTTTACAACATTACCTCCCAAAAGCTAGAGTATTGGTTTTCTGTGTATAAACTAAAAGGTTCAAACTGAAGTATAGTCTAATTTGTTACAAAAGCTCACAGAAAACAGTTGCATTATGTGCAACAGACTTCAGATAAGATGTATTTGCCCAAATTTAGTTGGTCACAGTATATGTACCTAAATTTTGTAGTGTGAGGTGTCTCAAATCCCTGTACACTCAGCTGAGATGGAGGTATTTTCAGTGTATAATCCATCTCAGCCCAAGGCAGACATCTACAGCAGGTCAAGGGATTCATGTCCAAGAATTGCCTCTGTATTGACTAGCCAACTCACTTCAGCATAGATGATAGAACTGGAAGAAATAAATCCTACCATGAGATCTTCAAATGTGTTTCTGAACTTCATGATGAGAACCTGAAGTAATAGTGACATCTAAAATTGCATTTCCCCCATCTGATTTAATCTCCTGATCAGCTATGAGTCATAAACCAGACAGATTTCCTTACTACTTTCTACTTTTTTCCTCCACTTATAGAATATGGCACTTGCTTAACAAATCAGTGTACAGCAGCTTCTTTGTTTAACAGTACTTATGCCAATAAAACTGTAAGGGAGATGTAATAGGCTCTGTCTTGTCTCCTCGACTGGCCATATCAATTTTACATATAGTAGCTTCCAGATGTATTCTGAACTAACCTGTTCTTTGTACTTTCTGCTTCCCTTTGGACTACATGATTCAACTGAGATGCAACTAAAAAGATAATAAAAATAATGTTTTCAATGGAAGATTCCCTCGTTTCCACTAAAGAATCACATCCAACAGAAACAACAGGTCACTTGTTTTTTTTAATAGTAACAGAAGAAAAATATTTTGGAATGTGAGTGAATTGATTTGTCAAAAAAAAGTCCACATGAACCAAGTCTATCAAATAAATCAACTGAAGCTATACTGAACTATAAACAGGATCACTGATGTCTGGCCACAATTTAAAATGACCTAGAGGCATGTGTTTTTTCTTAATGGTTCACAATTCATCAGGTGGATTTGCATTTCAGGTGAAACTCCTAGAAGGCCCTTCAGAGGAAATTATCCCCCAGCTGAAGAAAAAATATGAAGTGGATACTCTGGATTTTGTCTTCCTGGACCACTGGAAAGATAGATACACACCAGACACCATCCTGATTCAGGTCAGTTCGCACAATTCCAGTCTTAAAAGTAAAGTAGCAAATGTCTAGATGTCTGTGAGGCCTGTATTCTACCTGAAGAACCTCATCCTCTATAAAATGAAAAATGGCAGCCAAAATAGCAACCTTATGAAAAAAGATTTGGGGGACAAGATCCCAAACTTTTATCCGGGACAACTGCCCACAGTACATAATTCAGGACTTGGCAAATAGTGTTGAGCCATTTTGTTTCCTGAACAAACGAGTCTGCAGTAGAAATCCCAGATGAAGGAGAGCAGGGTCTGGGTGTTACGCTCCCTGGAAGGAATATCTGCCTGGTCACTGAACTGGAACACTTGACCCAAAAACATCCTGGTCCTGGGAGCAGCTGAGACTCACGACCTGCATATCACAGCTCCACCTCTACCTCTCTGATTGCCTCAGTATCCCTTTTTCTGCCTGGGCTTGTGGTGCCAGCAGAGCCTTTTGATGAAATACTATTTTGGTAGCACAGCTGGGTATCATCTTTCTGGGAGCCTTTACTCCACTTAATTGTAGTAAAGCAACCTTCAGAAGAGTGCAGACTGCCCCTGTCAAGCTACTTGCTAGAAAAGTGCTGTCAAACTACCTCCAGCCCTAAATGTGGAAAAATTGTGTTAATTTCTTCCCAACTCCCCTTAACCATTACTGCTAGCATTACAAAACAAGTTGGCTGTAACAGCAGTAGGCAATAAGTATCATTGGAAGTGAGGTAGCTACATACTAGAGTACTTAAGGAAGGGAAGATATTCTCAGGTGTTAAATAACCGAGATTCACAACTTTTGTATCTATCAACACAGTGCACAGAGATACTCTCCTAGCTTTGGCACCGCAGACTGATAAAACTTTCTATAACTGTTTATTTGGATGGAAGTGCCATTTTTCAATCATTTTCTTCACAAATAAATCCCTTTTTTTTTTTTTTTTTGAGGCTGCCTGTTATATTGAGAACCCACCATCTACTTCCTGACCCCTGCTTGAGGCCTACAACAATATTTTCTCATCCAGGCTCTCCTGTTTTTTAATTTCACCCCTGTCCTCCTAATAGCTATTCGAAAAGGAAATTTGGGGTTACAAACAGCCAGTATTGAATTTACACAGATGTAGCTGAAGAAAATGTTCTGTCCCCCCAGTTATGTGTACCCAGAGAATATTTTCTTTTAAACTGTCTGTGTAAGGATGACTGAGCTCTTTCCACTGGGAAGAGATAGCTGCACCCTTATCAGAGCTTAACCTTTACAACACAACCAAAACAAACAGGTAGTTTAGCTCCAAGTTTGTGGTTGGTCTGATGCAACTATGACACAAAGTTGCTTTGCTTAAAATCTTACAAAATTCAAAGAAGAAAGATGAAGAAAAAGTCCCCACATTTTCTCAGATGTTAGAAACTAACTTGCAATTTTGGTGTGTATTTCAAATGGCCCAGACAGCATTCCTCTTCATGCACCTTTAGAAAAGCCCGACATAAACAGTGCCCGAAATCCTCGTGACCAGTGGGAAATACAGCATGTTGTCACTTGCAGGCTTCTGTAAGTTGCACAATAGAAATAGACCAGAGGATATTTGCCAGAAAATCGCTTCTATGTGCTGACTGGTGTTCAGTCACCAGAGGCATAAGCAGTAAGCTAAACAGTTTCAGCAGCACATTCATCAACAGGACTTATCTAATATACTGGGAGTGACAAAAAAACACCCCGTGTTTCAGCTACACCTGCTGCCTGTTACCACAGGATAACAACCGGCCTGATAAACTTCAAAATTCCTGTCCTAAAAGAGCTGGTAAGCTCAGATAAGCAACTTCTAGCAGATAAAAATACTAGTAAAAATTAGGTTTGTAGGTTTACTGAGGATAAACATTGAACTTGAAGTGAATATTGCAAGATAATTATTCCTTGTGGAAATCTGTCAGTGATCTTCCTTGTGCACAAATCCTGCTTCATGTCCAGCTCCTGAACAAAGCACCAGAAAGTTATACAAGATGAAAGGAAAACAAGCTCAGAAAGTCTGATTTATTCAGTTAGTGGTTTCGGAGTTTGACTGAGACAAGCCAAAGCAGACTGGTACACGCCAATCTCTCAGATGACGTTAAGAGCTACTACAACATTTTAATGCCATATTAAAAAAGGTGGAAACAATATAAGCAGCACGGTTGGAAACAATACAAGCAGCAAACTGCACTCCTCCACTGCACTTGATTTGTTATTTCAGAACCTGAATGACCCAACATATTATCAACATCTCTAATGTTCCGCCAATTGTGTTAACAGAAAAAGCATGTTAAACATGACAACAAAGGACTGGATAGAGAGGTGTTCAGTTTCTCCCATGTCTTTTCTTCCTTCCAAACCCACAGTGCAATGGGTCTTTTGATGCAGGCACTTTAGTATGACATAATTAAGATGAAAGCACGTAACATTAAGCCAAGGTCCACTTAACAGCCACCATGAAGCAATTTCTCTTCTTTCTAGGAATGCAGCTTGCTGAGGAAGGGCTCGGTTCTTCTGGCTGACAATGTCATCGTCCCAGGAGCTCCAGAATTCCTTAACTATATCCGCAACAACCCCCGTTTCCAATGCACTAACTACCCATCTCATCTGGAATATATGAAAGTGCAGGATGCTATGGAAAAGGCTGTGTTTTTGGGATAAAGAGAGCCATTAATACTCAACCTTTGTTTCAAATAACATAAATGCGACTGCACAGGTTAATTTGTCTATGCTTTACATTTTGCTTTTTTATTTGGAGCCTGTAATTAAAACAAGGTCTAGTGGAGATGATTTTAGACCAGGTGGAAACCAAGATCTGGACTAAGCAGGGTCATTGCTCAAAGGCCTGTTTCATTGTTTCACATTGTTCAGCAAACCCAAGGTAATGCAAAGTCCTTGCCTTGACCAACCTATTGTCGAACAACATAGTCTGTTACTTTGAGCTCAAACCCAAACAACCACAATTTGGGGTTAGGGCGGGGTGAAAAAAGTCACTCAATTTCTGAAAGCTTGTGTCCCAAAGCTAAACTGACAAATCATTCTCAAGACTGAAAAAAGCATGCATATTGCAAGAAAAGAGCATTTTGGGATTATGCTAAATTATTAGCGTGCCACTTCAAGCAGTGAAGGTTCCTATAGTGATGTCAGATGCATTTTTGCATGGTTACTGCAAAAGTTAATTATGCTGGAGAAAAGGAAATGTACTGAAAGAAAAAAGACCCATGCAGTGATGAGAAAATGTAACAGAAATTTGCATCAAATAAGGAGACAAAACTGTTAATCTGCACATACAGTGGTAGAGAAAACTGAAGAAGCAAGCAAATTAAAATAAACACAGCAACAGACAGATAACAAAAGCAACAGGTTCTTTCTAACAGAATACCAAAATGACAAAATCATTGAGGTCTTGAGAAAATACTGTTCATCCCTTCATTATGCTTACTTATCCCCTTACTATATTGTGTATACATAGTGTGTGCTTTTTAGAGGCAGGGCAAGTTGCTTACTCTAAAGTGCTGTGCGTGTTTAAGACACTGTGTAAAAATAAAGACCAGAGAGGATGGGTTTTACCAGGTGGGTTCTGCACACCCTAGTTCACCTGAGTGTTGTAGTTAAAACTATGCGAATGGTGAGAGGTATTATTGAGAAGATATACAAAACCAAATCTGAAGTCTCTTAACTCACCTGTACAATACAAAAATCCACTGGCATTTCCTGCTGTGTCCTACTGTGATTATATAATGAGCCAATGGTTGCATTTATAAATAAAAACTAAAAAACAATAGAACAGGCAAATGACTTCCTTTGTTTCCCATGGATTCTGCACTGCAGTGGGATTTCCAGCCTTGGAACAACCACAGAAAGACCCAACAGCTGAAAATCAGGGATAACCTTTGCCTTGTCTTTTCCACCGGGCATTCTTTCAGACGTGTTATCAGCTTCTTCCTTTTATAGACCGCCTTACTGAAGTGGTATATCTGCCCTGGCCTGGGTGCTACAGAATATCCATCTTGAGGACACCAATAATGAACACAGTAGAAAATTGCCCCACAGTATAAAAGAAAAATGTAACAGCCTAAGGTGACACAGTTCAAAAATGGACCATTTTGACCCTGCCAGCTTGTAACGTGTGCATTTCACAGGGAAAAGAGAACACAACATTATCACAATTTCTTTAACAATTTAAACTGTCACAGTTGGGAAAGACAAGATTTTCTATGCTGGATTGGATTATACAGAGGCAGCCCCTCATGACTGTGTTGTGCTGCTAAGGAGCAGTCCCTGTGTTCTGACACCTCCATCTTATTTCACGTTGTGAAACAAGTCAATGATTTATTCTGTAAGCTTGCTTAGCAGCAGCAGATCTTCAAGCCCATTTACTGGCATACACGAGTTTCTAGAGCACAGTGGAAACTCTGGATACTTGCAGGTGACCAGATTTTTTTTTTTCTGTGCACCTAAGGTCATGTCTTCAAAAAGCCTTCTTTCATTTCTAGCTTTACACACCTTTGCACCTGAACAGACACTCCTGCCATAGCAGGGCACTTAACACATACTAGTAAACAAATTGAAGTCCCATAGATGCACACTGAAGGATGCCTAAGTAGGGGTAGACTGTTTCTGCACTTTACAAGAGAGGATCAGAAAAATACATTTCTACTGCCAGTTAACACCATTCCACATGGCCAAGATTACTATCTGAAAGACCATCAAGAACATTAGGGAAGGAGGGAACCTCTGGAGTTGGCATGGATATTTCAAAAGATGCATTAGTGAATAATGCATGTGCAATAGATGTGCAAATATAACAGCCACCTTGTAGTACAAAAAAGGTATCTCCCACATGACAAGCTGTAAAAATAAACACAGTGTACATATCATCAGATTATTTACAAAATTCCACGTGCAAGATAAATTCTTCTGCTTGACAACACTTCTGAAATGCTCTTAATTATCAGTGGCAAGGGATGAAAAGGAAAAAGCCTGACTGTTTGGATGACTGGCAATTATAAAAAAGGCTTTTGGTCAGTTGAGCAAATGTGATCTTGAGTCACTGATGTAAAAATGTGAGATCTCCCAGGGAGAAAGGTTACTTTTTAAAATAAAGTCATGCTTTGAATTCTGTGAGAAGCACAAGGCAGACAATGGATCTTCCAGTTCAAATATATTCTGAAAACCTACCGAGTATTACTGCAGTATCAACCTATTGTAATTAGACGACACAACTATTCTTGCATAACCCAGGTATGGAACAGGGCACCTGTAAGTATCCATTTTAAAGACTGCTAAGAGTGTACCATTGATAGAAAGCTCCCCATGGAAAGAACTCTCCTAGAACAACACACAGCCTTCAGCCAGTTCTCACAACTCATGTCACAAACGATCCCAGCAAATACTGTTAATTAAGATTTATTCTCTAAGTGACAGCTACTCTCTAGGTAGTCTTAGTTGATTCAGGCAACACGTGAAAGTGAGGTATAGTTTCTGCCACAGCCTCTCTGTTACCTCAAAGGGACAGGACGTTTTTCAAAATATTGAACTGGTTCTTCAGATCTTTGTACAAGGGAGGTAGAGGATTCATGAGGAAATCAAACCCAGCCCTAGTCCCTTTTGCTCTCTACTTTAATACCAAAGTGAGTGTAACAGCACCCATGTAGCAATCCTTACAGCGGAAATTACCCATCAGAGCAAACAGCAGTCATATGTTTGTACAGGGGCTAGTGCTTCCTCCCACAGATAGAAGGAAGTGAAAGCACCCCACTGAAAAATTTTCAGCAGTGAGTCACAAACGTCAGATGCAGTGAAGTGAACATACAGAAATCTCTGCAAGAGCAGCAAGAGAGACCACAGAGATCCCAACTCTCCCAATAGAGATGACACCACCAGGGCTGTGATATATGCTTGTTTGGTTGATTTGAGCAATCAATTAATCAATTAATTTAATCAATTATAAAGTATCATATGAGTAACAGCTTGCTATGTTTGCTGTGCACACATACTAAACATAGTAAAATAATTTTAGTGTCATTGCCTCCGCAGCTCAGTTGATGGTCCCATCATAAAACAACTTCCCATTGTAACAAATCCCCCACTGGCAGCTTGTACCACAATGAGATTCTGCCATTGCTGTGCTTTAATAACACAGAGATCTTCACAGTAAGACACTGGGGAAGAGAGCAATGTGGACAGAATATTTCCCTAAGACACTGCTGAAACCTGAAACAGATGAGGACTGTGGTATTTCTTGCCCACTGCTACCAGGTTAACCTTTCACCTGCAGGACTCACTGCTTCCATTTGCCCAACCTGTGATAAGCTGGAAATGAAGTCACTTTGACAGCTATAAAAGGTCAGCTGTAAAAACAACGTATTTGTTTTAGCTCAGTATCTTACCTACAGCATCTGCTATGCATTGCCATATCAGTGCATCCACAAGGAAAAAATTCAGATTCCTCACTGCAGTAGAACACCGACGATACCTAGGAGCAAGACACTAAGCTCAGAAGCCCACCTCTTACCACAGAGCTTGTGAAAATAGATCCTCCAGCTGCAAGAACAGAACCTGGAGATGACTTGACAAAATTCCTGGGGATGCACGCAGGACCATCTGAAATAAGGAGGGAAGGCAAGCTGAAGATGACCTTCCCAGTGCTGCCAGCAAGCATCCACAAGTAAACAGAACCTTACAATCCTGTGAATGGTACAATCAGGCATTAACATATGGCAAACTCTTGTGGCCAGCAATGATTCATCAACCTTTAAATCACAGAAAATCTGACTTCCATTCTAAGACATTGCACAACACTCATGTCAAAATTTAAAGGGTTTTGTCACGCTTCTCGAAGGCATGTCAGTAAGCATGATATGTTTAGGTGCATCAGTCTCCCTACTAGAGGCAGTCCTCTGGAGGACTCTAGAGGCAGGAGAATTACCCAGAAAAGATCTGTCAGTAACTGGCTGTTACTTGAAATACATTGCTGACTTTTCAGAATCGGGATTTTTCCCCAGCACGGCAACAAATATAAATTATTTGGTGCATCCCCAAAATAACAGTTTCTCATCTTAACCAAATCTCATACATAGCTATGATAAAGATTTTCTGTTATTCTTTTACAGTTAAATTTATGAGAATACTTGCAGGAATTTCAGAGATGTGAAATCTTTGTAAAATTACACGAATTTTACAACTAAATTAGGAAAGGTTAATAGCTTCTCAAACAGAAAAGCCCCATCAGCAAGTTAGGCTTGTGGTCCCAAACGGGCAGTCCTCTGAACAGTGACGGAGATGTCTTTCTCATAGAAATATGCTTGTATATTAAAAAGGAAAAAAAGCCATGACCTGCAGTCCAAAGCCCTTACAGGACTTTGTGCTACAACTCCACCATATGGCAACGAATCAAAAATTTTCATCTGTACTAGTGTAAAGGATATTCCAAGTGCCCTCATTACCACTGACCTATTACTAACACAGAGTGCTGACCTCAGCTAGTGTTGAATAATTCCCTGCCACAGAAAACTGCTGTTGCAAAGCCAAAGAATATTTGAGATACCTGATGTAACAAAAAGATAACCAATGGCACATATATTCTTTCCAGGCATGGTTTATTGAAAACACACCAAATTGTTATCCTACATACCTGGCTTCTAACAAGCATTCTACTTGTCTGCATTATGGAAAGATCCTATAATAATAATACATTCTGTCACGGTAACATTTGTTCTATGAAAAGCATAATCCACCTTTTTTTTCCTCTCCATACTGGTAAAATCAAACCATTCTAAGTGTTTCAGTTTATAGTACAGTGTAAATACAATGCAAAACCCCACCAGTCTAAACTACGGAGAGAATGTTGAGCAGTATTACAGAAAACACATTGTTGATTTGTTTTTTATTCTCCTACCATGAAAATTTTAAGGCACATGATAGTTACAAACACATTAGCTAATAATTACCAGTAAGCTTCTTAGTCTAGTTACTTTGTTTTTCTGAACAGTAAGAACCAGATTGGCAGGCCTTGTAGTATCTGCACTATCTTCCTCCTCACTTTGCAATTGGACCTCCTAACATCCTACCCCGATGTAAAACAAGACAGAATAAAAGAGGTTTGTAACACCTTTCCCTTCAAATGCACTAGATTAGTTACTGTACCAACAAATCAGAGAATTTCTCTGTCAAAGATAAAGAAATGTCAGATTTTAGGGGCATCAAAACAAACTTTGTGAGAAGCTATGCCTATATAAACACTTTCAAAAACTGCAAGAGCATGATCCAACCCCAACAGCACAAAACTTCTGGCTGAACCCATTGGCACACTATAGTTTTCACTGAGTGGGCAAGGTAGACAGCAGAAGAGACTATAACCAGTCTTTAATGTGCCCATTTTGGCTTCTGAAGCTTTGCTAACTCTAAGGGTTTAAGATGTGCCTCTCTCACAGGTAGCTGAGCCTACAAGCTCAACTTTAAGGCAAGTAACAGAAGGTAACTCACCACCTTCAAGCTCACAAAACTGCTGTAGGAGTGAAAACTGCTTTGCCCAGCATAAACCATGCATGCTAGAAAGCATCACTGAAAACTACTCCTCAGAGTTGGCAAGAACTTACTAATCGACTCTAACAAATGTCACCCCCCTGCCTTCTTGATGCGTCACTTACAGCAAGTCAGTTCCTAGTCCCAAAGTCAATCCCTTTTATGAAGTCTTGGTGAAGGAGACCAGATTTACTTTCCCGATACACCCATTCAGAATCTGCATGTCTGAGTGCACAAGAGTAGAACTAGGATAGGCATGTATTTTGCCTGTAAGACACTGAAGATCAGGACGTCTGGCTGCCCAAGCTGTTCCCTGGGGAGCATTTCAAGCTGGCAACACATCTTCGATTCGTCAAGTTACACTTACAGCTAAATTGCCATTTAGCTCCAGGACAGAAATGAAACGTTCTAAAGTCTTGCCTTGTGCTGGATTCTGCACAGACAGACCAACCTGGGAAGCTATAAGCACAAGTAGAATTGCTATGCACTCAACAGCCAAACCTGATGCTTCTCCAGGGGAGTCTTGACACATAATGGCCCCACCAGTATTGATTTTTTTTTGTTTGTTCTCGATTATTTATTTTTAAACCTCCACAGCTTAGTGAATATGCCTGGGAGATGTGCAAGCCACCTCCCTGGGATGAAAGTTCTGCAGTTATTATTTGCCATCAGAAGTCTCTCCCCTCCCCTGCATTATCTCAGCCCTCACTGGGCCATCAAATTTCTTCCTCCTCTTTATTAGGAGTCTTGCAATGCCATCTCCTCCTTCCACAACCATCCCTCCCACTAGAATTTCTGCAGGTAGAAATCTCTTCTACTCCAGCCCTTTGCAGGCAGATTGCCTCCAGTTTTCACAGTGGAGCGAACAGGAAAAGAGGAGGTCACATACCTGAGCCCTAAAAAGCACTGCCTGCCTTTTAGCAGGAGGCTCTAGACCCTACTGCAGCTTTAGTCACACACACTGCCACTTTACCTTCTTAACATACAGTCCCTGCTGCCAAAATAAACTCAACAATTACTGGTTTATTTACCCACATCCCAGAACAGCTCAAACAGCCCAGTCACACTTGCACCAACAAGGGGAGAGGTAAGGGCAGGTGTGGGCACACATCCCACCAGTGCTTTCCGTAAGTGAGCTTGTTGCCAGAGATAAAAAGGGCATTGGATAAATCACCAGACCCAGTTCAAAGTATCTTGCTACAGATTTTGGCTGGTAAGCTGATAATACAAGGTGATAGTCTCATATGCAAGTCACCCCCAATCCATTCTCCTTCCTCAACATCCAAACAACAGTTTGGTGAGAAGAGAAAAACACAGTAATGTAAATGATGAGTTACTGGTTATTGCTACATACCTTGGAATTAATCATTATTGTAAGGCATGGGAAGGGCAAGGGTAAGATGTGATTCCCAGGGGAAGTCTTGGCACATGGACTTGGTATTTCACTTCTTGGTATACTATCCTTTCCTTTTCTGTTGCAATAAATCATGTTGTCAACTCCCAACAACCCTGGCTGCCAAGAACACTTATCCTAGGGAAAAGAAAGAAGAACAGTTTGCTACAATGACCCTGGGCAGCCAATTCCATCTAACCTGATAGAGAAGTTCATTTGTTTATCACAGGATGCAGTATAAATATGAAAAGGACTTTGGGGGTGGGGGGTTGGGGGGGTGAAGTTGGATAGGGTGTGAATTTGCTTCTAAAGTTCTCCTTAGTGTTTTTACTTTGGCTCACCAATGACAGAGACCAGAGCAGATTCCCATCCAGATTTTGAATGTCCCTGTAGTACCCCACTGGGAGCCAGGAGGTCGTGGACATAATTGGCCCCTAGTCACGTCACTTCCCCCTTCCTGCAGTTTTCTCTGTTAACCTCTTGCTGGCTTTGAAATATTTGTACAACCACTAAATCAAAGTCTTAGCAGAGACTCCTTTCAACAGTCAGGTCTTTATTTTAAGTGAACTTTTGCTCAGACTCCTTTGGTAAATATATGGTGTGAAGTAGATCAGGGACAGACTGACAGCATGGCCCTTCTCTTACACTGTTCTAATTAGCTACAAAGCAGGTTCCATTGCTAATTGCTGAACGTTTTTAAAAAAATCCTTTCATATACAAAAAGAATACACCAAGTACATAACCAAAAGTGATATAAAACGTTTCTGTGTAGCTTGGTTAAAAGGGTCTCCGCGTATTGGCAGAACAAGTATGAAAAGAGCACCATTGATATAGTAATATACAGTCAGACTATGTATCTGGTTTCATTGCCACACTTTATGTCTACACATAGAGAGACACTGCCCCTGACACAAATGCAGATAATCACAGATGCATCTCTTTGCTTCCCTTGATCTGCTAAGCATCTTTGGTCCAACAGGACTCTTATGCAGGTGAACCCCCTCCCCCCCCCCAAATCTTTGCTATCTTAATTTGCTCCAAGCAACTTCACCTTCCCTAGGATCCAGAAGCGACCACTGCAATGTACGTAGAAGCTGAGGGTCAAAAGGGAGGGGCCGAAGGAGCACATGTATCATCCAAATCACTGACAGCTTCTGGCATCAGTCTTTTTCCCTGAATCAACAAATGCTTCCCTCTCCTGCAAACTACTTTACACGGTTTTGTTAACCTATCCTCTGCACAACAATATATATATATAGATATATAGATTTTATTTATATATATGTATTCATGTCAAATTTTTAATATACTCAAGAAGATACAAAGCTCTTGGTACTTGCTTTTTTTTTTTTTTTTTTTTTTTTAAAAAAACTTCAGGTGTGTACTATTACAGTAATATTTTGGGTGATGCGAGGTTGTTGGATATTTCCCCTTTTTAATTACGAAGGAAACGGCAGGCACTGAAAACCCCAAATGATGTCTGCTAGGTTCAAAAACGTGCTTTCCTGTCATACCATTTTTAGGAGCTTGTTTAGAAGTAAGTGTGGCATACAAAGAACAGTGGCAACCAAACAAAATCAACAAAAGTCCTCTGATGCTACTAGTGAGACACTTGGTTCCTATTCTCTTCTGCTGCCCTCCCTTGACCAATGCCTGGAGAAAATTAGTGATCTGAAGTCACTTAAGTTCATTGCATTACCAGATACTGTATATGCAGTGAATGTTCTCATGAGGTAAAAATTCCTCCTTATCCAGAGCATGCCATGGCATCTAAGAGGAGAACGTTTGTACATGGATGATTTTCATACCAACAAAAACACGTAATCTCAAAACAAAACCACAGGAACACAGAAATCATGATGATGATTTAAAAAACGCCAAACCAGTTCCCTTTGTGGCGTTTTTCATCAGGATCTATAGCCCAAAGCAAACATGGATCCAACAGTGATCAATTTACCATCAAATATAAACAACAGACCCATCTAAAATTTATAGCATGTTCAAAATAATCTTGCAAAGAAGGTCCTATTTCTTCCAATGTGTTAACAGCTATGGCAAAAGAAATTGTTAATTATTATCAATGCAAAACTGGTACATTTAAAACGTATAAGCTCCTTACTGCAATCTTTGAGAACAAGAAAATAAAGTCAGCCAACTCCATTTCTCAGCATAGATTTCTGAACCGGGGAAACAAACCTTCAATAAACTGTTTTTCATATGTGGAAATAAAAACAGAGCCATTACAGAATTCAAAAGGCAGAAGTATTGTACACCAGATTATAACGATAATATAGCACTGTGATTGACATAGCTTACTCTAAAAGCAGATTATACAGCTTGCATCAGTTTTGTTATCTACTCTTCAGTTCATTTGACCAGCACTTAATAGTTTTTGTTCTGTATTTTCTCTCTTCTTTGAAATTCAATAAACCCACTCAACATTCCTGCACTTCCTGTGGAAATAATGAAGAAAACCTCAACATTTTTCAAAAACCCTTTAAAAATGTTAGATTCACAGTTCAAAAGAAATCCCCCAAAACAAAAATAAAACAAAACAATGGGACCCAAACCAGAAAAGTGCTATTATCTTCATGACTACAACTATAATATTATTTCAAATATTCTGCAGTTTCTCTTTCACTTTTGAAGCTGTCCTCTTTGCTGCTGCATGACCTTCGCTTCTCATACTTGACACCAACCACACATAAGTCACCTAAGAATGCAGCCAGCTAGATGGAAGCTTGGATTCTCTTTTCTTGTTTTCTTTCTTCTTGCAGGAGTGGGAGGGAGGGGGGAGGCGGCTATGTCTGGTGGGAATATAACTGATTTAAAAAGCAAATTGTCTCGCTGTAAGGCATGGTGCTCTGGGGTTGGCAATGGCAGTCAGTTGTGTTTTCTCCCCACATCCTCCTAGAATCTGCAGCCTTGTCAGTGATGCAGCGCCCTCCAAATCTGAATGGCAGTGGTGACTGATGAGATCCTCTGTGTCAATTCAATGTTTTTTTTTCCTCCCCCTCAATTAATAAAACGTGGTTGGACTCTAGCCCTGCAAAATAAAGTCGGAACTGATTAATACCAGCAAGTAACATGACATTGGTGATCTCCATCACCCAGTGGTAGAACAATGGCTGCAAATGCCAATCTATCCCCAATATATGGGTTCGTTGAAGGGTATGGCTCGGAGAAAACAAGCACAGACTTTGTCAAAGTCCCACCCATACACCCTCACTGCTAAGAGGAAGAGTGCAGGAGTGGAAGTGTACAGGCACTACACGCATGCGTTTATCCCTGCCCTTTGGCTGGGCTGACCACACAGCACTGACCAGCTGCGGGAAGCCAGCAGTGCTGGGGCCTGCTCCGTGGCTACACAAGGGTACCTGGTAGTGTTACAAGGCTGCTTTGGCCAGGTGCTTCCAACCCAGGAACAGAAGCAAGATGCAAACGCAGCACTTATACTAGAGTCTTAAAAGAAGAAGGTTGGGGTGGGGAACCCCAACAACAAAACCCCCAAACATACTTGCACTAATGCAAGTGATTTCCATGTACAATTATGGGGGTGGATGATGCTCCACATTTTGGAATTTGGGTCTTAAAGGCCTATTGTCCACTCTGATGGGAAAGTTGTCCAATGCCTTTACAACTGTCACTTAGGTATTCCTTTAGTCATAGCCAGGGGCACAAAACCTGCTGTTCCAAATGGAGCATCGCATCTGACGGAGTGATGGAAGGTATAACCAGGGCAGAGGGCTGTCTAGCAAGACAGTGGGAGACAGATTACCAGTGGCAGGAGTAAAGAACGGCTAGTGATGTTACTAAGGAACTTGGCACAGGGCAGATGCAGAGAGCTAGAAAGTGACAAAAAGGCACCTTTCTTTAACAACAGAAAAAGAAAGCACTGGGAAGTGGGAGTTGTGGCTTAATGTTTATTGTGTAACCAAAATCATCTCTCCTTGCAAAGTAACTGTGTATAGGCAGTAGCTTTTCTGCAGATGGGCAGGGCTGCGTAATTCATGGGAACCTCAAGGGACATCCATAAATAGTCAAGGATATGCTTTTCCTTAAGTCTCAGGCTAATCCTTATAATGAGTCTAGAGGGGAAAAAATGGTTGACATCAGGAACACACTATTCAAATTCATTCCCATGGCCTAACAGGAGAAATCTTTCACATTTCAGCTGACAACCAATCATTCAAGATACTAATTTGCTGTCTGGTTATTTGACAGGTTATTTTTTAATCAAACAGTGGTGTTTGATTGCATTTCATTAAAGACATATTGAATTATATAAACACCACTTTTTAAATGCATTTTCATTTGTCTGAAAGGACCCAGTTAGCAGTTAGCCTTGAGGAGATTCCACAGTGATACAGATCATGCACGAGACAAGTTAATCACTAGCACCAATTACCATTGAAATAACCTACCATGCATGCAAATTAGACCCAGGAGTCAACAGGCTGGGGTTTAATGTCACGAGCATCCACCAGATTCACCGAAGCCCTGTTACTCCTGTTAATGTTTTTCCTATTTGTGTCATTCTGCAGCACAGGGTGAGGAGTTAAAGGCAAAACAGAGCAGATTAATCAAACAAAACCACCAAACAAGTCAGTACAAAGGAGCACAAGGGAAAATTAGTGGTAGAGAAAGAAACAAGATCAGCAAAGGCACAATACTGACAAGAGCACTTGCAGCAGCCAAAAGGCTGCGCTTCCCTGCCATCATTATTCACAATTCTTGGTCACTCTTGAGCCTCAAAGCCATGGTTATTGAACAGTTCACAAGCCAGAACACCCCAGAGATATATTTCTCTTTCACAGGATAGGAAGAAGGAAGAGTAGCAGC
Source organism: Anseranas semipalmata (assembly GCA_013399115.1). Classification (NCBI taxonomy): domain Eukaryota; kingdom Metazoa; phylum Chordata; class Aves; order Anseriformes; family Anseranatidae; genus Anseranas; species Anseranas semipalmata. The sequence continues at coordinate 743,645 of VXAA01005600.1, read as the reverse complement.
TACGCAGGCTTTGCTCCAACTGAGGACATGCCAGTGCATAGCTTTGAGGCATACAACAGGCTGAATTCAGGTTACCCTTTATCCTTAAAACCAGGAGGCAGTACAGACTATGGCAGGCACATTACTGAGGTGAAATATTTTTTATCCTGTTCTTATGAAAGCAAAGCAGCTGTTCCCTGGAACTCTGGGTTGTGCTTCACCTCAGACATACACTGGGAGTTTGGGCTGAATGATATGATTTTGAGGATTGTATCAGACCACTTTCATGAATAATGAGTGGCTAAAAAATGAAGTATTTGTTAATTCTTCTGCCTTAGCCTATTTTCTCTAGAAAGACATTTTCTGTCAAGCTCCTATTGATCAAAATTCTTATGTCAGTTAGTGCATCCATTCTCACCGCATCCTTATAATGCATATTAGAACTGTGATGAGGGTACTAGAAAGTTTATACCACTAGCACTGGTTCAAGCTGGGCTATCTGTTGCCACTTCAGAGCAGCACTGGACTGGGGGACAGGACGGGACACACTGCATGACTTTAGTAATCAGCTCAGTTGTATCAGCTCCAGAAAACATATGAAAGAACACAACCACCTCTCCAAGGGGAATGATGAGATTCTGCTTCTCTTCTGTCTTCACCAGACCTTGCCAGGCAGAAAGGCATTGGGAAGGTTTAGACGGAAAGGTTATTGCTAGTGGATTCCTTTAATAGGTGTCACCACATGTCTAGAGTTTGCAAAGGAGCTGCAAGATGACTAAACAGGAAAACTGTAGTGGGGAGTGAGCTACCAGCTGAAGCAAACAGGGCAGTGTTTCAGATCAGTCACATTACTCTAGACCATTCACTTGTTGATTCAAAACAGGAAGCCCTGTTTGGCACTGTAGAGTCATCACAAGACAATGAGTGATTATATTAAAAAGTTTAACTGGGCAACCTCCAACAAGGTACAGCTATAGCCAGAACTGGCAAATCAAAAAAGAGTGATCTGTGCTTAAAACAAGTACAGCTGGATTTAAGCTGTTCTCCAGGGTATACCTTCAGAGAAAAGGGAGGACAGCAGGAAATGCATAAGCAGGCTAGTTAACATAGGCAGACTGATACAGCAGGACATCTTCCTAGTTCACAATCTATGGAAAGATTTTTCTCCAAATCACATTTTCATTTCCCTTGCTCAATATAATGTATTTTCCTTTCAATTGACTGAAGTTTAATTGTTTCCACTGATCACGAATCACCTGGATTTTCTGATATTATCAGCAATGCACTGAAGGTTATCAAGGACAACTTTCTACAGACTAACAATAGTGTTTCCTATCATGGATTCTTGGTTCACTAAAGCTTTTTTTTTCCTCCCTCAGGAATGACCTACCCAGGGGAAAATAGAAGCTTGTTTTGAGGCCAGGGAGAAGTGATGGCCACAGCATTGTTAGAAGTATTAAGCAACTTTTTAATAAAACAGATCTACTGAAAAGGCATAGCAATGCAACAGAAATTAAACAGAACCCACTAAGCCACATTTGCACACAACGCACAATGTGAAAAACTTTGTGAAGATTTTTAAATTAGAAAGTTGTCTAAATTTGTTTTTAGAAGGCATAAACTCATAAGTACGCACATTTCTCCTTCCCTTTCCATCTCCTTGGCCCATGCCCATTGTCTACTGTCAGGACTCAGAGTTGGTGAAATGAATGCTGTTCACCACACTGCTCTACCCAGACACACAAGTTCACACATACTTCTCATGGTGAAAACAGTAAAGCAGCGTGATGGTTTGAAGTGACTATTCTCAGAATAAAGTCTGAACACAGTTACTCACTTTAGGGCTAGGGAATGCTGCCTGCATGAAGGTGACAGAACAAACACTTTCTATTTTTACAGCCTCATCCATTTACAAGAATATATCAATTACCTGCGTTTTCTCCTGCAATGGAAAGCAGCATTTTGTTTTTATTTCTAGTTATCCAATTGCTAAATTACAAAATGGTGCCTTTATCTTAAAATCAAACACGCAAAAAACAAACACACACACAAAAGACCCTTAACAGCCCCCTGGTGAGTAACTACCCTATATTTCTTGGGGAGGACACCAGGTTCTGTTTCTTTTAAAAGGACTGACTAGCATTCAGCAATAAGAAGAATCTCACTTTTAAAGGTTCTTTCTCTGAGGCATCCCCTGTGTTATCACTGGTCTTGTATTTGCGCTCCTTGTCCCGATGATCAATGGTGGAGTACCCGTCTAAGGAGAAATAATATGACAGTCAGGCATGAAGCACAACTAAGAGCAAAACCAGAGCTGATGCTAGCAGTATTCTTCAGCAAAGAAACAGGAAAATAAACCATCAAAACCCAAAGATGCTGGCAGCCTGCTTTTCGCATGTGTTCCAGCTCTGAAATTTTATTTTTACCAGCCTAAAACAGAAAAGCACCCCTCCCCCCCCTTTTTTTTTTTTAATATCACTGCCAGATGCTGGCATTCATTAGCAAACAGCACTGTTTTCATCCCAGCCTGCTGCAGTTTTGTAGTGTGCCCAAGGAAAGCAGCAAGTTGTCATCTCACACCCTGTGGCTAATGAGCTCCAAATTCAGCTCAAATCTTGTGTTCCTTGCTTAGCAGCCTGATTAATTGGCTGTGTTCATTCTCTGAATGCTCTGCAGCATGTTCCCACTCTTCCTGAGCCTGACTACTAGCAGGACATAACAGTAATTTGGAATAGTCCCTTTCAGAGCATTGAGAAAAGGAGACTGTTGAGTTGGAAGAAATCTTGATGCAAACCCTGTTGTGCTAGGACTGTCTTTCATTACAAAGTAATGAAAAGCACCTGTTGGTGCTTTTTCTCCTGACAACTGAGAAACAGTATGAAAGTGCGATTAACGCACAGAGGAAAAGTGTGAGAGGGTATTATAAAGAAACAGCTCTAATTATTTCAGAACCTCTGCTTCGAATCAGTCCACCAATGCACATCTTAATTTATTTTCCTGATGCACCAAATTTCCTTCATTATCAGTTGCAAATAGATCCTCTCCTGCTCTGCTTTGACAGCATTGTAATCTGGGGTAAATGACACTCAAATTCATAGCTCCCCCTAGGCTTTTGTTTTCCCCTATGTAATTGAGGGATCATTAATGTTTTCATGTCCTGACAAACTAGGTTCTTAGAATACCACAAAAAGGTTTTACAAAACTAGCAAAATGCTCATCTCTTGGTGTATTACTCACTTGCAAAAGGTCATTAGGAAAAAATAAGTCAAGTTTTTGTGGAGTTCACTTGTCATAAAGAGGCTCTATCTGCCCACCTGACAAAGGCATGCGCAGCTAGAAAGACTTGTACCAAACAGTCATAGCGCAGGGTCCTACGTGGTGTTTATACTGCTCACAGTCAATTTAGTTTTAAGAGAGCTAAAGTCTTCTTACACATCTCTCTGCACACAGACCTGCAAAAAGCACCTGAAGCAGCATATATTTATGACATCATGGATAGTAACAGATTACTTAACCATGCTGCCTAAAAATAACTAGAGAATTTGAGTTACACATGTAGTACACAAATTTTAAAGCATGAAAATCATTGCTACACAGAACTTCACTTACAATTATTTGTTGACAACAAAGATAGCTAACATTCTTGACTATTCCTTTTGAACAAAAAAGGAAAAACCCAAAGCCTACCAGCTGCATCCAGCCACCCAGCCAGCATTTGTGGAGGAATGCATGACCAATAATTAAAATGACTTGCATGAAAGTGGCTAGTAAGTCATATATTAAAGATTCATCACTCATTTAAGAGCAAATAGTTCACATACATATATATTTAAATGATGGAAACATGCTGACTCCCAACAATTCGAACTCTCAACTGAGAGGTAGCTCTTTGCAATCAAACATTAATTATACTCACGATGATGTAACAGATCACTTTGCATCTGCGTACTGCTATCATGGGTGATCCCAAAACATTTTGAAATGAATTGTGAAGATACAAAGGGAAACCTTAAACCTACTCTGAGAAAGCAACAGCTACTAAGGTGAAGTATGGCAGCTGTAATATGTCCCAGAGAGCAAGGTCAGAATAAGGAATGTAATAAAAAAAAATTAAAAGCATGACAGTTGTTTAATACTATTAAAAAAAAAGTAAAAGACAAACCTACAAGCAAAAACCCCTGCTTAGCTAGGACAGCAATAACAGGCACACCAAGCTTTTGCACAGTGCCAGGAATCTAACAAAGAATGGTCAAGAACTTTGTTTTTCATATCCAAATTCCAAGATATTTTGCAGTTCATACTGTCAGCCCACTGTTGTGTGACCTGCATGCTAATGGTGCCACACACATCAGTACTAATAGATTATGTATTTCTGAAAACCATGCATTGTGCTGCAACTCTGTCAAGATACGCAGCAGCAGATATAGGAAGTTCATGATTTGACCTAATAAAATGAGAAATATCTTGAAGGAGGCTGCATCAGAGAAGTAATACCTTAGTACCTCAAGAACCATAGCTCTCCAATGAAACTAGTGAGTACTGCTTCTCCCAGGTTTCAGATTCATTCTAAGTTATCAGAATTAACTCTGTTTCTGTGGCATGAAGGAGACCTATGCTGATCTTACTGCTTCATGGTATAAATGCATTATTAATAAGCTAATACAATGCAGTTTATAGACAAAGTAATATTGGTCAGTAGAGACACTTCTCATTCTTGGCTTTTTATTCGTCTGTCTCAACTTTCTCCTTTTTGTCTTCTGTATTGCTTTACTGACTATCTGCCTTTCATTCTGCAGCGACATTCTTATATCATCACAAATGACACAACCAAATGTGTGCTGAACGTCAGTCCATCTATGCCCTCACACAGCTCTCAACTTCTAATGATCAAATCTCCAGACCCCTCAAAAAGAAGAAGGATAAAGAAATAGTTATGCCTAAAGACAGGCATGTAGGAGAGGTGCAAACTTTGTGCCTCTGCTTTGAACAGTTCTACTGGCTCTTGAATGCTCTTGTCTGACTGACTGTAGCTTAATTAAGGCACAGATACAGTTTTAGAGAACTTACAAATTTGGCATACAGCCTTGAGATCACAGTTCTGCTGCTTCTACAGACAGCTCAGGGTCACACAGCCACCCTGAGGCAGCACTGTGACAACAAACATTGATGATTTTCAGATTACTCTGCTCAGAGTCACTTGTCTGGAGCTGATAAAGTCTGACAGACCTGAGGTATCTTTGCACTGGGCTGTCTAGGGCATCCCACAGTAACTCATAATACATGTTTTTCCATCTGCCAGGATAACCAAGCTCTGCCCAGGCTCTCCCATTGCTCCAGACAACAGGAAGCTGACTGGCCCAGCACTGCTGGCTTCTGCCTCCCTAAACACACTGACAGCGAATTAATTTCCTTTACAGAGAAGGATGAATCCACAGCATTGGCAAACAAGCTGAGATAACAATAGCATGCTTCTTTTGCAGTCTTGAAAAAGAGGCAACGTGTTAGCAGTAAAGGCCCAGGCACCAAGAGGGCTGAACCCTGATAAAAAGAGGCAATATATGAGTAGCAGAAAGATGGTGATGTTCTGGAACAAGCACAGTCTTCTACAATGCATGCGAGGAGGATGAACACCCTGGGCTGGGAAGGGCCCAGCTGAACAGATGGGTACCTCTAACACATGTGCAGTGTGGAAAACCATTGAATTCTGCAGTGACATGTTCTAACATGTTTGGTACCAACCTGTAATTGCCTCAAAGTGGTACTCCAGAAGGATAATTATGCAACATGGAAGCATCTGAATTAAATGAAATGATCACCACAAAGCTGGAGGCTTATGAAAATTTCTAGAAGAGAGTGAATATATAGTAGAAAGATCTTAGGGCAAGTGAAGTCAGAAAGAGGGAAAGGCAAGGGGAAAAAAACAAAACCAAAAACAGGGCATGGACTTTCTGCAATACATATGAAAAAAGATATGAGCTGGAATGCTGAACAACTTTATCTGTTACTCTGTCATGCATTTTCTTGGGAAACACAAGTGAGGTCAGTCTCTCCTGGAGGCTCAGAACTTTGACTGGTATGGAACATGTGGGGATACAATCAAAGTATGCTTGCTGGAGGTAAAACCCCAGAGCACCTTAATGTTCTCTCCCTTATATCTGCAAGTTCACTCCAGAGTGGAAAATAGAACAAAAAACCTCCAGAATACAACAGTCCACAATGAGGTTAAAATCAGAAGATATATTCTAGAGCAGCTCGTCCTGTAAATATGCCCACAAGACAAAAAACACACAGCGTTTGGAATGGAATGAAGGAAAGAGATGAAGTATTAAGTTGTTATTTCCAGTTCCCTGGAACTAAGGATACTAGACTGGATAAATTAACGTAGTCCCTTCTCAACTGACCTCCGAAACCATGAAAAGTTACAGCCATATTGGAGTTAAAAGTACTTGAGGTCAGGAAAACTTCATAGATTTCATCTTCTAATAGTGATAAAAGAACTGGAGAACAGAATAGCCCAGAGAACCTGCCTGATGTCATACATATGCTGTTAATTTGCAATTCATGTGGTACTGAGAGCTGTACCAGTAACTCCTGAAAGCATAGGGAAACAATTAAAATTGAGACTATAAACAGTCAGCACTGCCCATACTGCAGCACCTGCTAGCACACAGCTATCCTGCCAGGCAATCTTCCCTAAAGTTATTTTCTTCCAATGTGAGGACAAAGGTTTCAGTGTTCCCTTAGGCAAAATACATATAGACAGCGGATTCATGGCAAGCGGCATCTCATTCTTCTAAGAATATGAAAGGTAATATATATCTGTTATTCTAACTTCTGAACACGCTTGGCTTTCAGCTTGGTTCTAACTTGATTTTTTTTTTCAGCTACAATCACAAATAGCAGTATATCAAACTGTTTGATTTGGAGGCATTCATATAAGTATTTAAATAAAAATATCATCATCTAGAATAACTAAAGCAAATTCCCAAGAGACCACACAGCACCTTTATCTACCCCAGAAAAGAAGAAAAGAAAAACTCTACAAGTTGTAAATTGCAAAGTTTATCAATCTGAAAGCATTTCATTGACAGTGTCTGTTCTCTGTCTGGAGAAACAGCTAGGCTCAGTTAGATGCAGGTAAATGAAAGGCAGAGCCAGGAATATTGTATGTACTAACATTTTTGTTACTACCTATAGAAAACAAAGGCAGAACGGATTTAAGTATTACACTGAAGTAAATTTTCAACTCTTTTTCCTTCTGCATCTCCAGATCGGTAATATGAAATGCAGCTGCCTCAAGGGCCAGAGGCTAGAATGAAAGCTAGGTCAGTATTTCTATGCTTAAAGTAGTGGAGAAATTGGTGTGTACACTATACATGCATTTAAAAGAAAGAAAGAAAAAAAATGAAAATGACCAATCTTTTGTAAGGTAATGTTCCATTTCTAAATGTCAGCTTTATCCATTTGGAAGAGTATCACCCAGAGAAACAGCTGAACTTTCCTGTGAGTGACAGTGTGTTCTATTGAAACAGACAGAGGGTTTGATCTATGACTGAATTTACCTGGGCCAAGTTCATCCATAGGTATCATATCACGACTCCCAGCCTTCTCGTTATCTGTAAAACAGAAACATTAAAAATACTTGAGTTATGTTTGCTTTTCTCAATACCTGGTACTTTTAAATTAGTCACAGAACCAGAGAAGTCCATAAAGTACTGAACACAGACTTCCTGTAAACTATACAACTGCTATCCATTCAGAAAGGGAAGTTTGATTTAAGCTCTCCAGACAGCACATGTATCCCTTATTTTCTGCTTTGACACTGCAATATAGAGCTCCCTCTCTCCACGTGATAACAGAAACACCATTTCTGCTGTGGACTACCTACCACTTAACAAGCTTCTCTCTGGGTCACTCCAGAATAGAACAAGAGAAAGAAAATACGTAAAGGTGCAGCTTCACAAGACAAAAACTAATCAAGCAGCCTGCTGAGCCAACAGAAAGCTAACCCACAAAGAAAATAAAAAGTTTAGGGCCAGTTTGCTGATCTGACAATAGTCATTCTCTGTCTGCATAATCTGCCAAATTTGATCAGAGAGACAGAAGGTGGCAGAACAGTGTCTGTCTTTTTTTTTTTTTTTTGCAGTAATCTGCAGTTAAATAAGGTTAAGTGCAACATGACACACTGCCATAGGAGACTACAGATTTCTGAAAAGAAATTTAGATGTTTGAGTATTAGAAACCAGAAGACTCAGAGACAAAGCAGTCACAATGAAACTAAAGCTGGAGCTTTACACACCAGTGTCAGTATAGCTGTGTCAGGCCTGATGAACAAGCAACAGTTAGGTTTAGCTAGTGTTTGGATAAACCATGTCAAATGAAAAAAACTTCCACAGTAGAGAAAGAAGCACTGCCGAAGCAGCCACATTTATTTAGAAAGGAAAAAACTCCAGTACTGAGATTCCAAGCCCACTGCCTGGCTGAAGGCTAGATTTACTAATACATAACGTTGTCAAACAAGGCTGTTCTCCTCTTTCTAAGTTCCATCTCACATCTACCCCAAATTCTCCCAAGAAGATTTAACTGATCATGTTGTTTTCTCAACTTGTATGCAATATCAGTAGTGTGCATTTCGCAGGGGAAGGAATACTACCCATATCCAGCTAATAGGACTGATCATTTTGTGACTGTGGAGTAAAAAACACAATATAAATAATACATGCTTACCCCCTCACTCCTTGCCCTCCCTTTTACTTCCATAACACAGACGCGGCAAATTCAGCAAGCAAAGCACAATACAAAAAGTGATAATGAGCAGAACTGACCTTGACTTTTATCCACCAGAGGCAAAGTGCTGTCGTCATAGGCAGACCTGCCAGCAGTACCCTTGGAACCCTTTGGAGTTGCAGAAACAGACTACAAGACAAAAATCACATAAATATGAAATTGCCACTCTGGGAAATTGAACAAGAAAAATCAACAAACCAATACTATGGAATAAAATCATGAAACACTAAGTCCCCCTTCTGTCGATAATACTGCACTGGAGTATTTTTTTATTTTCATATAGATTTGTTGGTGGTTTTTTTTTTTTTGTGTTATCTACATGGCTGCATTGTTGGTCTGTAAAAGGAGCTCAGCCTTTTCACAAAGGAAGGTGAGCAGGCTGCATGTCAAGAATGGGTAACTGCCCTGTGCTGCTAAATGGAATACATTCCAAATGAGAAAAGACAACTGAGAAAAGACATGCTAATTCTTCCCTGAGTAAAGCATGGGCATTTGGCCTACACAAGGTGGCACACTTCCAAAATCTAAAAAGCCTACATTTCACAGACCACTGAAAAAACTACCCAGCAAGTATATGCATGATGTTATGACTGAATAAAGTACAATACATTGTTCTATCACCTGGAGCAACAGAATCAAAGCCTGTAATCTATCTGACATTAATATTAGACTAAGTTAGGACATGTTCCACTCAGGTTTTTCCGTAACTACTAACTAAACCTAAGACCCAGCATCTTTACCTGGAAGTGCGATTTGTTCCACCCATCCTTCTGCAGGGCATTTCGTAGTTCTTTGTAGCTCCAGATCATCTGAAGAACGTGAGATGCTGCTTTTGTTTCTCTGGGAGACTGGCTGATTTGCAAAACAAAATTAGAGCCTCGAATATCAAGCAATATAAGACTATTCACACGTCAACCTCTTTGCACCAAAACAATATCCAAGAGGTACCTAGTACTTCATAGAGCTGTTTTTAGAGCCTATGAGTTATAGCATGTATGTAAAATCATTTAGTGACCTTCACATATATAGGTATTTGCTGACAGAAAGAAAAATCCAACAAGTCAAATTCCGCAGATTTCTGTTTTCTCAACATTGCATTCCTGGGCAAGCACTGAGGCCAGGATGACCGTTTTGTTTTGTAGTTGCCATTAACAGAAAATAGATGGATGCCATTCTACCTGGATTTATTTAGAGAACACCCTCTCCCCCCACCCCAAAGTGTTCTGAGCTGCTTTTCAAACCTTCATGCCGACTTACATGTATTCCTCACAACTTGATAAGGTTGCTTCATGGTTTACAATACCTTACAAAGCAATTTGGGTTAGCAATTGTAAGTAATTTTTAATCAAAAAATGAACTTTCATCCATTCCTTACTAAGTCAGTACTCAAGCACCCTCTATAAAATAATGCAGGATTAGATTCTTGGCCTTCATATTTCATAATGCTACAACCCAAAGTCTTCAGTTACTCTCCCAAAAACTTCCTCAATACATATCTAAAAAATAAGCTAATGTCTAACTGGATGAACTATACTAAACAAACTTTTCTGTAAAGCAGTCAGAACAGTTTTCAACAAAACTATACATAGAAAATTTGTCACTTTGAATTACCACCACCAGCCTCTTGGCCAGAACAATTACTGAACATCATTAACCATTTTATTTAAAAGAAGCAGATTTCATCACTGGCATTCCTGGAAAGGAACACTGCCATGTTCTAACATGTCATGTCTTAACATGATAGAAGCTTTCACTCGATTTACCTTTTTTGTTTTTGGTCACATAAGCCTATTAAAGGTGTGACTTTTTATTGTGTAGATATTAATTGCTTTAGCTACACTTCTAAAAGGCTAGGATGCTCAAATACTTTTGCAAAGCAAAACACTGCTCTTCATAGTGACATTTTCAAATTTGCAGTGAGTTCTTATGCGTTTTGCTTTCAACCATCACTTACCTTGACTTGCTGATAGCTACCAGCTTCTGAATGCCCTGCGTCTGGATCAGAGACCTTGCATTTTCTGAGCTGTCAGTAATGATTTCATGGATCGTATTCAACACTGCAACCACTGTATCCTCTTCCAGGTTCTTTGCAGATCTCTGCTGCCTGCTGGGCAAATTTCTTACCAGCTCACCCATGGCATAACTACCTAGATAAAAGGAAGAGATACCATTACTCAGTCCTAATAATCATTTCAGCTTCCCATTCTGAATGATAAAATTCAAGGGTGCTTGCCAGGTCAAAAAACTTAATAATGCAAGTGTTTTGAACCTCAAGACTGTAACTTAATAGTGTATTTATCGTTCATTATTTCAAGGTGATTGAGAGTTGATATCCAAGACAAACTCCTTCATCATGACTGTTAAAAGGTAGCAAGGAAAAAAAAATGCAGTCTTTACTGGGAATTTTACAGCTGGCATCTATCATACTTTGCAGTGCCTGAGGCAAAAAGCATCCAGTAGCTTCTGCTAATGCCACATATTCATGCTAATACACGCACATGGTTTACTCAACGCAGCCATGTAATAGGCCTTCTGGGGCAAGGTGTGCGGCTACGCATTTATTAACCTTCATCCAAAGGTAAAAGGATTTCCTCCTGGGTCCAGATAGCCTTCACATTGTATAGTACTGGAGAAAAAAAACAGGGAGCCAGGAGTTTATCACTCCCAGGTGTTGGTCTGCACCATTTGCCTGGCTACACCTCTGAACTATTAAAAAGAAACTTGATGTATTAAGGCAGAATTTCACGTTGCAATTTGTTAGTATCAACTTGGATGATGGCCCTAAATATGTCACAAATATTTCCTGGCCTAACAAGGTCACAGTTTAAATGTACATCAGTTAAATGTAAAGAGGCATCCAGAGGAAAATTCAGCTCACAGCTGAATCTTTCTGATTACTGATTACGTGCGTGCAAATGTGTATTTACCCCATTGGATAGGAGCTAGTGAGCACTGCTGAAGAACTACTTTGAAGGAGATTATCTCAATGGTAAGTTGTTCGGTATCCAACTTCTACAGCAACTACCACACAGAAGGATGAGAAGGGAAGGAGGATGTGAGAAAAAAAAGGGACAACTTTAGAGCCCACTGTGTCTCCCCAGGCAAGCTCAGCCCACCAAGGGCAAGAGTGCCACTCTATTTTTAACAGCAGACTTGAGGAGCAACACATCTGTAACCACCATATGCAACTAGGAGCACGTGCCATGTCAGCCAGAGCTAAGGAAGAGATAAATGTCCTCTTAACCCACCCAATCCTCTGCTTGTGTACACACTTCCCTCTGCTGCAAAAATCTACATCTATTTTTAGTTCTGAGTTAGAGATCTCCCTTAAACCATGGCTTGTTTGAATGGGCTGGACATACATTCTGAGATGACAACCCTTCTTCACTTGGTGGCTACACAAAGTAATCTTAGATAGCACTGATGGAAACTGCATGCAAAATGAATCCTCAACACAACTGACAAAAAAATGTGAGGACTCTCAAGGGTATCCAAGATCCCAGCCTGGTAAGAAAAGTTCAGAAGCTACCTATAAGATCTTTATTGCGGCGATCCATGGAAAGGTTTCTCAGGGCAATTGACACAGCCCTTACAACCTTGTCGGAGTCGGACTGGAGCAGCTCCACAAGCACTGGTAAGCCTCTCTCCTTCCGCACTGTTGCACGGATGTACGTGGACCACTGACCAGAACACACAAGGAAAAAGAAACAACACAAAGTATTGTGAGTTCATATATCCCCCTTTCCTTGCCTCTGGAATTTCTTTCAGTGCTTTAATTCAATTTTTTTTTCCTACAAAGACTACTTAGGAGGTATGTGCTGATGCATCTACAACTTAACCAAGCATTCAAGTTCATCCAACACCAAGAATAAAGGATGTGGAAGTTCACCCTGCAGCTTAGCAAGCTGATGGAGAAAGAGGACAGAAACAGAAGGAAGGAGTATCATCCACCAGCATCTGTTCTGTACGCACCTCAGTGTGAAAACACATCCCTCTGGATTAGGAAAAAGAGGTCATTTGGAGGGAACAGTAAGACATCTAAAGCATGTTATCTTCCCCCACCTCCAATTTTGGGCTTTTATTCTGTTTCATGGCTGATTTTAAAATAAACTGTATTCAAGACAGCTGTGAAGTGCCACCCTGCTGATCTTCAGGCTGCTGCTCAGTCCCACTTTGCCATACAGTTCTAGAAGTGATCAGGCATACCTTTGAGAGAACTGCCTGATTAGCACTAGGGATAGCTCAGACAGAAAATCAGAGGATGCTTTGGAGTACAGTTTCCTGAGCAATCTGACAATTCAATGAATTAAGTATTCACAACACAAACATCTAACAACAAGCTTTTCTGAAGGGATGCAGCAATGGTTAAGTGGTTTAAATAGTAAAACCAGCTCATGGTTAAATTGTCATGAGCTCAGTGACACTTCTACTATGTAAATACCATCTGTCCAGAAGATGCAAAGCATCTTAAGTGGGCAAATAAAATGTAAATAATTTCTTCAGGGTTCCCACCTCCCTCCTTTTTTAAAGGACACGTAAATGCACAAGGTAACAGTGTACTTACAATGGATGTAGCTTTGTTTTTTACTTGCACAAAAGAAATGAAAGAGACTAAAGAGAAGACTGCACTCACCGTCCAGTTGCCAGCACTGAGATTCTGCAAAGCCCCTGCTGCAGCTTCCAGAGTGTTGAAGTTCTGACTTTCAGTGAGGATGGAGAGGTACAGTCGGACCACATCTGGCTGGTACAGTAATTCAAAGCCTGCAGATGGGGAAGAAGAGAATGGAAGCAAGAGAAGCAGAGAAGGCACGTATGAACGAACACATAACATACCTTTATTTGATTACATAAGAGAACAGCCAAGAGAAAGCTATGCCACAGAAAGAAGGGTTTCTGCCACATCCATGATATTTTACCCACACTTGTTGAAAGCAGTGCACATGGGAACTCATCTACAGGACACTCAGCTAGGCTGAAGGTGCCTTTGCTCATCTTCAGGTTGACGATTCTTTCTGAAATCTGTGCTATGCTATATACCTGTCTAGCAGTCTGAGTATATACATGTAATAACAAGGTGACAAGAAAAAAGGACTGTCTGCAGCAATTCTTACTTTGCATCTATAGATTGGGCTGCAAATTCAACTTACACTCCTTTTTTCATTCAAATTATCTGTTTCACAGTCACCAATAACAGGGCCAAATAGAGCAAGCCACAATCCCTTCATTCACCCCCTTCTCACACTTCCTATGTGAGGAAAAAGATGCAAGATGTCAAAATGACTAGAATCCCCAATTGGAAGGGGCAGGGAGAAATGCGACTCTAGTTCAAATATTAGGTAAGGAAATACACTGGCATCGTATTACACTGGGAGACTGCGACAGACACGTATTAACTAAGTCTCCCCAGTGTCACTGCATTGGCTTTGCAATTTAAGCACGTCAGGAATGGGAACTATTCCCAGCTCTGCTGTGCATTTCCTTTTGTGATGCTAACTGATAGTAGCATCCGTGTCTCAATTTCCTCATCTCATAGGATTTAGGATTTATCCATCTAGCACAGTAAAAAGGGGCCCTGCTTTAGGCAAGGATTCATCATTCAAAGTTAGTAGAAAGTTGTTGCATATATTGAAGCAACTTTATCTATTTTTCTTCACTAAGTGTGGCACGACACTGCATCGATGAGGGAAGAATACGCAAGCATCCAGTTAGAGCACTTGCCAGGCAAACAAGATCAAGGAGGTCATGGTGCTGTTCAGATTATGTCAACAAAAAATTAATTCCCCTAAAAGTGTTTTGTTGAGTGCAGGAAGGCACAACCTCTGGTCAACACAGACACATATACAGTGACTGCAGCTGGAAGGTACTTCTGGATTGATGGCTTCTGGGGAGTTCGCAATAAGCAGGCATTACCTATGAAGATGTTTCTGGAAAATGCCATGAAAGCAAGAATGAAGGTATGAATGAGTGTGGGCAAGGAGGAAATGTGAAGCTTGTCTGTTAGTAGAAGAATAATTAAAAAAAAATATTTGTAGACACAAAAAGAATGTTTTTCACATAACAAGATGCTGTCCCAGAAGTGTAGCATAATTCAATGCAAGTTTTCCACTAGCAAGACAGGAAACAAGTCAGGAGTTGGACTCGATGATCCTTATGGGTCCCTTCCAACGCGGGATATTCTGTGATTCTGTGAAACCTACAAACACAAATCACTCCCTCTCTTCACTACTTTCTCTTCAAAATCATCCATCTCTCATATACATATTTTTCAGCACATATCACAGATTATCATATTTCAGACATCTCAAATCAAACCTAGAAGCAAGAAAACTGAACAATGCTACCCTATGAAAAGGATATCCTGTCAAAATTTTTCTTTTAAAAATTGTCTGTTGCTAAAAAGGATAAAAAAGCCTTCTGAAATGAAAGCCTTACATTTCATCTCTGTTTTTCCCTATTTTTCATAGTAGTTATAGCTGTGGGACTATGTGAGCCAAGATCTCAGAACTCAGAACTCCAAACCTTTTAAAACACTAACCACACGCTCAAGGCCATGTTAACCCCTGTGGATATACAGGGCTTCATCCCACTGGAAACACACTTCATCAGCCAAGGGTTTCTTTGCTCCGTACCAGAAAACTGATCTACGCATGAGGATCCACAAGCTCCAGTGTGCTGCCTCACACTTTCCCTGCTCAGCTTCCTCAGGCATCCCAGCACACTTGCATTCTTTTTAAACTACTGGATAGTTAACCTGCTCCATGTCTGTGACTGGTTTTAATGCCAACACTTGCTTGTTACATGACACCTACAGATCTGTGCAAGCTGCAACAGGTGGCAATCTCCTAAGGCATCCTGCCAATCCGTACCACTTATTTTCCTCTTCTCTGGTGTCCTCTCCTTGCAATGGGATCATTGCCCCCTATACTGAACACTGAGAAAAACTGTAGTTACTTAATACATGAAGCATGAACAGTTGTATAGCTCTTCTCCATTCCTTGAATAAGTTTGTGATTATCTGACTCCAGTATAACCTTCATATCACCTTTCTCCTCTGCCACTTCACAAGGTGAATTGGCAATCTAAGAACTCCTCAAGAAAAAAAACTGCCTGATAAGTGTGTAGTATTACTTTCCTGAACACTAATACTTGAAAAATCTCCTAGGATAGCTTACGGAATTCTGAAACTGTGTTATCTTTTAAGGAAGCTTTGCTGAAACATGAATCAGATAAGCAAAAAGCTGAAGGTAGGTTCATTAACAGAGAATATTCATACAGAACAATTATTGCATCTGTATTCGAGCTCAGAATTGTCTGTGATTGAACAGAATGTTCAATCAGTCTTCTGATGGTCTTGTTTTAAACTGCCTAGTCATAATTGCAGCATGCTTGGAAACATTACCACAAGTTCACCCTCACCTGTGATTTAAGTGCAGTCTAAAATTTGCCCTTTCTGTCAGTCTGTATGTTCCTTTTTGGCTGGACTGTGGCTGGGTTCTTTCTTCCTTTCCAGCACCTCACTGGGTATGAATACCAAGATGCACACAGAAGCAATAACCCTCTCACCTCCGCTTACCTCCTGCGGACTGAGCCGCATTCCAGTCACGCACCTCCCACCCGCTTTCTGTCATTACTTCTCTTCATGCATGAAAGCCTCTCCTTTTTCCTACTTACTAACCTAAGAGCATCTCAAAAATGTCTCCCACCTTCTCTGTTCAATAAAACACAGCACTTCTTCTACCAATTGCCAGTACATTTCTACTTTGGGGAATAATCCCTTAGCCTGTTTGGTGGATGACTCCCACCTCATTCCACACATCCCCATTTTCCAACTACATTTATGCCTCTGCTCCATTAGCATCTATTTTAGAAGGAGTTAGCAAGTGCTATGTGCTATATACGAGACTTTGTCCTCCCTCATGTCGTTCCCCCACCTTGGGGGCTCCCCACCTGCTGCACACTTCCAGCACTGCAGCACTTTCTGCGTAAGTCTGACTATGCCAGAAAAATGCAGGCAGGAATTACTAAAGCAAAGTATTAGGAATGCCCCTCATGGATAGCTGCTCATTAGCAGAGATGAGAACCTAATAGTGAGAAAGTTACTCCTGCACTGGAGGGTTTTTCCCTCGTTGACAACAAGCTGACACTTTTCATAAGCATTATACTCCTTTAAAAAGAAACAAACAAGTTTTGTATTTTCTCCATCTGCCTCCTGTCCTAATGAGTCCAGCTCTGCTATTTATAGGATGCAATTTATCTGAATTATTACAAATTTCCTTCCAGTGTTCTGTAGAGGCCTCGCACATTTTTCCATGAAGCGCTTCAAGCAAGTTCCTGGGAAGCACAGCTGGTCTCACCTCCATTAAGCACCTGCTTCTCTTCTAAACTGATTTCCTTAATTTCAGGATCATCTTAATTATTTTTTCAGGTAATGCTGCTTTTGTGCAATATATGGCTAATTGCTTATGTCCATATTTTAAATGGAAATGAGAAAAGAGGGTCACTGTTTTTCTTTTCCTTTAAAAATTGTTGTAAGTACAGCCCTGATTCAGCACTGCTCTTAAAAAGATAATTTCTCCCAGATTAAATGAGACTTTTTCCAGAGGTTACAGATTTGTGCTGAGTTGCAATCTACACTTGGGGATAAGTCATTTATTGCTCCCCCACACACACTGCAAAAATGCAAAGCAAACAAGTTGGCCATATTAGCTTTTAGAGAAACATAAAATGCCTTGGACACTGATGTCATTGTAAGCGTCAGACGTTTTACAGCATCTAAGCATTCCCCCAACCACTGGCATGAATGTGTATACAAAGAAAGATCTTGCACATTAGACTCATCTTCACCAACATGCTGTAGTCTCAACCTTTTGAAAAAAGGAAGATGAGCTTCTTTGCATCCAAGTTGCTCAAGATTGGCAATGAGATTAACTCTGTGTGAAGTTCACCCTACCAAGTGCTGCCGAGTGGATTATCCTTTATTTGCCCACAGAACAGTAACAGCACAGACAGCAATTTCAATCCCGAATGGAAAAGACCTGAATAGCCATCTTGACCCATTCAGCCCTCAGTCAGCATGCTGAGAATGATGCAGCAGTTTGTGGATCATCTCTCCCCCAAACTTATTTGCTTCCACCTTGGCAATAATGATACTGTGCCTATACTTAGCTACATTCTGGCAATAACTTAAATTATTGCACCAGGTGCCTCTCTCTGATATACCAGCTTAATCCCAGATTCAGACATCTCTTTGGAGCAAGGTTGCCAAATCTAATTCCCTTTACCATTCATACCATTTAGGATTTATTGTCACCCTACAGGCATGGGAAATTATACACATGCATACATTGGTCAGATTAGAGTCCTGTTGCTGGAGCAGATACGTGCTGCTTCATTTTCTATCCTTACAAGAACTCTGGCTTGCTGTTTAAAAAGAGAAGCAAATTTCATACCAAGCTAGAAGGATGAAGGGGACACTGCAGGAAAAACAAGCAAACAAAACCTTAGCCCCAAGGAAAAAAAAGTCACTAAAATGAACTCTTATAGTTACTTGTTCTTGCAGTGTCCATAGGCATGTTTACACTAGTGTTTTAATTCAGACCACTTCTGAAGTAAATTTCCCAGTTGCCCTGCACTTACTGTGCTTTGGTTCCCAACACAGAGCAGTCAGAGCACCATCTGGACTCATCTTGGGATGAAACCAAACCAACAGATGCACTCCAGGACCACACCGAGGGTGTGCTGACCAGGAACATGAGGAAGTTCAAGGGCTCATCTGCTCTTACAGAGCCACACCACTTGCTAATGTACTCATCCTCTGTGCTGGCCAATTCAGAGCGCAAGATGTGACAGCTGCCGGCAGATGGAGCGAGAGGAGCCCAAACTGCAGCTCCTCTGCAAGGTCATACACTAAGAGACTTTGTAGAAAAAGAAAGCAGCTGTCTAAGCAGCTAGGAAGCTATGAGCCAGAAGAGAAGACTCATGTCAGTAAAAGAAACTAACCAATTTGATTCTGCAGGAAAGAAAAGCTCTGCAAATCTTGGACTCATGCCCTCTGTTGACAGCAGGCTGGTAATGTCATTAAAAACTATGTAGTTAATTGTTTGCAAGTTAAAAAGTTGTAAACCAGAGTTCGGAATCATTTTCTACAGAAATATTTTCAGAGCATAAGCAGCAAATCAGTCTAGCAGTTCAACACCTCCCATTTCAGGAAGCCTCACCCCGCAGTATGGTGTTACAGTACACTACACGAAAAAAAAACACAGAAGGCAGGGGGGGAGGCATCTGGTTAGTTTTATAAAAAACAGTAATCAGATCCTAAAAATAAAACAAAACAAAAAAACATCAGTACCATTCCACCTGTATGCTGTGCTTCAGCACCCGGTGCACAGCTTGGATGAAGAAGAAATAATAGGTGGAAGGTTTTGAATAGCCCATATAGCTTTCACTTCAAGGTACAGTACAAGCCAGGACAGGTATTATGCTTATTGCAGAGATTCAGTCAAGAATGCAGCATCCACCACTGAGCAGGAGCTCTGAAGAAAGACAGAGCAGCCTTTGAATAGTGCTGAAAAGAACAACCAGAATAATACGGGACACACAAGACTCAAATCAGGCTTGAGGGAATGTTTAAGAGGAGGTTTTCTATTTAGAAAATGAACACCACCATAGTGTGTGACCTTTCCAACTAATCTGCTCAGTCACACAAGTTCTAAAATTACGTAAACTCGTCCCAGTTTACCACCTACTCCCACAATGAAAAAAGCAATGGCTCGCTAGTTCAAAAGGGAAGCAGCACCCCCGCCCCGCCAAGGATGTAACAGGAATGTTACCAGCACTACAAAGTGTGGAGGTATGCAAAAAAACAAGGAGCTAGTCTGCAGGGAAGGCAGAAGGGCAGCAAGGAAAGGAAATGGGAGGGCAAGGCAGTGCAGGAGAAATAAGGATGCCTCAGAAAGCACACTGTCTTTTGCTATTTCTATTATTCTTTACATTTCCCAAGTTCCACAAGCTGTCATCAGGGTATCTTCTCTTACAGAGATTGCTTTGTATGAGATTGGTTATATTCTACTCCATATCAAAGAATATGCAATTTAACAAAGAGATGGCTCAATTAAACACAACCCGTTTTGACCTTGTGCGAGTTCCAGCACTTCTGTTTTCTGTGAGCAGATATTTCAAAGCTAACAGTTCTCCCTTTCCAAGCAACCTGCAAGCAGTGTTTCTCCCAACAGCATTTGACACACTGCCCAATAACAAAGGCTTTTTTCAAGCCTGTGCAGTTAAGTCTCTTGGCAACTGGAGATATTCAGTTAACAACTTTCTTTCCTCTGTTCACTAATCAGTAGAGAAGGCTCTGGAGGACCAATACTTAATAAGGATCTGCATGCTGCTGCAGATAACTAGAGCACTACCCAAGCTACCAGTTCAAAAGGGGAATGTGATGTCCCCACAGGCCTGTTTCTGAAGGGCAGGAAATACCTGGCAGCAAGTCTGACGCAGAGAAGGGAGAATTGCTGAAGGTCTCCACCGAAAGTGAGAGCAGGCATGCTGGTGAATTGCAGCACATTTAAGCATTTGTAGGTCACCTTTGGTGGTGTTTTTTGAGGAAAAAACTTTGTTACAAGCAACAATGCTATGGATTCGAAGTTAACATTAAACCCTTTGGCTGAATGATTAAAATGGATGGTTCATGTAAATAGCTTCCTTTACCCCAGTCCCAGAAGACTTGTATCTGACCTTGAAGATTTTAAGTGCAGTACATGAAATGTTAACACTTCCTTTTTTTTTTTTTTTTTGCTACTTTACCTGATCCAAAGTTATTATTTAGTCCACAGAAATAACTGAGTGCATTTTCCTTTAAAGGGAGTAGGACAGACATGTTATTCCAAAAACAAGTGCGTTTTGAAATGCAATTTTTATCTAAAATCACCCATTAAATATCATTCTCTCTCTCTCACACACACACACACACACCTTAGAGTCTCTTCTTAATGAGCTACATATCAAACATGATCTGTTTGAAAGTACACGTTCCCCTTTTTCCGTAACCAGCTTACCATGGAGTTTGCAAGCCCCCAGAAAGTACTCCAGGCCCTGCACCACCAGTGCAAAATTTCAAACTGGAACTTGGTTCAAAATCCTAATTTGCATATGCAAGTGAATAGGAATCTAACTCTCAGGAAAGGTCTGCCAGCTCTGCAGGGTTTCACAGCATGATGCCACCACCCTTGCAAGGGTGTTGTACTCATGGTAGCTCAGGCATATCTGAGACTCTAAGCTACAGGTGAACATTCTCTGCTTGGAGAAATTCTGTGTGTTTGTGGTAGTCTTACTGGTTGCAGTGTACTCTTGCCTCAACTGCTTCATTATTTGAAGACAGAAGACAGATTAGGCTTATCAGGCTGGTGATCTCACTGACAGCAGATCAATATGCTAGGAAAGCAGCAATGCAAATGCTCCTAGATGCAGACAATCTTGCTTGCTGCCCCCAGGGAAGCCTCTTCCTGAAGCTTTCAGGTTGGACGCGTGCCTCTAACAGCTGATACCAACAGGACACTGGGCACGGTGATGATGCACGTGGCACTGGGGACTTCTTAAACAGACAGCAATTTGGCCCATGCATACAAGATCAATACGAAGCACGTCATCGATCATGTTATGTTTCCCTGGGAGGGAAAACCTGAATTTCCAGATGCCGTCTGCTACATAACAGGAATATTAGAACAACAGTCGACAAACTCAAATGTCCATGCTTATTCTTTTAGATCTCGGAGCTGCTGGGGCTACTACTGACCACGGGTGCTTCTGACACATCCGCTCCTGCCTCCACAAGGGTCCAGAATTTCACTTGACTGACTTGTGCTTTTCTTCTCCCTGAAAGGGCCCAGATGGTAGTGCTTGGTGACTGCTCACACACCCAGAGGGGTCTCTCCTTGTGTGTGGTAACAAACAGCTCCGTTTTGTTACCCCTCCTGTTCAGTCAGATAGCAATTGCAAAGATTGTACAATCCCAGCTAGAAATGAGAACATTACCCAGCCTGTCTGGCTTCTGGCATTTGGGCCAGTTTGCATGAGTAGAAAATGTGGAAGCCCAGGGAGGTGTCAATTTACTGTCCTCAGAGCTGTAAGCACAAACCAAGAACACATGGGGATGCCACAGCAATCAAAATCCATAGCACAAAGATGGTTCCCCATTTGCAACTCTGGAAAGATGCAGTAATGAGGTGACATTACAGAAAACCTCATCTGATAGAAGCAGGTGTGAAAATGGACCCCACCTCTTAATGGGGGAAGGTTTTAAATGAAGGAATCTCTTTAAATGAAGGAACTTGCTTACTCTCCGCCTCAGTAGGGCTTGAATTCACTGCTTTTTGGAGTATATTGCAAAAGTCTTTTCTATTTAGCCAAGCTTTCCCAAAGGAGCAAAAGGAATAGAGAGATGGCTGGCAAAGCTAATGAGGATTGGGAACTTGAGGAAAATTGTTACTTTTCACATTACATAAACAAATGTGATTTTACAACTGTACATTTCTGTATACATGCCAGAACATGTGTGTTTTTAGAGACTTTTCCTTAAACTGGAGAAAAAAGCCAAAACAGGATAAAAATGTTTTCCTTACAAAACCCACATACAGCTCAATAAAAGCATGCCATTCCTTTTCAGACCATAGCTGCTGCATGATGCAGCTGAACAGATGAGATCTACGACAGACTTTTCACTGCCTTTACTAGTGCAGATGCCTAACAGTCCAGCCCAACTGTCAGAAGGTTTGAGCTTACTGTATAAAATGTGTTTCTTAAAGAGGAAGAGAGATACCAAGTGATTCCCTGAAGGAACACCTATAAAAATATCATACCACAGCTATGTCCAATAATAAAATACAATGTATTGCTGTTAGTATCTTATCAACAAGTTCAAGAACCTCATAACATAAAAATGTCTCAGAACTAGACTCATCACTGAAAATCACCAGCACTGTTAAGGGACTCCTTCCTTTGACTTCTGGCTGCCTGGACCTACCCTTTTCTTTCCTCTGTTTTTGGTGTGTTTAACTAAGGATCATGTGTTCCCAATTGCCCTTTTTTGGCCTCAAGCCCTTGTCAAACTCAGCTTTGCAGTTCCAGATGCCAATCAGATGCTTTAACTCCGGGAAGCTAATGAGCTTTTAGCTTCCTTCCATCTCAGTAGTAGAAACCTGTTTGCAGAGAAATGCTTACTGCAAAAGGGATCATGCATTAGATTCTGACATTACTTACAACTGTTTAGATGTTGAACAGCTTTATAAATTTACTGTCATAAAATCCCAGCAAATCAGCAAGCACGGAAGAAAGGGAAGAAAGACTGGAAAAGACAGATGGAAGGCACCAAAGGAAAAAATCCCAACAATATGGTAGAGCTTATTTAGTTGAAATATCCGCATACACCCTCACACATTGAGCACTGTGTTATGCAAGAATGGTGGAAGAAGCACAGAAAACCCCTTCTCACCTCTGCAGACCCCTCAAGTATCTTCTTTCCTATCTCCAAGAGAGACTACATGAAAGGCACTGGATCATGAGGCTGGGTATGGTCCAACTAGGTGCCCTCCCCTGCTCTCTGACTTGTATTGGACATAGTGGGCTGGCAAATCAAAGCTCATATGGGGGCTCTGGAGTGGAAGAGAGGCCACAGTGCTACAATGGAAAGCTGAAAGATCCAGCAGCAAGTAGGAACGAGCTGTCAGACTGGAGAGCTCTCTGCTTACCCACCTGCCCTGCAGAGAGGTTGTACGGCACAGCTGGCGGCTAAGGAAAGGCAGCAGCCAGCTGTTCTGGCAGGCTGGCTGGTGTCAGAGGGGGTGATGGCAAGGAGCAGCCAGTGCTTTACCTGGATGCAGCAGCGACAGGACCACGGTGCTGAAGAAACTGATTGCCGCACTCCTCCGGGCCTCCGTGGATGCTATTCCTCTCTACCAGGCCTGCGGTGAGTCAGGGTTTGGGGGGGGGACCCAGAGCACCTTGTGCAATCAGGCCCTCTCTGCCCTTACACACAGTGGATGCTGCCACTGAATCTTAACCAGCGAGGCAAAAACAAATCCTCCACCACTGGGGAATTTACAGAAATGAGATTGCTTTGTCAGGTATGGGACAAGGGGGGTTTCCACTGACTGTGCTTCAAAACACTGTCCTGCTGCTGAGGGACTTCCTGCTCTGGTTTGAAAGCCTGCACATTCCTGACAAGCGTTTGGATGTCTCAGCAGTGAGTACTGCTTCACAGCTGCGACAGACCAGGATCGACAGACAGGATTTCCACTCGGGCTGGCACCTGTCAGGTTCTCCCCTTCGCAGTCTGTCTTCGAAGAGTTTTATCTTCAGTGCCAAGGGAAAAAACAACTTCAAGAAAAAAACCAACAAATCTTTGAGCTCACACACTGGACTACACTTGGAATGCAATTTGAAAGCTTTTTTCTGAGTTACTCATGCTTCACTATGTCTACTTATATTTCCACTTCTCATCGTGATTTTTTTAATATAAAAATTGCATAAATGGTCATAAGCCATTACACAGGTATTTGGTTATTCTTACTAGTTCAGTTGCTTGCTAGAGGCCTGTCTGCTTAGGCAGTGAAGGGCAGCAGAACTCCCCAGCTTGACTTCCTAGAACAAGAAGGAAGAATAAAACTGTCTATTCTCCAGTGTATCTACCCTCACAGAAACATCAAATACTTCAAAAGTTAGAAGGAAATATTTGGATATAAACAACTAACCTTTCCTGGGGAAAGGTTAGCAGTATCCAAGCCGAGGAGAAGTCAGCAGGCCCAATCTCAGCCTAGAGAAATAAAAGGTCAGTGATTCTTCATCACCAGGACTGATACTGGAAGGCTGTTTAGTTCATTCCAGGCAGAGTCCTGCAATCTTGTCTTTATAAGCACTTTATAGGCAAGTACCATATGGAAAGACTCCCTCACGTTATTGAATAATTTATTATATGCAAACACAAACACATCCTCCAATCCTGTTTGTGTTCTAAAATTGCTAATTATTTCCTTCTGCAGCTTCCAAAGTCAAAAGTGTGTTTCAATATCTCTCTCTATCATGAAAGCTGCTACATGCACCCAAAGGAAGTCCAGTGCCTCTAATCTGTCTCAATTACAGTCACTATGCTGCTGTCAGGCAATTCAAACATCTCCCAAGCATCCAAGAAAAAGAATTTGATGTTTTCAATGTCAACTAAATGTCAGGCCAGAATGGAAGCAGCATGAACAGAAGGTTTTCATCAAGTTCTCTAAAAAAAAAAAAAAAATGACCCTGCAGCCCAGGTTTTCAAGGTACAGTATTTGGGTAGTTAATTTTCATGGATTCTGGCATAAGCTGGAAGACTTAATGCCTTCAAGAACGGAGATTTTCCAGCCATCCTCAGAGCACCTTATCCACATCCAGTCTGGGGCTACAGATGGTGAGAGGCAAGAGAAGATGCTGCTGCTCCTCCCTCATTTGAGCTGTGATGCACAACACTGAAGGTGTGGAGTGAAGGGGTAGTCTCCTTTCTGCCAACCACTCTCTAGCTTTTTAGAAAAGCAGGAAAGTTTCTATTAAATGTAAATATGTCTGATGTACTGACTACCTGATAATCACTGGTAGAACTAAAAAAATCAGTTTCACCCATAAAACTATAGGTTTCCTGGAAACATGGATCTTGCTATAGAAGTTGAATTTGGACTGAATTGTGAGATACAACACGATCTGGACAGAAGTAGCTCTCTGAAGCCTTAGCTGTCCAAACACATACACATTTTACAACCACAAATAAATCTATCTGTAAGTAAAAAGAAAAAAAATAGGATTTAGGCCCCAGCTTGTAGGCAATGAATGAGATGCTTAGTTGAAATGAATAGAGGAAGCACAGACATTTTTCAAGAGACAACAGAGGAATGTTACATAGGATCCAACTGCAGCCTGTCCCCATTTTAACCATCCTACAGGCACGGCCCATGTTCACATGCCACCAGAAAGTCATATGAGAAATTCCCTAACAAAGCAACAACAGACACTACCTCCAAGCAATTCTAACAGCTTCCTTCAAACCACTTCATCCCTGTTAAAACGATAAAAAGATCCCTAACCCTGGAACCAGCTTGTTTAGGACAGTTTAGGACAGTTCCAATGCAGCTTTCTTATGATAACATTATGTAATTAAAAATTGAGGTTAAAACTACTCATGTAAATGTTTTTAAGCAGAAGCTGACTTACTGTGGAGGTTGTTCATGCCTATGGAAACTCTGAAAAGGTCAACATAAGCGTAAATAGGGTGAGATACTTCCTCAAGAGTATCGAAGTTTCCATCACATTACAGTGTATACCCATTTCTAATCATTCATATATGCAAGACAGTGTTCTTCTCTAACTTCCCATAGGCCATCTCAGTCTGCACCTGGATCTTGAAATAGGCCTCCAGATTGCAGCGAGGTGACACCAAATTCCAAGTGTTCAGGAAAGCTGGGACGCAGTCACACAGAAAACTGTCAATATAGTTTAATTTCAATGGGTTTAATTCTCAGCATTGCTTTCAGCAAGCAGCTATGTAAAACTTGTAAAGGAACTGCTTGTTAGGATTTAACTATTAAGCAAAACCACGCAGAACTAGACAAACTGAGTCACGCATGGCTTTACCAAGTCTCAAGTTTTAGATACTAGCAGTAACCTAAAGGGAAGCAGTCTCCTGGAAGTAGCCCTCTCTAGGTCTTTTCCTATTCATGTCCCCTCACGTTTTGAAAAGGTCTTTGGAGAA
Source organism: Anseranas semipalmata (assembly GCA_013399115.1). Lineage (NCBI taxonomy): Eukaryota > Metazoa > Chordata > Aves > Anseriformes > Anseranatidae > Anseranas > Anseranas semipalmata. The sequence goes on along the minus strand of VXAA01005600.1, from coordinate 717,112 downwards.
GCTCTTCTTGCTCATCGTTTTTAAGCTCTCTGCAGGACAAGATGCAATTATATGCTCAATCATGATTACAGATTTGCTGGTTGTGATTTTAGATCTCAAAACAGAACTCATTAGATTAAATGTTCTGATTATTTCATTAAATGTATGGGATGGACACAAAGAACTGACATTTCCAAATGGAGTGGGTTTGCTACCTCGCTTGTTAGCATGAGCCAGCAGGAAGGAAATTGCTTTAGAAATCATCAGACTTCATCTCTCTTCTGAGCTCTGCAACTCTGCACAGCTCACTTTAGCAATCTGTATTCCCCTTTCCCCTCACACACTATTTCTCTCTTGCCTATGTAGACTCGGCCTGTTCAAGTACACTATCATAGTGTCAGGCTACTGGAAAAGTTAGAGTGTGAAGTTGCTCTAAATGTCTCCTACAAAAGCAACAATATATTCAGTGAAGCATGGAGACCTCAAGGCATGCAAGACATGACTGAACTGGACATGAGATGGAAGGATTGCTCCTTCATGTCCTCACTCCAGATAAGCCTGAACCACAGTCTATTCCTAAACATACAAGTAACATTTCACGCTATTGTAGACTTCCAGTTTTCCCTATGACCAAGACAGAGAAAATTCAGGGCTGAAAGTAATGGCCTGAGATGCTGAAATAAAAATGCTCTCCTTTCTACCATGTACTGATCAACATTCACAGTGATCATCTGAAAATGCCTGGGTCAGCAATCAAGCTCTCAGTAGGCTCAGAGCAAGTAACAGTTGGATTGACAAACCACACAGAGGTAAGATTTCTCTCCCACACCCCTCCAAGGTTGACAGGTAAATTTAAGTGTCTACTGTACAATGTAAAATGCCTGCCTTATAGTTCAAGGTCATTTTACTTCAATCCACAGTTAGATGCATACAGCACATTAAGTCACATCATTCCCCTGTCATGATGGAGAAGAGGGGAGCTTTTAAGCCTGCGTAGAGCACTCAGGGTTATAGAAATAAATATGGCTTTGTAGAGCAGCTTTCACATTCAAGATCTCAAAGTAGTTTACAAAGTAATGAGTCAGATAATATGACTGCAGCAGCTGTGTAGGTAAACGCGCTAGAAATTAATGCTGAGAAAACAGAAGTTAATTTCTTGATTCTCTTTATTTGCCTTTCTGCAAAACACATCTGCAGCTTCAGACTGACTAATGAGCATCAGTAACTTCTGTAATTTAGAATGCACAGGTTATATGACATTCCAGTTTATTTTAATTTTCACATTAATTCCATGATTAAAGCTCTCCATTAACTCTAATAAATACTGTTCAAGCAAAAGTGGAAAAATACTAGACATCTTACCACATGTACTTCTCCTATACTAGTTGCATTATAAGGAAGGCTTCCTTGCCTGATCTCTAGTACCTCAATTTGCAATTAGTTCAGAATCACATAACTATTCCATTTTTGTTGCCCCTTTCTCTAGCTGTTACAAACATACCATCAATGATTAACAGTGTTGTGAGGACTCTACGGTTTACTGTGCTAGCACCAGAGAAAGTACATATTATAAGTGAAAAATAAATACGTATTTTAAAAAAGCCATACCTTGAAAAAAAATTATAAAATCAACCTGAGAGCCAACAATTAAGAGGCATTTTGCATATTATGCTCCTTTTTCCCCAAGCGCCATGGGCAAATGGGCTCTCTCATTCTTCTTCCATCTGAGTTGCTTAACTAGCTGTCATGGATTAAGTCATTTTGAAAAAAACTTGCCCCTAAGAAAAACAAATATGCTATTTCTTTCCATGCAGACATTTTTGGCTGACTTTGTAATCGGTTAACAAAAAGAGTCACAGAAAACAATTAAGATGAGAGCATGTGTGGGAGGTCACCTGGGCTGCCTCCTGCTCAAAGCAGGCTCAACGCTGAATTTGGACCAAGTTATTTCTGACTGTCCAGGCAGGTCTTGAAACCCATCAAAGCCTCTCTGTGAACCTGTTCCAATGCTTAACCTGCATTTTTGTGTGCATGAGTACTAGACATGATGGCCAGACTATCCAAGACAAAGTTTTAAGCAAGATTCAGGAGATATGAGTCTAACACTGAATTTTGAAAACATCTGAGTTACACAGGCCTCTGAGAAAGCTATCCACATGCCTATTACTCCTAAGGGCAAAGCCTTCATAACACTCACGCGGAGCTCTAACTACTTCCTTTACTTATGCATACACTATTTCTGGAAGTCTGGCAAGGGATTTAAATCCACATTATACCATTTTTCTACCTCAGCTGTTCTGAAACTTTCTGCCGTTCTCTTAACTTGTCAAGTAGCTCTGTCAGCAGAACTTTGCTGTGGTAACTTCTGATGGACACCAGAGGTAATTGTAACTTTGTGCAACAAGGTTTTTGTGATTGATTTTGATGTGAAATTCCATCTCTAAATTCTGACCGAAGCTGAGTTCCTCTTTCTTGCTTTTCACAATAACACTGGCTAGGCAATAGGACAACTTTCTGATTTGCACCTCTCTTCAAAGTATAACATCTCATTTTTTACACTTATGCTAGAAGGGGAAAAAAGTCTGTGAGCTTTCATTGTTGCTGTTTCTTAACTGAAACTGAAGAAGTGGTATGGCACAAATCTGACATAAGGCAGCAGTTTTGGATGGATGGATGGACGGACGGAGATTTCACGGCAGTGACTAAGTCCCAAGACTGAGGCAGTTCCAGTTATGTGGGATAAGCACCTCCCCACCAACTTCTGCTTTTATTCCTGGCAGATGTTCTTGGCATATTCTCATTTTATAAATAGTCCTTGAGCAGCATCTGTATAATGAGCTATGCTCTGTAATAACAGACATTCTGTTTCAGAGTAACAATTAGAATTGCTTGTAGAATAGAAACACTAAATGAGACATGCAAAAACATACACAAACCAAAAAGGCTGGGGGGAGAAGAGTATTAACTATTCTCAGAAAGGGACAAACAGTACAGGGAAGGCTGTGAGCACACAAAACATGACAGAAAACTAACACTTTCAAACATTAACTATTTTATCATGAGAAACAGGAGCCAAGTATAAAGCACATGCAAGTCCAATAAGTGATTCGAGGACTAAGATCCTGTTAACTGCCTTTGAATTGCCAGATAATGCACACTGCTGTAACTAAACCAAATATTGTAGCTGGGCTGTAAAACTTGCTGAGGTATAAAGTTACGTATTGGTTTCTCAATACATCTATCTATACAAAGCATCATAAATAATATGGCTGAACTTCATAAAAATACACAATAAGTGTTGCATGAATAACAAGAATACTAAGCAATTCACAGTATTATGTATTTTCAAAATACTCTCTGCACCAGGAAATCGTCACAAAATATTCCAATTTCCATTCACAAAATATCCCACTGGGGTAAGCCACTACCACACACCTTGAACAGAAGTTGTTTTTATTTAATTTTCATATCACTGCAGTGCTAGCAACAGTTGTGATACCCAATACTTTGGCAGAAGTCGCTGTTTTTTACAAACATATCATGTGCACTCAATCTGTACTGGTTATCACAGCAGCAGTGAAAACAACAGTAATTATTCTACTGAAGGCAGTGGAAGTAGCTAGACTTCATGAATGAGTCCACTATAGCCCTGGCATCTGAATGCAATTAACTCACCTAAGGCCACTCAGCAAGTCAGCAGCAATGCTGGAATGTGAAAACGAGAGTTCCTTACTTCCAACTCTGTTGCTGAAACCTCAAATCACTCAATTTCCTCAGTAGCTGCCATACTTACTGTGTGCTTCAGTGGAGTTTCTCTTATTTAGTTTTTCATAGGCTATTTTATTATGCAAGTATATATAGTCTGTTCTAGCTGAAGATGTTATAACCACGTGCACTATAAGTCTCATTTCTGTGCATTTATAACTTGGCCACAAATTCACAACAAGCTGGAAAGGGAATTTACCACCTGGGATTCTCGTCTTTTGAAGATACAGCTAGCTATTATAATAGATCTATAATCTTGGGTGTCAGCCCCAGGCAAGAAGGAGCTGGAAGATGATTACGGGAGTTATTTTAGTCCTGAAGAACCTAAAGATGGAGAGAGAGAATCTAGACCCCAACCGCCAGCTTTTCCCCTCCACACACTGAGGAAGTCTGAACATTCGAGAATGCAAGAGAAGGATAGAGAAGAGGAATAGTTGTGGATGTTCATCCCCTATTTCTGGGATAACCAAGTACCTTCTAGGTGAGTCAGTTTCTTTGCATTCAGAAGGAAGAGTTTTAAACAATTCAGAAAGCAAGTTGTCTTCCTGACTCATCTCACACGTTCCTTCTAGCTGTTAAGGCAGAGGAGGAAGACGAAGGGAAAAGGAGGAGCTCTAGAGGTCAACAAATTATAATGAAGCCAAGTAGTGATGGACATGAAGAATGCTGTCATGACTTCATGAAGATGTTTACATTCTCAACTCTGTATAAATACAGAACTGAAATAAATTCCCATATCACTACAATCACTCCTGTTCCTTCCCCCTTCCAGCAGTTGTTTTCACTGCTCCTCAGCTTAGATTTCAAAGCTACCTAATCTAAAACTGAAAAAGACATTCATGCTATGAAGTGTCCATACTGGATGTGGGGAGGTGTTAGAGCTAAATAGCTTTGGCAGTTGAAATTTCTTCTCAAGTTTACATAGGTTATATATTTTCCAAGTAGCAGAACTCTTCAGGTTCCAAACTCAAATCTTCCTGACATGAAAGCAAATCTCTCTCAGCTGGACAATTTATAGGATAGTCTAGTCATGCAAACATTGTGTTTTTCCCTGTACGATAGCCGCAAGAGTATTTATGTTCCACAGATGCCATTTCACCTCTATCAGGAATCTACCTGGCTTCATCTGTAAACACGATTCTTTCCTGGATGTCCCAACTGACAAAGTAAGGGACCAGAAAGCAAGGCTCAGAGATATGATGTTGAGGCATTCTCAGAAGCAAGAGAGCAATGATTTGACAGACATGGCAGCAATTACCAAAATGCAAAGCCAGAACTATTCTTCACATTCCTTAGCACATATCTTAGGTTAGATAACACCAGAGTAAGAGCTGGTCACATAACTGTCTCAAATTACTCTCACATGATTTGCTGGAATAACTCTAAACCACAAACAGCAGAGCTGTGAGGGTCTCAGCGGCATTACTGTACACAGTTACTGTGCAGGCTTTCAGTCATATCATTAATACTTCTCCCAGAAAAATATTTGATTCCTCAGTCTCCAAAGTGAGAATGTTTTATGATAAAGTTGTATTAACGGGTAAAAAAAATTGGTGGCAGAATTCAGAAAGGTCACACATACTTGAGAAAAGCAAGGTAGAACTGGAAGTCTTTATCTGTATTTGAATATTCCTGCAAAAATAATTACCATGCATATAAAATAGTACATGCTTAAGTGAATGGAAGTGATCACACCCACCTATGATGACAGTAAAACTAGAGATAAGGCACACGTGCATTTTCCACCTCAAGGCAATGCTGATCCTAAGACAATACATGCATACACCAGTGGATAACCAATGTATCTAGTGGCTGACAAACACTGCTATGCCTAGATAACTACTGAACTAAATACAAAAAGTCCAAAAAACGTTGTCTAGTTGCTACTGCTTAAAGCTTTGCCATGGCAATCTCACAGGCAGAACAGACCTCTATTTCAGAAAGAACCGTTGCAGCTGGAAGCACATTCTATATTGCACACTTCAAATCTCAATACCCTTTTGTGGAATGGTCAGAACTGATCTTACTTACAGTACCCTTCTCAAAAAGTCATGGTCCTCACCAAGTGCACATACTCGAGGCTAGATTCGAAGACAAGATGACAAAAATAATCCATCAAAAATAATCCACCTACTACACCTACACAGTAGCAGCTGCAGAAGATAAAGTCCCGGGTGTCAGAATTCTAAGTTGGCCTCAAAACAAAACCCTAAATATACTCTTTTTTTTTTTTTTTCAGATGAGGAGCTGGAGAACAACAGTGAAGTCAACCTAGCCTTCCTTTTATCCTGAAGCAGAAATCCACCAGAACTTGAAGCCAGCTTCTCACACAAGCACAGGTAAGAAGACCAGAATGCTTTTGGCTCCCTGACTGTAAATAAACAGGTACATTGTTAAATGTAAGCACTGTAAGTCTCATACATCTGACAGTTGTTCTGCAAGGGGACAGAGATAACAGCATGAACACATCAGAACCAACTCATCTGTTATTTGTCCACTGCTAAACATTTACTAAAACCTCACTGCAGGATGCAACCACTTGTACTCTTAGTACTCATTTGTCCCTCCATTTCCACTAGCAGGCACAGGAGCTGTTTGGATGTACCAGTAATCAATCAATTCTACTCACAATATGACAATCAAAATTAATGATTGAAGGGAGATGGAAAGGGCAGGTGAGAGTTTGTGTCAACTTGTAAAGATTTAAAGAAAGCAAATTAAAATGGCAGTTAAATGAGAACAGAAGCTAATCTTAATTACAAAGTCAGAGTAAAGCTTCAGTGAAGTTTCCTCTCTCCCCCACTACAGTATTGCCTTTAGCTGAAGACAAATTGCTAGCATTTTTGTAATCTACTAAGTTAAAGTCATTACCCTGACAGTGCCAGGAAGTCTAATTTCCTGGAGCAGTAACACGAAGATTTATAAGTGAATTTAAACACTCACCTTCTGGAATAGAAAATCTATCATCAGCATCGGGCTACATGGAAAGTGACTGAGTATTTGAGATAACAGAGAAAGAAGAAATTCACCTCCTGACAAGTTCACCCAAATCCTCATTCCCTACCTACACAGGCTACTGACCAGGGTAAGTGTACGCACAAGACTGAGCTTTTGAATATACGCAGTTTTTCTGTCAGGTCCCTGCTATAACAAAATGGATTTGTTGAGCAGCTTTAGTGCTGGTTCAGTATTTCTGCTCTACTCTCTCCTATGCTTACGTTTCCATTAAAATGCAAGTAAGCTTAAATAATCAAAACGGAAAAGACAAATTAGTAAACACTTTAATAACTGATTTAAAGGAATTAATGAGTTAGCTCATCCACCAGGCTGAAATGTACCTGAACACGTGTCCTTTAGCCTGAAAACGTTCAACTCCTGAATGAGATGAACTGAAACCAGAGCTAAACTTTATTTGCAACACCAAAAGCATCTTAGTGTATCCACTTTCATGCCGTCAGATGTATGCAAGCATAAAAAAGAAGCCAAGAGATTTGTCTAAACTAAATAGCATACTGCTTTGGACTTAATTAGGAATAACTGACTGATTACATACAAAAAGCAGTTCTGTTTTTCTGGAGTTTCTTCTCCCCTGTTCTAGCACTGATGAACGGAGGTGGACAATCCAGCACCTTCACATCAGGAGGATTAAATGTTACAACCTTTATAACATCTTCAGAGGGCTGACATATATCAATGCTGATTCTTTTCAGAAAACCTTATCTCACAATCTGCCATCTGAGATACTGCTTTCCACGGCACAGATATGATTAATCTTGATCTTTCCCCTACTGCATGAGCCTCCTGTCACTATTCCTGCTCAGAAATAAGGACTCTGCTAACAAAGCCAAGGAATTGTACTACACTGCGTATTTAATGTGCACACAGGAGAAATCAACATGCACACCAAGGTAGTGCAGAAAGAACAGGCTGCAAGGGAGACAGTCACCACCACAGTCAGTGACCTACTTTATATTGAGGAAGGGATTTTAGCAAGACTGCTTTTTCTCCCAAAAGTAGGAATTTTTGAAAGTACTAAATTTAGCAAAGTCTCAAGGACAGCATTCATAATTTCTTGTCAGTATTGTCCCCTTCTCATATGGCTCTATGCAAGCTCTTATTCCCCCAAAATTTATCCCCTCTCCCTGACTGTCAGAAAAAAAAAAAAATTATATGCTCCTTTCAACAAAGAGGAAACAAGAAGCTTCTCTTCCACAATCCTTCCTCATTAGGACAACAGTACTCTGGACGCTGCCAGAGCATATATATTTATTTTTTTAATATCAGATGAGACAGCTTCTGAAAGCTCTGCAAGATCTCTCATCTGACATTATCCAGCTTACTACAGATGATAACCCTGAACTGGAAGCATTCCCCTGCCAGAATGCCTAGCTCATAAAGTTATTAAAGGTTTAGAAATGGTTTCAGGGCTGCTCAAATGCTGTACTGCACAAAATCTGNGGGGGAAGGAGCATTTAAACTAGGTAATAACCCCAAACTCCCTTTGTTCTGTTCAGAATATGAACATGTTCCTGAGCTGTCTTGTACAGTGACTGAGAAAACCTCCGCCACCCAAACAGACACTAACCTGTCCCATTCCCCTGCAGCTAGAGCTACTAAAGTTTTTTCTTTTATGATGTTCAGCTATGTGATAGGCAGAGATTCCTGCAATTAAAGTCATTCTGAGACCAAATGAAATTTCCAGAGATGATAGAAAATAGGTTTGAACTAGTTCACAGATTCTAGTTTGCAGTTTTTCAAGTGATCATAAGCACAGCATCAATTAAGCTCAGTGATTGCGTCTAATATTATTTTATAAGGAAATCATGATGTTAGCTTCCTGAAACCTTCTTTTTAGATCCACCAGATAAACACCATGGATGTTGACTCAAGATTACAGGAAACTTAACAACACTGCATCACAATATTTAGTTAACTACCACAATGTTCATTTGCTGCACTGCATGAACAGATCTTATTACCACAACTTCATTTGCCCACAAAGATTCCAGCTGAAAACTCACTTTAATATGGCTTTAATAATACATGAAAGAGATTAATCTATAATTGTTGATTTTTGAAATAGCACTTCATTGTGTCACTCAAACCGAGTGCTTTTGATCATTAAAACTTGCACAATTTTTCAATCTTAGTAACAAGGTTCTGCTTCAGCTGAGAGCTGATCTCATCAGAGCCAATTATACTCTATGCCATAGATCTGACCTGAGCTTTTAAGGGTTTTGAAACTGCAATTTTATTTTCCTTATCTTACTGAACAATTCAAAGTCCTAGCAATCTTGTTAGGACCTTTAATATCCAGGAACTCTCATGTAGATTAGATGCTTAGCAGGAAACTACCAGCAAAAAGAGAGAACAAAAATGTGTCAATTTTTTTTTCCTCCCTTTAAACACACAAATGAATAGTTCCTCATGCCTTTTCCCATGCCAATGGCTTCTTTCAAAACACTGTGGAATTAATCTCCTAACCCAATCTAGTATGAGATATGTAGTCAGATTAAAATCTATTCCATTTAGATTAAATTAGGATATCTCAAAATTGTCAAACAAAACCTCTTCAAGAGTGTGCAATTTCTAGCAATTGAATATGATAACGAGCTGTGTAAGCTCAGATAGACAGATACAGCACCCATCAGATATGCCACAACACTTCTACCGTTAGCAAAGCCACATCAAGGATTTTAATCTTATTTTAAAGAAAGTTATGCAAGATACATTTCTTTGCAGAAGTCTTTGATTTCCATTTTTTCCTTGACTGGCACCTACATTCCAATCACATTTAGAAAAGAATTAAAGAGTTGAAGCCCTTGCTATATTTTGCCCCCCCCACCTTTTTTTTCTTTAAACATCTTTAAGTCTCCTTGCTCTGCTATATGATCAATGCCCATCGTTGAACTGATGACATTAAAGTGAAAGTTCATTAGGAGATGTTTCCTGCAGCTCTCAGAATGGGATGGTATTGTACCTTCTAGGAGGTGCATTAGTATCTCATGCAATAATGCACCAAATGAATATCAGTGTTTAGACATCAGCCTAGAAACTGTACCAATGTAAAGGGTGTCTGTAAATACATTAGATCCATCTATATATTAAGATTAGTTTGTACATCATCAAAACAGAGCTCCACTGCCCATGAATTTAACTGAGTGCAGCACTTTACATGTGTAATTATTGTGCCATTACTGACCATTACTACATCTCTAAGAATGTTAGATATAGCCTTTCTTGCTGCCCTCAGTTTACAGGAAGGAAACTGAAGCACGAATTAGTTGATTTGATGAAGGTCACTGAGGTGGCAGAATTCAGGGATCCAAAGAAAGTCCAGAGATCTCTTCACTGAGTCACGCTGCCTCTTTATACTCTCTGAAACCGTACATGTGATACAGGGAGAACTCAAGATTTTGCTTCAGAAGAATACTCTGGTAGTTCTTGGTATCTACAGATCATTAAGGTGAGGGTGCTCTGGGAGAGCTTTTCCTGCAAGGCTAGGTTGACAGGGTGGCACCACAGCAGTTGCCATGACAATGGTTGGATCTGCAGTGATATTGCACACATTTCAAAAACCTCTACAAGTTTCAAAACACTATCCAAAGAAGTCTGACGAGACCCAAATCATCTCCTAACCTCCAATTAAAGAGAGCACCACACATACAGGAAGGGATGCAGATTGTCTGTGTAAGATTTCATCTCTGCCAGAAGCTGAAATGCAAAAGCACAATGCAGAAAAAGAACTACAAAGATGCCAGGAAAGGGAAAAGATGAGTGATAAGTACACTCAGCTAATGCATTTCATAATTCCTCACACTCAGGTTCAGTGCAGGCAATTTGCAAATGGAATTGTAAAAGACGACAGCATGCACTCAACCCTTCTGTGTAGGTACAATCACCTAACACCAAATCAGACAGGATTCTACGAGATTCCACCCATTTAACAGTTTAATATAAAAGCTGCTTATATCCAGTATTAAATACTAGATAAAAACAAGCTCTGAAACATTATTTCAATTAACTGAATACAAAAGAAAGATCAACCTGATATGCTCACATCTCAAGTCCCTTTAAGAGCCTCCAGCTCCCATGCTACTTGTTATTTCCAAAAGCATGAACATTAGCATTACCTTTTGCTGTTTCAGATCGCTTAGGCAAATCAAGTGTATCAAAATTCCTGTCCAAATCTCCATTCTTCTTTCCTGTGCAAAAAAAATAAGACAACAGATGGTAAAGACTGTCAGCATACTGACAGGTAAGTTACTGTCATGCGTATCTATGAGAGAAGATATAGACTCAGAATATAAATCACAGACTATTACCAGAATCTGTACATATGTGACCTACAATCCAGCTGCATAGCTGTGGTTTTAGCCTCAGCACTGTAAGAACAAAAATCTGTGCAATTTTCAGGTTGATTTGCTAACATGCGAGCACAGGCAATTCAGTGGGCCTTAAGAGTGCTTAAAATCTTCCAAAACTGTGCAATTTCTCTTCTTTGCAAAGCTGCAGCCCTCCCTGCACCAGAGGCCCAGTATTTCCTCATTATTCCCACAGAGAAGTTTTGACCTGAAGCTTAGCTGAAGCAGAAGCAGAGCAGCAGAGTAAAATACAACGGGCTTGCTTACCAGCCTCTGATCTCATTGCAAGTGTCAGGTAGGGAGGCCTAGATTTAACATTGTACAGACAGCAGCCAACAATTTAACCTTGAATTGCCCTTCAATCAATGAAGTACAATTTTGGCTATTTAGTAGAAATTAATGAAAATAATTTCATATTTTTCGCTAAGAGACAGTTTTAAACCATTACATCAGCTCTAATTTATACAGTCCCTCACAGAAAAGTGGACCATCACCTGGACTTCAGCTTTAGTTAGGCTAGGAATGCAAGGTTATGTACACATCTGGGGAGAGAAGTGTTAATTTTCTCTTCCCCCGCCAAGGAGACACACTGCCTTGGCTAAGCACACTTGGATGCTGTGGGAGAACCAAGCACCTTGCCGTCAGAAGTTCTGACAGTAGAGATTTTGAAGGAAGTGCAGGAATCCACATGTCAGGCTTCTGAGGACAGCACTATACAATTTAGCTTTCCTGAATTATTTTAAGGGGAAAATCCAGTTATCTAGTCCCTCTCCCTCAAGAGCAGGGGAGGAAGGTGCAACAATGAGTGATGGGATGAATTCAGAACAACACAATTTAAGCTTCAGAGGTGGCTTCTGAACAGGGACCCTACCAGGCTGTTAATGGAGGTTTACAGGAAGGGCTAAAAGCTCCACCAGTCAGGATGCTTAAAAGCAAACAGGAAAATGGTCTTTGAAAAATGTAACATGGAGAGTTACAAGGGAGTCCTCTTGACTGGGAATAGGTCACAAAACGGGAAAGGCCAGTCCCTGCCCTGTTATAGCAGGGAGCTGGCACAGCTTCTGCACAGTGAATTCAATGGGCCACTCTACCTTTCTTTCTGAAAAAAGAATAAATACATGCAGTATGGAGGAGAAACAGAGCTTTTAAATGCCCATATGAACATTTAGAAATAACAATAAGAGAAAAAAGCCCTCAGGATAACATTCCCTCCCTTTCTTTGGAAATACCACACTAAAAAAAAAAAAAAAACAAAACACCACCTTTAACTACCAAACAAAACACAACATGTATCTAGAAGTTCTGTTCATCTGAAGTAATTTGGTTAAAGTATGAAAAAGCCCATCTTTCTAAACCGCCAGAAGGTCATGCAGCCACGTAGCAACGCAGCATGCCAGTCCTCTGAAAGGCATCCCTCCTAAAGGAAAGGACACGAGTTAGCTGTAACGCTGCAGCCCTCCATCTAGATTTTGCTCCATGGAAGAACGAGAAACTTGTTGCTTGGGGAACTGAATACCAGAAAGAAAAAATGTACAGCAAAGGATACTACATTTCATAATGACAGCTGAACCTTGTTAATGGCTGCAAACCCTTTTTGACCCTCAGAGCTTAGAGAGGAAAAAGCAGGGCAGATGGACTGAAAAAGGGGCACTGAAGAAAGGAAGTCAGTGTTTAGGAAAGATTACAGGCTTAAGACAGACCAAGAGATGTGACTCCATCTTATCTACAAATATGACAAACTTTTTTCACATGCCCCCAAATTTCATGTCTCTGGCATTAGCTAGTTTAAAAATCTCAGAATAACTGCACCGAGAGGCAGACTTTGCTCAACGTAACTATTCATTTCAGAAGTTCCTTCTATAATTTAAAGATTTGAGTTTGTTATTTCTACTAGTCCCGCAGAACTGAGATGGTGCAGTAAGAGTCTGTCTCCTTTCTTTCCAGCGCACTGTTCAGTGAGCAGTATGTACTCGTGCACAACTTTTTAAGGAAGGGATTGTCCAGGAGAACAGTGTAGGCTGCTACAGCTTTTGAGCTGGCAGCACAGAAGCAGCTGCCTATCTATTAAGCCATCTTTCATTAAGCCAGCACACTCCATCCGTGTTCTGTGATCTTCAGCTGCAGTCTCACAATTTCTGGGCCAGATTGAACATACTAGCCATCTTCTACAAAGCCTTTACTGATTTCTCTCTTAGCCCCTGGAGAAACTAACCCAGCCCTTGGGCAAAACCATGTCTGTTTAAAACAGAAGCTGCCAGCTGTTTACAAATGGAAGAAATTCAGAAGACAGAGCTCTGACCACGGGGATCTCAACTCTATGAACTGCTTTGTTTAATCAAATTGAGCAAAGGCTCAAGTTCAGCACCAAAGCACCTTCATTGTCCAGAGCTTTCCTACAGGGAGAAGATTAGAAGCATGAAGAATAAGCTTTAAGATGATTCCAAAAGAAATCCATCTGGGAGGCAAAGGTGGCCCAGCTGTTATTTTTCCCATTGAATTCCCATGAGATCCACAATATTGATTTGGATTTTCTAAAAAGGTGACAATTTAGTATTTTTGCTTAGCAATTTCAAGAGCCTATCAATTACAAACCTCTCAGCCATCACCTAGCCTGACTGATATCACGAGAAAAGCAGCTTCACTGCCAGCCACTGTAGCTCTGAACATCTTGCTATCACTCAAGCCAGCCTGTATTGCTAGTGCACAGGGATGCTTAAATAACCATGCTAGCAATCAAAAAAGTTTAAGGTACTGTTTTTGGACATCTCAATTTCTGTCCTTCTATGCATCTCCCTCCTCTCCAAATTTTCCAGCCCTAGCAACACTAGAGAAAAGACGATGTTACTGGATCAGAAGCATAGCTCCAAACTTGGCCAAGAGACAGGCAGCTTTGAATGTGCCTGCTGACAGGTCTGTTTTATGAGACCTGGCTGTAGGAATTGGCACAGCAATCTGGTTTGGGAAAACAACCTGACACGAGATTTGCTCGTTCAAGATGCAATTTACAGTCTCTGAAACAGTGGGACCCCCACTACTTTTATGTAAAAAACAATCAAAACATGATCTTTCACGTTTTCATTCTGTCAGAAGCTCAGTAAAGACTCTGAGGTGTGACCCAGTGTTATTAACCACTAATGTTTATGATCTTCCTCAAATCGTTTTGTGTTCCTGGATAATCAATACAGCTATTTAGCTAGACCACTCTTGCTGAAGGAGTGATTCCCAAACACTTCCTTTCTGGTTTTAAAAAAAATAAAATAAAAGCAAAGAGATTCTTCATGACACCGTCACCATCCCCAACAGTCAATACTGTGCTTGTTAACATAACCACCGAACCGGACGGCGGTGGAGTAACAGAAAGCAAGGGCTGAGCTCTGCCTTGCCAGCATGCCCACCCTCCACAGGCCTCACTAGTCACAGTCAGAAATCAGCATCTCACAGAATACTAGTGAGCACCATTTGTTGGGTGCAGCAGTTTTTTCAACATTTCTCTTCTGCCTCAACCCTCCAGGACCCACTGATCTGAAGCAAGCATCACAAACGGAAAACAAGACTGTCTTTACCCCTAGATCAGTATCAACAACACAGTGGAAATCTCCAGGGCACTCCACAGCCTAACCTTACCAGCTGAGGAGGGAGGGAGGTAAACTTGTATATTCCAATTGTAATTTCACCTATTGCACTGGGATGAGAAACCGAAGGGCGCAGCTGCCCAACAATTTACTGGAGGTATCTTCATCTAGCTAGTCAGAACGTCAGTAATACAGACACCCAGGCACGCATGCCCAAGCAGACAAAATGCCAAGGATCTCTGAGAATACACATCCAAACTGCTGAGTCTTTAGTTACTGCTAGCCAGGTGAGCAAAGTTATCCTTTGACATGACGGGGTTGGTAAGGCAACCTGCACACTTACCTGTGCCCTCCCTCATGGGATTATCAGGCCAGCCACAAATCAATTCTGTTACTGCACTTACACCAGGACTGAATAAAAATCTCTTGTCTATTATCAGTGTGAGAAGACCAAACTGAAAATGCTCCCTCAATTAGACAGCAGATTCCTATGCCTGCTGAAATGAACAGGAGGATGCACTGAGGGAGCAGAGGAGAAGGTAAATGAGCAAGACCTTGATCTCAGCTCTTTGCCTTGCATGTAAAAGCTGAACAATGCAGATTATGGTGATGATAAAAAGAAAGTATTGCAAAGACTCACCTTGATTGAACCACTCCTCTAATTACCAGAAAAGCAGCAAAAGAAAAACAAAAATTTACAGGAAGGAAGAAAATACAAAGGAACAGTCACAAAGATGCAGAATTTTACAGAATAGGTTCAAACCCTGAGATTTACAAGAATACTATGGAACTTTCAAAAACAAAAAAACAAACCCACAAAAAAAAACAACAGGATATTCCACTTAATCTCATTTGTTCCTGCTGAAAAAAGTCTTTCCTTGCAGGTCTTTTTTTCCCCTCCACTTTTCATTATATGAACAAGTGCTTAAGGAATTGAGGGGACAGAAGGGTGACTAGCTCTTTGCAGATGTGTTTGAAATACTATGATCAATGACCATGAAATAAAATAAAATGTAATAAATATGGAAACACAGCAAGATTAAGCTAACAAGAGAGGGAAAGAACCGAAGTGACCTATTCTGCAGTCCTAGACTGACAAAATTAAGACAGTTTCAGCTTAGGTATTCACATAAATTTAGTAATGGGAAAAGGAATTTTCTATTTATGACTTTAAAAGTACATTTAAACACAGGGCCAAACCCAAGCTGTCAGAGTGCCTGCACTGCTTGCTGAAATCTGTGGGTTCATCCTCAGTGTCACACGATTTTGAGATCAATTAATCCAAAAAGACATGATCAGATTTTGTGGCTGATGAACAGAAACTATCGGGGAGTACAGATGCAGAAGGTATACACAGGTTGGCCACACAGGAAACTGGCAGACACTTGACAAAGGGCAGCCACCTGAGAGCACTCTTTTCACAGTCATCAAGAGGATGAGGACAGTTCTCAATCATCACGCTCCCCTCCTCCACAGTGCACATGCACAGCTTTTACGTATAAAAATGTTTTAACTGATCGTGCTGCTCTCAAGTGGCAAAACAACATGAACAAGTGGCAAGAAACAGGCTCAACTCAGCACATGGTCAAGGTTTCCAAAGGATATCACAGTATAGCTTTAGTCTTTCACTGTGAGAACAGGTTGGCCAGGCAGCTAAAATTCCGTTTTCAGTTTTTCCCCCAGTCATTAAAACATTCCCTTTTTTTTTTTTTTAAACACAGGTTAAATCTCTCTAGTGACAGACTAGTCTGCAAAAGCAAGTTCACACTGTGATGACTTTTTTAATGCATATGGAAACAGAACACATTTTAATAACATGTACAGGTCACATCAAAGGAAGACGAATGTACAGCACACAGTCCCTCAAGTTCAAACAATTCCTTATCTGCTCTTTAGCACCAAAACCTTCCTTAGACCCTGGCCATAAATAGTAAGCCAGGATGCAAGTAGACATGAATGCAGAGAATGGAGACTAGACAGAAAACTAAGTTCATTATCTCCAAATTTAGTCTATAAGAGCCTATAAGAGTCATTTCTCTAAAACAACAAAGCGAACGCATTTAAGTTTTTTTCGCACTCAAACACATTTGACTGTGTCTTCTTAAAAGGAAGATGGAAGGGGAGTTACTGAGACTATTAATCTTCTCTCGTAATGAAACTCATTTGCAACACTCATGCCCCAGAGGAAAGAACAGGTCTAAAAGTGACTGACAATTAAAAGCTACAAAATCATGTTTGCAATTTAAATTACCGAGTGACAGAATTGGGAGGTTGCATGTTTTGGCTGTGGGTGGGAGGGTAGGCTTTTAGTTTGTGTTCAAATGTGAGAGACTGAAGGCATGGAACACAGACAGGACTGCAATGCACGGAGATGAACACATGCTGGCCTGGCTTCCAGAGGCAGTGACACATGCTGTACAGCCAAGCAAGTGGACTGAACGTAGATTTGACAGATGCAAGGACACAGCCAAGCAGAGAAGAGGCAGAGCACATACACCACTGTCCAACAGCAGAGCATCTCACAACAGCATGCACCACTCCTACTTAAAGCCAAACAGAAGTATAGCAATTGTAGAAAAACTTCCCGAATACCTAGCAGTAATGCAACAAGGGAGATGACCACAAGCCACAACACCAGACACGTACTTCCACAAACTGCATCACTCTAGCATGATGAAAGTGTTTGCAAGAGCAGGACTATACAGCAAAATTAAACCCCAAATCCATTTCCAGTTTTGAGCTCTCTGCAAGACATACCTTTAGCTTTTTTTCCACCAAAACAACCAGCATCATCTTTCTTCTTTTTCTGAGAGCCTCCCGTGCCCGTAGTCTGACTGGCATCTAGTTCTTGATACTTATCAGCTCCAGGGACTTCTTTGTGGACATGATAGGAAAGATTCCGCATGATGCACACGCAGTTCTCCACGGACTGTCACAAAAAAAATTACATTAAAAGTAAGTATTGAACCGTCCTATTTGCAAACTGTTATATCATACAGTGGAAAGTGTGTGGAGAGAGAAAAAAAAAAAGCCACCCATCCCAGGAAAAGAATGTAGATTTCAAGGAAATTTTGACAAAAATACCCTAATTTAAGGTTCTTTTCTCCCAAAAGTGAAACGCTTCATAAATAGTACCCATTCAAAATGAAAACTCAAAAATACCACCCAATCATGCAGAAAGATGACCAAAAAATTCACCAAAAGATCAAACACACAGCAGAAAACGAGCATTTAAGGTTCTTATTTTAATACAAGGCTCTGTCACACTCTTCCAACCTTTACAATCCCCAAGAGACCCTATTTATTAAATTTTCTCCAGGTCAAAACTAAGGCTGTGTGAAGATTTCAATGAGAACACACATTGCCCTGTAGTAATAGCTAATTCATGGCACATCAGGTTCTGACAAGAGCAATGCTCCGTAGGTTGCAATGGAAGCCACCAGGTGGTTACAAAATCCACTTTCAAAATTATCTGATTAAGTGACAGGGCTTTAGAACTCCCTTGTATAGTCCCTCACATGGTGAGATGTAAAAGAATAAAATAAAGATGCTTTAAAAGCCTTATTGGTGTTATAAAGGGATAGTATGCTCTTTCCTTTTTAACCAGGTTAAACTTAAGATATTCCTTACGCATATAAATATTCTTTTAAATACTACAGGATGAGATGAGATAAAAACAGATAAATCAACATTTGTACCTGCAAAAAAAAAAGCCACAAAGTGTTTCAGGTCTAAGACATATCTTAATGTCTTAGCATTATGGCCTTTTAAGATAGTGTTGAATGAAGTCTTTAAAATGCGAACTAACTCGTTTGCTGACATTGTGCAAAGCACAATACAATGGGACTCAAATTCTGATTGGGAGAATGCACTTACAAATGTCAATTAAGTAATGCAGAACAATAGCAATAATGCCACCGGCAATAATAAAGGACCGCTCTTCCCCACCCATCACAGCCACTTGCCTTTGCTCACCTCCACATCCATACAAGGTAACATAGCAGCATCACGCTGATACCCCATCAGTAGCACCCCCGACACCACGACAGAGGTGAAAGGAAGGTAATTACTATATTTTCTGAAGCAAGCATAAATATGGGCTGATACTAGCAAATAGAAGTCAAACCCCTTCACTTCAGCCTAAATTAATGGAAACATCCATTCAAGTTTAATGCTCAAGTTCACCTTATTGTCCGTATCCTTCTTGCCAACTGCAGACTGTAGGGCATGAAGGAGGGCATCCACCAAGCCGTCACACTCTCTTAGTCTTCTGCGTGCTTCTGCTCCATCTGAACTTACATTCCTAACAGAAGAGATTTAAAAGAAAATTTAGCCCTCTAACCTTCACCATAAGGTTGAAGGTGTGTTGATTTATACTACAATTATTAAGAACTCATTATCTCAGATCAACAATTTGGAGGCAAAGAAGCCTGACAAACTATTACACCTCAGTAAAACGCGGGCATCCGCAATGACCCTTATCTGAAAGGAAGGAGAAATGCAGTTGCAGAGGTGCCTACACACACTTTTTCTGCATTGCTAGCAAGTTCAGCCACATACCTTGAACTGGACAGGAGTTCTCATAGCAAACAACAGACAATACAAACAATTGATTTCCAAGCCAGAACTTTTCATCTGAAAAATACTTTTACCTTTTAAAGAAAAATTATACTTGGAGGCAAAATCACAAGTCAAATAGAGTCAATAGTTCAATTCACTCTCTGAAGGAAAAGGAAACCAAGGCTGAAGTTCCCAAACTCTATTTAGGGAACTGGATCCTGGAGCTCCCCCTGTGCCAAGGAGCTGTTCCCCCCACCCAGCTCTTGGTTACAAGGGAAGGACATCTCTCAGTGTCTCCCCTTAGCATCACCTGACTTTGTATCAGAGCAGGAAATTGAACCCCGATCTTCCACATCCTGGAGACTACTGCCTCCTTGCAAGCTTGAAGAAAATTGAATTGAATACTTTCTGGTTTGTAAGGTCTTGATTTCTCTCAGCACAAAGTGAGAAAACAGAGATCTCAAAAACACATTTAAGGAAGCAAAAACTATTTTCTACCCACAGTATCTGATGTGTTATTGCTGCACAAGCAAACTTATTACAGTTTACATATATATTATATAAAACATATTATATTCCATCAGAATATAATATATATAAATATAACAGTATCAACTTTACAGTTTCTTTTGATGTTGGCTCATCTACCAGTGAAGCAAATTTCAGGTCCCAGGATCTGAAATTATTCTTTTTGTGCATTATAGCAGACATCATTTGTAAAGGTTTTCTGAGGACTTGCATTGATCTTCAACACAAGCACAAAACAAGCGGTACTAGCAGCAACAGCTAATCCTCAGCATACCAGGTTTTGACATGAAGTGGTTTGCAAAGTTACTTGTTCTGAAGCTGAAGACTGCTCAGCAGCAGTGTGCTCCTGGCCACAGAAATTGAAAAATACTTTTTGATTTCATGAAAAGGATTAAAAACAGGCATACAAAAAGCTATAGTTTATTTAACTATGATCAACCTGTCATTACCCAATTTTTCAGGGGAATGAACTGACAAAATAATTCTCAATTGTTTTCACTGGCAAGCCTACATGTAAGTTTTTTCAAAGCTGAAATGCATGAATTTTGACAACAACACAGTCAACACTACAGCTTTCAGGGTGTTTGAATTCCACAAACCCATGTAAGGTTAACTCCTGAAAGCTCAGGACACAACGATTACCTTCTGCTATCAGGATAGTGCACAGCCTATTTTTCTTTTTAACTAACTATAGGGACCACCAATCTCAAAGTAATTAACGAATCAATTGTGGACCAATCCCCCGATCACCCAGGCAGGCTGATATGTTAATTGCATGACTAGAAAAAAACATTTTCTCAGGGACCTCCCAAAATCTGAAGACACTTAACTGCAAGCTGGTTGCTCTAACAGCACATTAACTTGCAATTAAGAACACAAATGGAACGCAGATAAACGAGTCCTTTCCCTAAAACCTAACACACAGTCTCACCTCTAGCAATGGCTAATACAGGGCACGTAAAGTGGATCTTAAAACATATGATTCCACAGGATATATGGAAGAGAGAATTCTACATGCTGTTTTTCATCTCCAGTTGTAGTAATCCTTTAGCATTAAAAGCCCAAATGTGAATTTTAATGTAAAGTTTTATGAAACTGAAATTAGAATTCAAATTCTCTGAGATAGCTTTCAGGTATTATAATAATCAGTGACAGATGCTCCACCTCCAAGTACATTTATTAGAAGTGGAACATTACTTACTAAGCTTGAGGGTGACAGAAACGCACTAAAAATGGGCTATCTGGAGCTGTGTATCACATTTCTTATTCACTCACTAAGTCTTAGAAATAGCAAACTCAAATACACATGGAACACTTGCAGACTTCAAAAAATAAATAGATCAAATCTTGCCAAAAATATTCTTTAACACCTTTCTTGCCCCCATGGCCCATTCATAAGAGATTTTTCTGTTTCATTTGTGCTCCCACACTTGTAATAACATATGTTTTATGGCTTTGGTTATCAGCATCACAGGAGTTTGTATCCTGCTGTCTTCTTTCTTGATCTGTTATAGGATTAATATTAAGGTAGACATTGATAAGATAATAATTGAAAAAGATATTATAAAGTGCATCAGTAAGTGTGGCTTGCTAATCTCACTTCCTTGCTGTATCTTCAACTATAGAAAAACTTAATGAAAATTAATGCCTCAAGAAAAAGTTCCCACATGTATCAGACATAAATAAGCATGAAAATTCTGCGGGATTGAATTAATAGCTAATTAATACCGTGTATAAGTTACCCAGGCATCAAACTTTGCAATCTTAATGTTATAACTTGTACACTGAAAAACATCCCTGTAAGCATCTCATGCAGAAACATCTGCTCTATAAATACCTGACACTCTTGGGATTTTGTTAGCCCTCCTTGGGTGACAAGATTCCTGCAGCTCATGGGATTTACCTAACCTGGAACAACAAAACCTATTTCCTTGTCTGTAACTATAACCCAGACACAGTGGAGAGCTCAGCTCATATCCTTCCTTTCCACAGAAGTCTGAGGAACACAGATCTCAGAGAGACCAAGTCTAGAGAGAACAGGTTCTGCTTCACAGAATGCATTCTTTCTGCTGCTGACACTGCACAAGGCAGCAAAGAGCTCCCTGTTCCCAAGGGAATACCTGCATTTCAGATACATGCACAAGTACATTAAACATCCCTAACCACCAAGGAAAGGTAGGCCTTGAGTAAGCTGTCATCTGGCAGTCCCTGGAGAAGAGCTCCTGGGGTTGGATTCCGTGATCCAGAACAATCTTCATGAGCTAGTTAAGCTGAGGTTATGAGCCCCAGCTGAACTCAACAAATTGGCCAAGAGGTTCTGCAACCCAGGAAAATGCCAGATTGTGTTTCTGCCTTGGGGTGTTAATACTACAATATATCTCCTTGAAAAACATCACCTGGTCATCATCAGTCAAATTAACATCTTGGGCATTCAGGAGGGACTATAGTGCGGAGACAGAAGTGATTACATTGACAAGAGAGCTAGTGCTAGTAGGCCTGCAAGGTTCTGCAGGCTGGTCATTAAAAAGGACACCATCAGCTCCTGCAAACAAAGAGCTAAAAACATAGCTTATCCTTTTTATACTACTGACTGCAACAACAGCCTTTATACCATAAAGAGACCAGAAACTCCAATAGAATAGAATAGAGCAGAACAGCCAACCTGATACCACATTCCACTGACAGGAGTCAGGAAAAAACTCTTCCAATTTCACATCTGCACTAGATTTGCTCGATGCCTCTAAAAGATTTATTACATGTTATGGAATCAAAGACAACTAAATCACGTTCCAAAGCAAACTTTCAAAGCAAAGTTTCTAAACACCCTT
The DNA here is from genome assembly GCA_013399115.1 of Anseranas semipalmata. Lineage (NCBI taxonomy): Eukaryota > Metazoa > Chordata > Aves > Anseriformes > Anseranatidae > Anseranas > Anseranas semipalmata. The sequence continues at coordinate 694,516 of VXAA01005600.1, read as the reverse complement.
CTTTCACGAGAGTGATAAAAAAAATAAAATAAAAAAAATCAACGAATAGACCACAGATTCCAGATGTAACAGAGGATTTGTAGGCTTCTTGCACAGGGCAACACTCCACAGAAGGAATGCAAAGTCTCAACCAGGACAGAAACTTCTTGAAATTTGTACAACAGATATACATGATACCAACGGAAACCAGACTTGCATAATGTGGACAGTTTTGCTTTTCACTGAACTTTTCTACATATTGGACAAACATTGTTTTATATCTGAAATAATAATAATAATTCTCACATTGCTTTATATCTGAAATAATAATTCTCCAGTGTACAGTGTTTGATACAGGATACTGAATAGGAAGAGAAACCAAAGCCCTAGCAAAGGTGCCTGTTAACGCTACTGCTTAGGAGCTAGGCTGCCATGCGACAAACAGAACAGCCCAAACATTTTGGAATTAACACATGTTTTCTCAGTGACTTGCTTGCTGGGGCAGTTTAATAGCAAGAACCTCTTCAGGTGAAGTCAAAGATACTTTTTAGGTTGAACAACTTGAGACAGGAACTCAGCAGGACTTCTGAAGCACTGATGATAGGCAAAATCCTGTTATAAATTAAAATAAAGTTGCCTGCCTGTAGAAGTGGGTGGAAATGGGGAGGGGGAACCACCTGAACTATTTTTATACAAAACAGCGATGAACTACATGAAAAGAACCTACCTGCCATTGGCGTACTGGCTGCATCCCTTCCACTTGCATCTATAGCTGCAAAGAGGGAATTGTTTAGGCAGTATTCCTCATATTACAAAGGAGGAGTCTAGATAAAGGAAGCCTCTAGGCAAAAAAAACCTCAGACTAGATTGCCCGATGGCCTTTTGGCCTTCAAAATTAATTAATCCCCTCAGTCTCGGGGGGAACATTCACCTCTGGTGTTCCATACAGTCTGCTTCTCTTCATCCCCAGGAGAGGCCTCCACTGCTTTCCCTAACACCTGCTTTTGAATACTTCTCCAAGAGCCCATTAAATGAAAAATATACTATTCTTGTTCTTAAAATATATCTCATATCATATTGCAAAGGGGAACAGAAAGCTTCCTAGTGTGTTTGCCATAAATATATACAATACACTCAAAAGAGCAATTCTAGGAGCAAGACATGGCATTACTGTCCATATTAGTCAAAATACATAGGATGGAAACCAACTGTAAAACCGATTTTGTGTAAAGCAGTAAAGTACAAATCTCACCCAAAGATCTGAAAACCCAGCCTTTATCTGGGAAGAGTGTCCTGGATTCTTCCTCAAATTCTTGCAGTCCAGCCTGTAGGCAGGACTAGTGAAAGAGGATTTGCAAGGATGTTTAAATATATGCTTTCCCTGGGAAAGCAAAACAGAGCACTACTAAGTAAATGTTAAATAAAAGTAAATACCTGCCAGCATGGAAACACATCAGAGTAGGAATCCAGTCTGTTGGCATTAAAGACTACAGAAAATGGCGGGGAGTATGTGAGAAATCTGTTCATACTTTAGATAAGGTTATCATTAGCACCAAATAGTCTTCTTAATGATATGCAAGTCTGAATGTAACATTTACATCTGCAGAACAGAGTCAGTATTCATCATCTCTAGGATAGGTGAGCCGTTACTACTATCAGTGCCACACACCAAAATTATCCTCAAGAGAAAAGATTTAAAAGTAATTAAATGCACGGCACTTAATTTGCAAGATTTCAATGCAAATCATGTAGCAATGCCCCCACTGTGCTCTAACAATCCAAAAGCTAGAGCTGAGAGCTTGCTTTTTTTTTTTTTTTTTTTTTAAACAAAGAGAAACCTGAAAATACAAGCACCAGAGAAACATTTTTACTTTGAACACTTAAACTAGTATTTCCATGACTATTGCTGTGTCTGCCACCTGGCTGGAAAGGGCCATCAGTTGCTATCCCACAGTGCTGCAGATAAAGCTGAAAGCCAGAGGTTAGAGCATTACCGAACACTTATCATCCCACTTCAGTTCACCAGGCATAAAAAGCACTTCATTTAGAGACCCAGCTGGGGACAAAGGCAACAGGTTGGGGTCTATGGGGACTTGTTTTTTATAAAAACAGAAAGCTGAAATGGAAATGTTTTAGATATCCTTCTAGTAAGATTTTCAGCTTTCTCTGGAAGAAGTGTGGATTAGCTGAAGCTGGGTCAGTGATAAGCTCTTTTCAACAACCTCTTTGTGCATACAGGGTCCAAATAAATTCTACTTTACAACTGTAAACAACCTTCTAATAGTGATTTTTGTATTGCCAAACCAAGAAGTAACATTGGCTCCTGTATAGCCTATCTCAGCATTGTTGAAGAAGGCGAAGAAGGTGAATACGTGTGATCATCACAAGCCAAAGAGCTACAAACCACTGGGGTTTTCTGGTAGGTTTAGTGAGAGGCACTTCACCAGTGGGCTGAGTTAGCAGCTGGTACATACACCTTGCTAAACCCTGAATACCACTATCACTTAGGCTTCTCCAACCAGGCACTGAGTTTTCTACTTCTGCTGATACAATATTGTAAGGTTTACACGTGTCGAATTTAAATATTTTAGTTGTTATATCCCACCTACTCTGACGGTCAAAACCCTTACTATAAAAACACCCTTCCACACTCACACTTTGCTTCACTATTAAGAAATTTTTATTTGGATGTCTGCCAATTGAGATCGATAAGTAAGAGCTGCAGCAAATGCACTATTTCCTAGTGCATTTCTAGGTACTGAATGTCCCAAAGGAGGAATATATAGCAGTTTAAAATCATTCCATCATTTCATGCAGAAATACAATGAATTCCATATTTCAGTTCACATGAAATACCAAAAAGTAGATATGAAATACCAAAAAAGAAGATAGCCTGATCCAGGCTGCACTGGTAAAAGAGACCAATACAACACAATGGAGTTTGGCAGCAGACAGTTGAATCAGAAATCAAGCAAAGCATATGGTAAAGAAAAGAGGAAGAAGCCAAAGTCCAAATGAAATGAGCAGAAGAGAAAGGGGAGCTCTACTGATGGTGATGTTTGGAAGGGAGCAGCTGTTCTACTGAGAAAAGGTGTATCAGATCCAGGCAGGTGATCTCACTGGAGATTTCTGCTCCATTTAAGTATCCACTTACCAGCCAGACCCAAGAAAGAAGCGGAGCAGCTCTGACTGCCTCGCATGTAAGCCCCTTCCAGCTACTTAAATAAAGGGATTGGTTTTGTTTAATTGTACAAATGCCTACAAGAGAATATAACAAAAGCCACCCCTGAAAACAGACTTCACAAGTTTAGTCTGTGCTACAGGAAGACACTTGTGTGGAGCAATAGATCTATAAGGCATACTTTCACATCTCAGAATCACATCAGAATTGTTTCTAAGATCCCCCAGCAATAAGCAAGGGCTCAACACCCAGCAGCATAGTTTAACAAGATACAGATGTGAAGTCCATCCTTTGTTATTTGTTTTTGATATATCCAAAATATCATGTAATGCCTTTTTAGTAAAATGCTGACTGGTTACCTCCTGCATGACCTATTTGGAGGGCCTTAGTTTGCTCTCCTATAACACAAAGCCATGAAGAAATGCACTACACAAGAATTCCACAATACCCAGCAGCTACTTAGCTTTCAAATTATTCCAGTCTTTGCTTGGAGGAAAGACTAAGAGGCTCTGCCTGATTTATCACATATTCTTGCTGCAATGTGAAAAGAATCTGAAAAATACAAAAATAAGGTAGTATTTATCTAATAAAGGATCATAGCTCACATGCCTTCCAAAGCAAACTATGTTCATTACACTGGCTGCAGCGAGCTTTGTTTCCATCTCACTCTTCATCCTACTGCAGCAGATGTTTTTGTAGATTCCCTTCACTGATAGCCCAGGGGGAAGGGACCTAGATTCATTCCTAAGGAATGACAGAAGCCAATAAGCAAGTGCACAACTTTACACTTACACTTCAGATTTGATTGTAAGCATTAAGGTTGCATGTAACTAGGTTATGTCTCTGCTGCTAAAATCTATGCATAATTTATTTATATTACAAGCTAAACATCAGGAACTGTCAGGAAGAACCCTAACAGCTCCTTACTAGCACGAATTAAACGCTCTGCTCATCATATAAGCCCCAGGACAGCCATATGCTGTGATCCTGCACAGTTTCAGTAAGCTAATTAAGAAACTGCCTTTGCTTGCTCCTCTCTATTGAGAGGTGTGGGTTTTTAATTTGAGTTGTTTTTTTCCAGTCTGGGTTGGGCAGATAAGCTTCTCCCTCTTCTGTGCTGCAAAATAAAGATTCACAAGCAAATTTTTGTTCCGTTTTTATCTCTAAAACTATTCTTTTGCTGGAAGTCCAGTTCAAAAGTACTTATGACACAGCAAAACGCTAATAGTATTGTTAGCTCCGGCTGCTGGAGCAGCAACCTCCCAAAGGCTGAATCCACATGTGAAGATACCAGTGCACCAGCCCCAAGCCTGGTGGGTGGAGAGAGACAAGGCAGCATCTGTCCTCATCTCCTCCGGGTGGGGGTAAGCTTTGTATGAAGCCTTGTGCAGGCCTTCTTGGTTAAAAGACTGCTGTACAAAGGCACAGAAAAGGATTACTTGAATTATGATAGGGGAACACATTCACTAAGAGGAAAAGTTGAATGATTTTGTCACAGAATCTTTTCTGTGGTGGGAACATAGTTGCTCCAAGAAGCCCTTTGTGCAGCATGACAGCGCTCTCTAAAAATGCCAGACTAGGTAAGCTCAATTACTAATTTGCTGCTGTTTAAAAGATAAAATAAAAGCCAGCACTTGAAAACTCCCATTTAAGTACCTTCTCAGGCCTGCCTTGCTGCAGTAAGCAAAGTTCCCCTGACAGAAAGTGCAGCTTGGCTGGTGGCACTGCAGCAGCATCACCTGAGCTTCACGTCCTGCGCCCTGCTCATAACTAGAGCGTGCTTCCAGGCCAAAGATTTGCACTTCGGTGCCTTCTTACTTCAGTCGGTTGCAGATCAAGGCTACCTCAAGTAAATGTGAGTGCAGGTAGGACAAATATTATGTGACTGTCACCACATACGCCATCACGTCAGCAGGATTTAAATGTGGATAGAGCTTGAAGGTAATTCACTTAGAAAGCTCTAATTTCCAAGCACTTTTCTTCAGAGAAAAGCTATACATTAATCATTAAGAAGAAAGGAGGGCATAACCATCTGCCTTTGACATAGCCTTTCTTGCCTCAAATTCAGCATGCAGAGGCACAAGCAACCCTGACTAAGACGACCAGGGGAAGCAAGCTCCAAGCCTTGCAGCCAGGAGGTAGGAGGCCCTCAAACAGCACCTGCAACACAAAGGCCCTTGGACTGTCCCACGCTGAAGCAGCACTACTAGATCCCACAGATTTCCTTGACTGGAGGCACGGCAACTTTAAGGAGAATATAATGCAGTGTAAGGGGATTCTTATTCCCCACACAACTAAGATAACAGGTTTGAATAAATAAAATAGTAATAATAACAACAACAACAAGCTTCTACTGAAAGCATTCTTCCTCTCTTGGGTGTCTATTAGTAAATATCAAATAACACAGAAGTACACGTAGCCAAAATCCAAACCCACTTTCTGTTCACAGTCCTTGTGAATTTCCTCTGAAGCAAAAATAAAAGTAACAGTAACACAAGCCTGTACACACTTAGACATCTTTTCCCACCCTGGTGAGATAATTTTTTTGGGGGGGCTCTGAAACTACTGACTCCTTATCTCATGTCATCAAACATTGCCTTATACTTAGCATAACTCTCAGTTTTTGATTTCACAGGACAGCATTCTTAATTTATATCTACAGGAGGTATCTATTCCCAGTTGTTGTCTCTAGGACCAACCACTCCACAATTCTCAAACTATTGGTATTTACCATCTTTCATGGGAAGGTAAGACAGAGGTGAAAATCTCAAGACAGGAAAAGTGAAGACGAATGACTGAATTCCAGATCCACTCAGGAACTTAGGAGTCCAAATCTCACACAAATCAGAAGGAAGCAGGGCTATTAAAAATTAGACCACAGAAAGATTTATACAGTTAATCTTGCCTGAAGTTATGTCAGAATAGTTGCAGAACAGCAATTAAATCCATGCCTCTCAAGTCCCTTGTCACCGCTGTAGCCACCAGGTCATCCCTTCTCTTCTCGAGCTGATGTTGGACAAGCTGTTATGCGCAATTTCGATCTGAAGGCTGTATGTTTTTAGTGGAAGTCAAGTGGGTGCAGTTTGTCTTTGTACACCCACAGCCAGGTCTCTGAACCCTGAGGCTATTTGTGAATGTGAATTTCTGTGTACTTGGAGAATTGACAAGAAATGCTGCAAGTACAGATGGTACCCTGGAAAAAAGGAGCACTTTGCATCTGTTTACTATGCTAATTAATTCATTTAACATTTGTTGACAGCAGGTCAGTTTAGAACAGGAATCGGGCTAGAAAGTTGGCAATTTAGAAACTAAGTTCTATTCTGTCCTCTTAAAAGTGAAAAAATCCAAGAGAGAATTAAAAGTAATTAGACAGAAAATAGCAATTAAGCTCAGAATGAATTTAGTTTTTAAACCACAAAAATCCTTGTTGCTTCTGGAAAACTAAGAATCGTAGTGGATATCTACCCAGAAAACAAAAAAGGTGATGTGGCTGCAGCAGTGCTCTCTGACCCACAGACCAGCACTTCTGCACTGAGGCAGAGAGAAGCACCTTGGGAGAAACCAGAAGTCACAGCGAAGGTCTCTGGCACTGCCTGGATGAAAGTGAATTGGCCTCAGCTCCATCACTCTCGCAAGCAATTCACCTTGTTCTCTCCTGCTAAAGCACCTTAACGTCTTGGGCAAAGTTCTAGGAAGGATAACAAAATGACCTTGTTAAAATGCACCAAATCATTACATTATTTAAACTGGAGGAAAGTACAATTTAAAAGTGAATGCTTCTGGACTGCAAATCCCAATAGGGATTTAGGGGCTTAAAGATAAAAGGACAGTAACTGAAGAGACATTCTCTGCATACCTAAAAGAATAAAAATACAAAGACATGAAACTTGTATTCCAAATAAGATAAAGGAACATCTGTGCATATTTAGTGAAGACTTTTTCTAGCAAATGTCTTCTTTACTTCTTCCCTAGTCCTACTTTTCCTTAACCAAAAATCCACTTGATTTCAATAAATTAATCTGTTTTCGTTTGTTTACTCTTCCTTTCCAGATTTCCTATTTCTCTCAACAGCTTCAACAGAATATAAAAATACCTTTATTTTATAAAATTACACTCAAAGTATCATCTATCACAAGACACATGACCATTTTAAGTAGTAAAATGATTATGGGTATTGCAGATCCATTCATCGTGTTGGGTCTGCCCCTATAAAAGAAACAGCAAAGAAAGAAGTAACATTTTTCTTGATCTGAGAATGAGAATTGAGACAAAATTAAGGCCACCTGCACTACCTTCCAAAAACTTCAGTGTTGCTTAGTAAGGATTACAGAAAAAGCACGCAATAGATTTCATTATCAGTTCATAGTGTTCGAATGGGCTGTGCTGCAAAAGAGTGCATGGATCATTTGTCTCATCTCTTGCAAAGTTATTGGAACAACCCTGGCACAGGTATAGATATCTGCTAAGATACTGACCCCTCTGCTAAAGTATCCTTCCGTCCCACATATACCGGCAGCATTACAATATCTGTACTGCTAATATCAGACATTAATCCACCCTTTGGCACCAGCAGTCCAAGCTGACTACTTAGGACATACAATTTACCCTGCCCTGCTCCAGACACAGACATATACCAGCACCTGAGCTCCCAAAGTGAGCAGGGAGAGAGAGACTCATGAATTATAAAGGGGGAAAAAAATAAAAAAAAGGAGGTATTTTAGACAGACTAGGACTCGAAAGGAAAATTGGATGGATCAGGATTCTGTGAAAAAGTAAAGGCAAAATTAGCTTTTTTTTTTTTTTTTAAATTACTTGTTTTCAATTATTTTGAGATAAGTGTTCCCAAGACTCCATATTATCAAAGAAGAGACCTAGATTAAGAACAAAGTAAAGATCAGAAAGCAGTGTAAAAAACACCAAACAAATAATTAAGCAGCAGTTCATACTGTGAATCAATGAGTTTGAAACCAACTCGCCCACATCTGTTGATAAACTTCATTAAAGTTACTGCAAAAAAGATACTGAAATGAAAGCAGTCCCGCATGCGTAACGCCTGCCTTGTGCTTGTATATCCAAACTGCAAGGACATCTGAAAACTCAGAAGTTCAAAGATTCTGTCAGTTCTTTTGGAAGACAACGTAGCACACATTTTCAAATTGCTTCCAAAGGGGACAAAGGAGGCTGGCACATCATCAAGAGGACTAACCTCCCAATTAAATACCAAATTGGTAAACAGTTTGTAGTCTGCAATAAGCTCCATTCATCGAAAACTGGATTTCTGGGACCTGCTACTGTGTGAAAAAGGGAAGAGTAGGCAAAAGGTTTTTTAAACACTGATGTCTGTCAGACAGATGGCAGCAAAAAATTATTCTCTGCTGGTGTTAACTATCTTATCTGAATGGTGCTTTTAAGGATGAGCTGCAGAGGATTTCAACAAACAATGCAAAATTATTTCCAACAGTAATAATGGTAATTACTTTTGATATGTTCATTTTTATCCCTAGACCTGGAAGTGCTCTGCAAAAGATATGTAGTATCACCTACATTGTAAAAAGAAGTAGGGTCAACCCAAAGGCAGCTCATATCTCACCTACTTCTGCATCTTTGTCTGCTATCCTGGACTCATTTTACCTCACTTTCTCTTGCAGTGAGGAGACAGCAAGGCAATTCTCCCCCCGTCCCCCTACACAAGGGGTTGCTCTCTCCACGGTATAGCAAAGACATCAATAAACCACCTTTTACAGATTGCCTTTTCCTGCTAACCTGCCATCACATTTCTGTTTACCTTAGGCAGCTACTTTCAGGCATGAAATCACCTTGCCCCACAGCTGACTGAATGAAGCTTCAAATTTTCCACAAGAAAGTGCTTTGTCCCCCATGACTACGACAGCAGAGACTAGACTGAAATACATCTTCCCCCTCACCAACAGAAGCAGTCACCTTTCCCTGGCTGGTCTCTTGATGCATTTGAAGTGACTTTTTAAAAACAGGACCACTTGAATTATCAAAAGTGGAATTCTCTAACTAGCATAGCTCAGTACTGCTGTGCTCCACATCCCTCCTCATTAGCCTTAGGAAAATGAAACGGCCAAAGTGGTGTGTGCTATTTTCATGTCCTGTAAAGCCAGTACCTTACTTTATAAAAAAAGTTATCCTGGAATTTAGAAGTTTGAGCGGATCAGGGCACTGCACATACTAATAAAAATTTATGATGCGGATTAGGTTAGTCTACTAATGATCAATTTATTGTCTACACTTCTTGGAGAATCTCACATTCATTCAGATAAACCTTTTATCCCGCAGCACAACTCATTTCCTCTCGTGGAACACCATTAGAAAATGAGACACTAGCAAGGAAAAACCTATGATGTCTGGAGCCTACTTAAAGGACCTTAGTCTCCAGTGGGACTGCAAATAATTTCCGTAATGGGCCCTTTTAGAACAGTTTTCATTATTTTCTTCATTTGTGAAGTTACTCAGGGGAATAGTTATTGCAATTTAGAGACCAAAAGCCCAAGAAACAGAAATGAACCAACTTCTGAAGATGCATTAATCAGTAGAAATCTGACAGAAGTATACTTTAGAGCAACAGAAGGAACAATGCCAAATATTTATTAGCTTCATTCAAACTAATTGACTTCATTATGAAGCTGAAGAATCTACCAGGGCATCTCCACTATTTTATCTTGGAGAAAAGCAAAGTGAAAGAGTCAATATTTAGGGCACATTGGTTCTTCACTTTCTTCTGACTCCACCTGACCTCAGCTTCTAGCACGTACTCCTGTCTGACTCTTGAGGTGCCCTCAGAAATTCAAATACCATTTCTATCCAGAAAAAGTTCCTTTTCAAGGAATATTAGAAATACTAGAAATGCTTAGTAGTTCGGGTTCTTAATTGATTTCCCATAGGTCCTTAGTCACTTTAGCTTAAAATAGGAGCATGTCGGTAACTTCCACAAAAGCATTTATGGCTAAAACTGGATTCATGTTTCAGGCTCAGTATATTTCCATGAAATCAGTTCCCTAGCACCTGCAAAAAAAATGCCTTTTGGTAGCAGGAAGCCTAAAAGCAGGAAGGGAGCTGTTTGGAAACACGCTTTTAAAATAAATAAAAACAGCACCATCAGGGGAAGCAAAGAACATACCCAAAATTTGTAGAAACAGCCCCCTGATCACAGTACAATAGATAAATGAAAGCGTGATTCTTGGTACTTACGACAGTTTGCATTGGAAGATGCTTATTCTGTACTCAGCTTGGTGGTTAACCTCTTATCTGGGTCACTCTCCATTGCATTATACACCTCGCTGCATAGATCCACTCCATGAAACCTGGCTAAATCACCTACTTTTCATAAAGACCTCACTGGACAGAGCTACATTGACAAGGTCCTACAACAAGAGACTATGTGGCACAGTAAGTACCTCCAGCATTGCTATTGTGGCCACTGAAATGGGGATCTCTTTGCAAAAATGGAAGATATATGATACTTTATTTCAAATCAAAATAATTCTAGAAAAACCTGAACACAGGATGTGGTGAACAACAGATTAATATTCCACAGTTCTGCCTTACCGTAAGCAACCAGAAGTGTTCTTGAAGACAGTTGTCCACTCAGCGTCGCGAGGCTTAGAGTCCTCATTCGGCTCACTCTCCCAGCCTGAATGGGGTATAATCACCTCGTTGGTAAGCGTCTGCAGACCGTGGTTGATGATGACCATCTTCAGGGGCTCATAGGAAGACAAGTTCCATAGGGTGCCTTCAGGAGAAACAGTGATAATTAAGTACACAAGAGAACAGCAACTATTTTTTTTTTTTTAATCTCTACATTAAAAAGCATCATTAGAAGGTTAAATCATAAAACTAAGTGATCACTTGATGAGAGGCCAGACTAAGCATATAGCTTAGGGAAAATTCCACAGTTGCTGCAATGGAAGCATTTCCAAAGACACGGAATCGCTTTTAGCAAGATGCAGATATTGTTGAAGTCATCAAGTCTTACAACAGAGTACATAAATGTGATGTGCTATTGGAGATTAATAAGGTATTTCTACTATATATAAATGTTGATATTGTTGTACTATTAAGTCTAGCTATGCCTTAAAAAGCAAAAACTCACCGAGTGAAGCAGACATGTATATTAAGCAAGTCTTAAAAACACGGCTGAATTTACGGCAGATCGTTGACCTTATGTTTATCCTCTGCACGAGACAATATTTCACTCAAGATTCCTCTCTATTATTTACTTTCACATTTTGTTGTCAAAGACAGCATCTGTGTTCAAATCACCTGGTGCCACAAGCACATGATTCCTTGAAGAAGCTGCAAACCAGAACTCCTCCTTTGTCTTTCCATTTTTACCTCACTTATGAGCTAAAATAGACAGATGTCAAGTATCAAAACAACATAACAGAACAGCCTTACAACTGTAAAAATACCTGGTCTTAGATATATGATACAACTTTCCAGCAGACCTGTATCACTGTCCTAACAGTTATGGCTTATGAAGTTAGGACTACAACAGGATATTTGTTTCAGGGGGAATTTCTGCATAGGTCCAGCCTGGTAACATTTAAGAACAGTCAGTAACTACACTTGGAGGGAGCCAGATGCACATTTTTGACCTCCGAGGAGAAGCGTGAAGATGAGCAAAATTTCAGATAGACTGAATGGAAAAGCTAGACTCTCCAAAACACAAAGGAAATCTTTTCTAAGTGAATTTGTGCATGTTACAGTGCAGGTTGTAGATATTTGCCCCTTAGTCTATATTTGAAACAAAGCACAAAAGAAAACCAAAGGTGCAACCTTTTGTTTCAGTCCCTTTGAATCACTCCAGGTTTTAAAACCTACAATTTTCAAACTTCAAAAATGACTGGAAAAAGATTTTGGACCTGTTACTTTTGTCAAACCGTGTAACAAATACACTGCCTCACTGAACCCAGCCAGTCAATGTGACGCACGTAGCAGTAACGGAGTCCGCCGCTGTGCAATGCTCCTATGTGCGGAGAGCCACCAAAGCCACCGCAGCCACCTCTGAAGGACAGAAGGCAGCCAGCCCATGGGAACTCTCCTGCACACTCGAGCTTTCACAGCTACAAGTTTGAAGTGCCAAATGCCAAACGTCCTATTTTAATATCAGAGTATTATCCGTATAGGGTCATAGCAAGTTCCATGTTGGAAAAAGAATTTTATCTCCCTTCGAGTAGTGAGTGGCACTTACACGATAACCTCAAAAGCTGGTGATTAGCAGAGCTTCGGAAGTCTAACACTGTTGTCTCCTATTCGAAGTGGTCTTTACAAAATCCAGGCATCTGTTCAGCCTTAGGAGACTAAAGAACTTCAGAGGCAGACAGCAGAATGAATGCCATAATGTTTCTTTACTTTGAAACTTAACAAAACCATACAAGAATACTTGCCTTTTTCTTTAACCTTGCCATTCATAGATACGCTGAGATTTTTCATAAAAAAATCAAATTTAAAAAATTTCAATTTTTTTAAGCTTTCAAACAAGATAGTATAGGTGAAGTATGAATTAATTTTCTCTTTGTACCCATTATAATAAATCAACCTTTGTCATTGTGAAACACCAAACGACAGACAATAAAAAACAAACAAAACTAAGCGGGAAATGCTAATTGGTCCCATTTTGTTCTGAAAGAATGTCTTTAATTTTCATAACAAATCAGTATAAGAAACAAATGTTAGTAAATATTTATAATAAGGCTATAAAAACTGACACGTAACTTATCAGATTAATTTTAAATACTTCACTAGACAGTCTTTCTTCAGTCACTGTACACCAATTCCTTAAGCACATCAGGCTCACTGACATAGAAATAACTACAATTAGATCCCTAAATGCATTGCTGGCTCAGTACTTCTGAAATTCAAATGCAAAATCAGAACATCCAGCACTGAACTAGATGGGTAAATCCCAGAAATTTACACAGTTTAAGTCAGGGTTCCTCCATACCAACACGGATGAAGCATTTGGTATTTGCAATGCTCAAAAAACAGGAGCAGGAAAAGACAGCAACAACTGGGGAACCTAGTACAGTGTTCATAAGGAGCCTGTATTTCTGTGGCTTTTGAAATGGAACAAATTTCAAGTGGAAACAATGAAGAGATTAACAGGCATCTCTATGTGGAAAGTTAAGTTTTAAAATCTGACAGCCCTTTGTATTTATAAGTGCTCCTTCCTGAAATGCACATTTTTTTTTTGCATATGAAATGAGATTCTGCCTTTTCCTCTTTCCTGGAGGAATGACAAAACGTGTTGTCTGTATTATGAAACTACAAAGGCAAATTTCAGTGCTTAAGAACAATCAGGCAGATAAATACTTAAAAAGACAAAACTACCTACAAAATTTCCAAGAGCTGTAATATTAAAGAACTATCCAAAAGTTTTCCAGTGCTCAATTTTTTTGCTTGTTTTCAGACTCAGATTTGTGTCTAGATTTCAATACCTTCAACTCAAATCTGTAAAATAAAATTGTCATCTCCAAATTCCCCCTTTCTATATTCTCTTTCACAAGTAGTTATTTCAAGAGACTAAATCCAGCTGGGATTAGTATTCTCACCGGGTTGCGAAACTGAAACATCACAGTCCTGCCAATCTGCAACACACAAGTGAACCTCCGGATGCTAGTTAACGTCATCCAGACCAACAGAACCGCCCGCACCTACAAAAGGATCTCCTGTACATATTCACCCAGAATTTTTATTAAAAGACCAAATACAATTTATGCAATAAACCATTCGGAAGCAAACACATTCTGACTGTCAAATCTCCTTGCCCTCAAGTGGCTACCAGACAACAGGGATTGAAGTTAAACAGAACGCCTTTCCTCCATCTCCTCTGAAGAAACAAAAAACATTTTGCAAGCTTTTCAGTTTCTCACCCACCTCTCAGATGTTTCATAGAAAACACCAATAAACTAAGAATAAAAAATGCCTTCTTATAAAAAATATATAGCAGAAAGCTCTTCAAATTATTCAAAGATGTCAAATCACTTATATTTATAATGTTCTCCTTGATGGGTGCATAGGGAAAACCAAAGGAATTCGGCTGTTGAACAGCAAGGAAGGAAAATGTACAGCGCTTCACATAAAGATAGCCCAAGATAAACAGTGATGATGGAATCCTGTGGTTCCAGAGGCAGGGAAAAAAATCGAATTCAAGCTCGACTTTATGGGGAAAATATTCCACAAGAAGGGATACAAATAATAAAAAGCAACAATACATTTTTATTATTCAAAGCTATGAAACAAAGGGATCTAAATCCCAGCATTCTCTCAGCTCTTGAGAAAACAAATCACATGGTAAAGACATGGACAGTGACAGCCACGCAAACTTCAAAAAAAAGTGAAAAAAAATCTTATCAGACTGCAGGTTTTAGCACTGTAAGAAAATCTGAGTAAAAAAAAAAATCCTTGTAAATTTGACATTCATCTTGTAAAAAATTGTTCCTTACCTTTATTAGCATAACATACTAATGATCTAACAAGCTGGAAACACTGTTTTTAAAACTCTAATTTTAATCAATTCAAACAAATAGCACTCAAGAGAAATTAAGTCACCAACACAGCAGCGTAAGGGAAACGAAGTTATCTAAATTTTCCATATGCTTTCACAAGTATTTGCCTTTTTGACCAGAGACTGAATGAATTTAAGGACTTGAGAAAGAGCTATTGCTTTTCAGAAGATGATCACGATCATGATTAAGTCTTTATTTTATTCATAAGCACTATTTGCAACGTACTTACATATTTCTAACTGTAATCATTACCTCTACTCTTTCAGCATGTTAACCAGGGACAATAGCTACACATTTTTATTTCAAAAGTACTGATTATCATACAAATATATCAAATTTACTGTAAGCTATAAACATAGCTATAACAATTTATGTCATATTAAAAGTGATTAGGACCACAGCCATAATTTCCTAAATCTCCGCCTCCTTGGAGCTAACTGCGTAAAGAAGATTTCTGAAGAAATTCTGCCAGAGCACAGTGATGCTATTACCTTCTGAAATCCAAGGCAAATCTTTTCCTGGTGTGCTTGCTTGCTTGCAAAAAACCAATGTCACCACGAAATTAGATCAAGAAGCTGTTTAACTCTTCATCTGTGGTCCACACTAAATCATTCATCATTTGGGAAAAAAAGCACTCTGCATTACATTCACCAAGGACTTGTTGGATGCTGGTCCTGTATGCATTTACTGGACATAAACAGACTTGTTTGCATCATTCCAAGTCCCAAAGGGTGGAGCTGTGCTTCTTGGAGTTAAATAGTGGTCAAGCTCAGAACCTCAATATGAACTACTGCGTTGCAGAACACACTTGGAAAAGGGACATTCTTCTGACAAGCCTTCTAATAGAAAATGTAATCAGAAAGTTCAAGACAGCACAGTACTTCAAAGAGAAGTTAGTGCCAGATCAGCTGACAGCACTTAGCATACATGAATGCCCAGCAGTTGTGAATTCTGAGTAAGCTGATCAATCTGAAAGATTCTATTATAGTATTAGATCAAAATATATCCTCCACAGAGCATTTTGAAGGTTAATCATTTTTCAATTAAAACCAGTTTGGCAATATACAGCATCAGGAAAACCACGTTCTGCATCACTTAAAATCTGTGCAATGTCGTTAAACAACAAAATTACTTTCAACTTTCTCACAAAGAACAAAATTATTCATTAATGCTACCAACTTCTGATTGCTTTTCAAAGAATGTAATAGAATTTTGGTCTTGCATAGCTGATAGGAACATTTTTTCCACAAAAAAGCCTTATCACTCAAGATAAAACAAGACAAAACAAAAAAACCCTCTTGCAGCTTTCCCAATCAGAACAGATTTCATTCCTTATCAGCTTAATCCTCGTTTCCCTCCATTTAGCAAGAAAATGATCCGCTGAGAGTTCAGCAGTATAGTCCCAAGACTATAGAGGGATGCACGGGAGTATTCTGTGGAATATTTCTCATCACAATGCTACTCGTGATTTACTTATGGACACTCTAACAGTTAAATCAAGCTTTCCTCAGTACAGTAGATGGAGCCATTTTGTAACTCCACACTTTAAAAAGCGAGAAAAGTGAGATCTGTGATACTTTATGATTGTATCTTGAGTTTTGAAGGTATTTTTACATGCCTCACATATTTGTATTAGCCTGATGGACATCACACTTTAGTGCCATTAGCAGATTTATCAAGAATGGTTGGAAAAACAGCTGTGACATTAACCCAGAGGTTTTCAATTCCACTAAAATTTTATTATCTGCAGGGGACAAAAAAAATGCTACAGACTTGCTTAATTTGGCAGTAGTGCTGTATCAGTACACTCAGCCTGCTTCCAAAATTGCACGCTAATGCACTTAACTTAGGTTCTCCAAAAAGCATATTCTGGGCAATAGTCAAGCGAACACAATTCTGACATGCCAAGTCTCATGCATTCAGCAACGAGCATCACAAATCCCAATTCCTTCCTCAAGCTCCCCTGCAACTGCATCTACCTCTTCTGCATTTTCAACATCTCGCTGTGGCTTTTTCCCCACACCATTAACCCACTGACCAGGCCCAGCTGGCTGGCCTGACTCACTGCTCTGGACAGCTGTGGCTGCTGTGTCAGATCACCAAGTTAATGAGAGGTCGTGGAGCTGTACTAACGCCCAGGACTGTCACAAATGAGAGGAGGATGACACACACTTTTGCCAGAAAGCACCCTCCCCAGATGGAAATAACGTGTCTTACTGTATGCTCCCACGTACCTCCCGTCCTGCAGGCAGGCAGTGCCCCACATCCAGAGAAGCAAAACTTCAAGACTGGAAGTGCTTTTGAATTCAGGCCTCTAAATTATTTAAATCTCTTAAAAATGTTTAAATCTCTTTGGAAAGCAGGATTATTTCATCAGTCAACCACATCTGGGATAACCAGCTGATGATGAGTATTCAGCCTTCAAAAAACAGCCAGTGCTGACTTGAAGAAATAGTAAAACATGGGAAAATCAATGCCTCATACCAAACTTGAATATGCAGCCTTTTAAAAGAAATAACAACCCCTGTATGCTGTTGCCTTTTCTTCCATTTTTGATCTGAAAAAGAAAATATTTTTTGCATTGCTGCAGAAGTCCCCAGAGATTTCACTCCAGACAGAATGAAAAACTTTCATGGCAAAGATAAGCTTTGGTTTATCACTCGAGAAAAGTTCCCCCATAGGAAGTCGAGATTTCTACTATTAGAACGTCAGAATTCTAATCTGAATTTCTGAGGCTGCATAAGACCATCTGTTTGTAGCAGCCCTGGCTGAATGCTCCCTTTGCACTTCAAGTTGGCTCTTGAGTTTCTCTCTGCTGTCTTTTGGATCTTATTTTGAGTGGACAGTTACACATGATCAGCTGAGGCTTTGAACACTGGCTGCAAAGTATGCTAGCATCAGCCACAGCGGCATTGCTGGAATACTCTTCTCTTCTATATTGATGCTTGAATGTCTCACACCAGATCTGGTGATGTTTTAGAAGTGGAATGAAATCATTCCTAGTTAGGTGGAGATTAAATGTATATCATCTGTTGCTGGACATCTGTTTAGGTTAATGCCCTCAGTATTCCTGGTGTTTCTCAGTGAAGAGAAATAAAAAGCTTTAAATAGCAAAAAATGAAGTGGAACAAAAATACTATAATTAGCAGGAGGTACTGTCAAATAAAATTTATTTGAACTGTAAATCTAATTAATCAACTGGAAATCAAAGCAATCGCCATTTAGAGTAAAAAGGGAAAACATCCAGTTTGTTTTTGCCATCTCAAAAGTGACTGATTACCACTTAGCATTATAATGATATTCCTTCAGAGTAAATTACAGACTGGTTTCTCCTTTCTTGAATCTGAAGAAATAAATTTATTCCTTCTCAGCACTCCAGAAATGAGTTTTGAGTAAACTAGAACAGTAGATAAACAGAAACTCTTTATTAAAAAAAAAAAAACAACAACTCAGCCATCATACTAAATGAGGGCAACAAATGGAATATAAATACTACCTACAGAGCTTCCATGTTAAGAGACAAAGCACACAGCAATCAAAGCAAAACCAACACATGCTGCTTAGAGCTCTCCTTTACTAGCTGTCTGGAAAAGGACTGGAAAAAAAAAATCTAGTTTCTACATTGTTTATTTAGACCCAGTTTTCTAAATACACTATCATGGCGGGGGAAGAACAGTTGGAACACCCAAAGCCACTATTCATCTCAGAGAATTATGATTACCAGTAAAAACCTGGACAGCTGCCATATTTTTGAGGCGATTATAGAATTATGATGTTTACTTCAAATGGCTTAATCCACATTTGCAAGAGGGTCTACTTGGACAGTCCTACACTGATAAGGTAGCTAAACAGTTTCAGTCCTGGACCCATTTTTGCACACACAAAACTTTCAAAAAAAATTCTATTCTGGAACTGAAATCTACCACAGCTCCCCTGGTTTCCATCTAAATGTCCCCTGCTGCTTCTGACAAGAGAAAGGGAAATCCATTTCACTCCTCATGAGTTATGAGAGACTGAAGAACAATATATTCCTCCTTAGTTTAAGAGCTGACATACTTTTCCACCCTCTTCCACTTAATGGCTGAACTTTGAAACTTGGCATATACTTTACTACTCCTTTTGGATGATGTCCAAGACTAAATTCAAATAAAAATAGGTTGAATAATGGAGTTATAAGTGATTGAAAAATCCCTGGGAAGTGTGCAAGAGCTCAGTATCTTCAAAATGTAATTCTCCCTTTTCCGATTGTAAGGGACAATCCACATGTCCACCAGAGCATCTTGCAGCAGGCTCTGAGCTCCCGAGAATCTGAGCATTTCCCAGCCCTCAGCTGCGGAAGTGCTGCAATTTATATATAGCCTCAGACTCCCCAGCACCAGGGTAGGAAGCTTTCCTGAGGAGACCTGACTGTTCTATCAATATGAAGTAGCTGGGACATGGCAGTGGGATTGCTTTATAAGAGATTAACAAGGCAAGTTTTAGATTAGCGTATCTTACTTCATGCTTATAACACACTGAGGGCAAGCACAGTACAAATTACCTGTCAGTGGAGTTGCTATAACTCATTTAAGCTTCAGTAACTCAACCACATGCAGTTGCATGCTACATCCAAGAAGCACCATCCATCTCTCAGCACTCTGGAAAACCAGAGTGTGCTACATATACAGATGATCTTGATTTCCTCCTAAAGGGCACATTTGCCTCAGGCTTTCTCACACCACAGTGCAGCTAAGGAAACAGCTGCAGCCAGCGATCTAAATTCAATCTTCTAATCTCCAGAAATTCTTGTTCTTGAAACTGAAAGGACTCCTCTAAAGAGTAATTTATTAAAGAAAATATAGACACTGACCTGTAATCAGCTCTCTGACTTCCATGTCATTTGTTTTTCGCAACAGTCTGATCAAAGCGGGGATGCCATCACAGTTCTTTATAGCCACCTTGTTTTCATTATCCTTCCCATAGGAGATGTTTCTGAGAGCCCCACAGGCCTTACGATGGACCTCTGGCTTTGGATGATCAAGTAGGCCCACCAAGATGGGTATCCCTTTAAGGTGCCTCACGTCCTTTTTGATTTTATCATTCTCATAGCACAAGTGCTGCAAGTAGGCTGCGGCGTTGGACTTGACCGGATCAATAGGGTGGCTGAGCATGGCAATTACTTCAGGGAGGTCAGGGTCCCTCCACCTGGGGTCTTTACGAATGCTGTCAATAGAGGGGGAGCGCTTCCCCAGGCGGTCAATACTAGCCATGCTTCCTCGCTCTGGCTGTGCCAGCGGTGCTGCGTAGCCACCATGAAGATATGGGATCCTTTCTTCAACCATCTCTGTCTCGATGGGGTCATCGTAGCCCCTGTAAAAAGCAACAGTCCCAAGAGAAAGAAAGGTGAAAAAAGAAAAAGCACATTTAAACATTCTGTGCCTATGAGTCAGTATGGAGATTTCAGCTGCAATCAAACCTTTTAATATCACAAACATCATTAGGAACAACATATTTACACTTTCAAATAATTTATTTGTAGTAACTTGAAAATCAAGCATAGCTGAGCATTCAGCAGTGAGGGGACTACAGCACTGTATTTGTTTGGCTAGCAATGAAATGATGACAGGAACTGCAAGTCATCAAACAGATTGCTTTCATTTTGGTCACTTAGCAAAGCAATTATGATAGAGCTGGATTACATTTAGTAGGAAACACTGAGCTTCATTAATGCTGCTACTTCTGCAACAAACCAAAACTCTAATTAAAGGCATTCAAGGCCTGGGCAGAAAGAGACCACAGACACTTTTCAGCAAGTCTGAGATCTGCTACACTTCCATATAAGAGCTGATGCTCACACAAACATACCGAATTCATCAATATAAATAAGGATTTGTCAAAGATGATTGAAAACCTAAGGCTTGAATCCAAGCATATAGAAGTCTGTCTTGTACAGAATCAGTTGGAATAAACGTAAGAGACTGATGGTCAAGAGAGCTGGGTCCAACTTTTAACACCGGAGCAGGGTGAACTTCATTGCACGTGAGGTGCACCCATCTGAGACAATACTTAAGCCCCTAGGAGATGTACAAGAGGAATTCTGAAGCTTGCGTACAGCCACTGACTGGTCCTTGGAAAATTTGCTTGTTCTTAAATTTTACGTGTGAATAAGTGCCCAGGGCAGTAAGGTGACTTGCACCTAACAGTTACGAACTCCCACAGACACTTTCAACTTTGAAATCTGTCCTCTCAGGCTTTGCCCCAAAGGCTCACACAAGCTCACCAACCTGGCTGAGAAGGATGAAAAGCTGAGGTGAGCTACTGGGGATCTGAATCAAACTGCCAATGAATCCTATTGTTTTAAACCTCAAGTCTAGAAGATTTTCCATCTTCATCCTCCCTTCCTATTAAAATTGATTTATTATATGTTAGATTTATGACTTCTTTCACTGCTCAATAAAGCTAACAGACAGGAAGAATAAAAAAATTAAGG
This sequence comes from Anseranas semipalmata, assembly GCA_013399115.1. Taxonomy (NCBI): domain Eukaryota; kingdom Metazoa; phylum Chordata; class Aves; order Anseriformes; family Anseranatidae; genus Anseranas; species Anseranas semipalmata. Next base: position 673,353 of record VXAA01005600.1, on the reverse strand, counting down.
TTACTATTTAGAAAAGCCCTACAGAACTAAAGACAATTCATCCTTTTCAACACGTTTTTTTAAAAATATAACTGCAGCACGTGTACTCACAACTGCAAGTAGTTACACTTTTTTTCTAAACAGCAGCAGCTTTTTGCCTTGCTGTTTTTGTTGTTTTGTTTTCTCCTCCTGGACAGATATTAGCTACTATTTTGCTATTGTAGTTATCTCAGTCAGGTAAGTAGTTTTAATTGCTGCAAAAGGATTTTTAAAAACTTTCATTTAAGCACTGGACTGATGTTGCTGTAAAGTTTCTGATGTCATGCAGAAGGAAATACAGACCATTAGAACTCAAAAAAAAAAATAAAAAATGGAGCTTGCTGTTATCCTAAAGGGACCGCTAATTAAACTACACTCGGGGGAGAGGAGCAACCGGAGGTGGAGACTGAACTTAGTATTGTACAATTAATGCTTTTAATGTTAAAAGCACCTCTACTGGCCTTAAGTTGCTTTAATTGCTTTTCTAAACCATAAACTGAATGAAAGGATAAAATGGGCCAGTATCCAAAACTCAGAATGAATCTGAAGAAGTCCTTTTATTGATGCAGTTATTTGTGTATGTATAATTCAGTACTTGTTCTACATAGTAATTTACTATGTCTGGACAGCTGTTTTATTTTCTGTTGCAGAACAAAGCTGTTTCCCTCATTCCAAGAAGAAAGTACCAACATCAAGAAGATTTACTTTTGTGCATATACACATGGCAGAAGTAGTAACAAAACCCCTAAACTACTACTCAAACTAAATTTTGTTTTTACATATGCAAATTTGGCACAACCAGCATTAAAATTACAACAAAAGCAAATTCTTTTCTCAAACCCCTCCTCAGGTTAAATTCTTATTGACAGCATAAAAGTAGAAGAAGATTAATTTTGGTAACTGCCCTCTGCACAGCTGTTGCATGCTTGACTTGGTAACGTGCAATTCAGCACTTCTCAGCCTTGTGAGCTGCCTAAAAGGTAACCATACACTACCTCAGTTACACCTGCACAATTGAGTTTCTCTCTCCTTCGCATCCATGCAAATACACAAAGGTAATTATTGTTTTGGGATGCAGTTTGTTTGCATTATTGCCATGAAGCCTTCCAAAAAGAACCACGCAGATGGGCCCACCTGTGTTGGGCCCCTTATGCCGTATCTTCTCCTCTGCACCACACAAAGCTCTTTGGTTCTGTTAAGCTTGCTCAAAATAAAACTTCAAAATTAGGACTTCAAATTGTAATGCTGTTATGACACCATATAACTCTTGTACCAACACTACCAACTTTTTTTTTTTATTATCAATCACTAGTTATTAAATATGAATGTCATATACCTGAAATAAAGCATAAGAAAAGAAAAAAAGAAGGGTCACACCCCAACTTGCTACTTACTGGAACAAAGTTTTAAAAAAGTTTTTCCTTTCATTATTTCAATACAAATACTGAGCTTTGATGATCCCTCTCTGATGAAGTACCCAGAACACAACACTGTGCTAGAACAGAATGGGATGATGATGAGTGTTTCACGTTACAAGGAAGAGGCTGCATCCCTGAGTGCTGTGAGTATGGACGGTTTAGGATGAAACACACAGGTGATGGCAAAGAGGGCAGCATTGCTTAGAACCCACCAGCTACTGCCCGTTGTGAAGTGGTGACCACAACACATACTGCTGGCCCCATCCTGCAGCAGAAACAAAGCACCCTCAAGGAAACAGAACCTGAACCATTAGGATGCTGGCAAGTGACTTAACAACTGTTGGCATTTTCATCCAGTCCCATTCTTACATGAACCGTTCACTTATAAATCTGTTTCTGCCAATCTTGACCTGACTCTGTAGGACCATTTCTTCAGCAAAAAATAGGATCGCGAGTCTAACATGACCACTTACAAGCAAGGTGAACAGTGTCAAATATTTTTAGAGAAAGGATGAACATAGGAAACACTATGGGTAAAATATGACTGCACAGGTCAAGTCCCATATACCTCTGTAAGTTAAAACAATGTCAAGAGTTATCCAACCATTGGTTAAAACATTAGTAACAAACCCAACAGCTTTATGTGGCAGCAAAGCTAACAGCTGGATACTTGACCCTTCAAGACCCTGGATAAATATCTAGAAACTCTCAGGCTCTGGCATGAACGTAAGAGCTGTACAAGAAAGCTTAGTGAAGACAAGTACCCTACCAATTCAGATTCACGTGACCAAATACAATGATCGAATCTGGAGAAGGTAAAACCACCACCACCACCCAACCCACACTGAAATTAAAGAAAAAAAATCCTGAAATATTTTACAAGAGAAGCTCTAAATGTCAACTCTGCCATCGCTCAACAGCCTTGAAGGGAAGCAGTTTGCCAAAACAGATCGTCTGCAAAGGAACAAAATAACAGATTGGGTAGTGGAATGCAGAACTAACACAAAGCCTTTGACCATCTTGGCAGAAAGGGATCTCCACTCCTGGCGCTGGTGAGGATGGTCTGGCCCAGGTTAAGTCCCATCTCCCCCCTTAACAGGGGAGCTGGGGGCCAGAGAAGAACTAGGCAAAGGGAGCAAGAAGTCATAAGCAAGTATTAAAAGGAAGATAAACACATCCAGTTTCTGAAAGCAAATGAGTAAAATCAGCAACACATTTACACACACGGAGTAAAGAAATCACCTGAGTCAGGCTGGTGAGGGCCAAATGAGATTTTTCACTTGCACACCAGCTGAGCAGCTATGCTGGAAAGACAAGCTACTTGACACAGGAGGAGGAGCAATGAGAACCTCAGCAGACACAGCCAACTGTGCTCAGGAGGCCAAGGGCTCTTTACTCTCAGAACCGAAGAGATCTGGTAGTATGCCAGAGTTGCTGACTATGAGCATCTTGCCTTCCATCTGTTTGTAGCGAGGCAGCTGAGTTTTTAGGATGCTGTGGGTCTCACTGATCACCTGTCTCAGGGAATTGCTCGGAACACATTCTAGCACAGATGAAAACTGGGCGAGTGCTTGTGGATTTATCATCTTCCTTGTGGCTTCAGCACAGGCACATTTGAGTAAACAGGTGAAGGATTTACACATTTAATCCCCAGCAATTAATACAAGAGTTACATTCATCACAGTTTGCAGCTGGTGTCTGCTTAGGATAAAAGACCAGAAAGACTTGGGATTTCAGTAGGGAACTTTGTGCCAAACGCTGAAGAGGAAATCTAAAGACTTTGCAGAATGAGGTCCTACTTTTGCCAGCCTCTGTTCCCTGATGGGACGGCATGCAAGAGGATTCAAAACCTGGATCGAATTCTTCGCCAAGGCAAGTCTGAGTTACAGGCCCTATGGTTACAACACTGAAATCACCTTGACTGGAAGCACCTAAAAGCTGCTAATGGACGAGCTGACCCAGGTTACAGCTGCCACAAAAAACTCAGCCATACACCAGTCTTCTGCTACCTGCACGCAGATCAACAAACTCAGATCAAACAAATTCACTCTAGGGAGAAGCCTCAGGGGAAAAAAAAAAAAAAAAAAAAAGATAAAAAAATTTCCAAACTGACTGCATTTTTGCTCCACCCCATTCTGCCCACGCGTGTCTGCCCCAAACAAGACAGAGTCCCAGCATTAACTACACCCTGGCATTACTCTTAGAGCTGGCTGTTAAATCAAAGAGGCTGATTTACCGGGACAGACATTTCCCCAGCTTTAAGGATGCCTGCATAGGTGCTGCTGTGAGACCACACTCGAAGCGGGTGGAGTTAGGCTAGAAGTGCTGACTGCAAACATAAACCTTTATATTCTAGATTAAAAAGACACCAGAACTAGAACCTGAATAAAAAATGTGTGATACCAATATTCTTGAACTGGCTATACATAACAGAAGCAAGAGAGACCTAGTGTCACAGTTACTTAATCTAAAACCTAGCCCATTTCCTGCTGATAACAACCTGGATCGTGAAGTAACCAGCAACATATAGTATCAGTCTCTTAAGTCAGGCCTCTGCCATAGAAAATTTAACAGCAGAAACCTGTTTTCTTGTTGATTCCCGTTAACATTAAAAATTCTCATCCTGTCTAGTCTGGAATACACAGTGGCAATAGCTGCTCCAGAGTTTTTAGGGAAAACCAAGTCCCATGAATGCTAATACAAGTGCAAACTGCAGTGATGTGCTATGGAAAACAATCACTACAAAGGTAAAAGACAAGAAGTTGAACACAAGATAATTAAAAAAAAGATGAACTATGACTGGACATGTTTTCCTGCTCATTTGTGTTAACGTCAATGTAATGATCAAAAATATTCAAATAATATTAGGGATGTCTTTTGTAAATGAAAAATATTCAGTAATTCCTGCTTCTCTTTTAAAAAGATCTGTATACAAAACACCTAGCAACACCGTAAGACTACATATTTTTAAAAACTATAATAAAATACTCATTATTTAATAAAGACAACCTACCCAATGAAGAAAAAAAGGACACAAAGCCAATTAAAGATGTGTTAATACCTTCCCAAGTAAATCTGAGTACTATTAGATCAATATTATACACCCAAATGCGTTTCCTCTCACCCTAATTTGTTATGCAATCTGACTTAAACCAAATCAGAGCACATGCTGAGGACAAGAACATTAGATGCCAGGTACTCCTCTTTCAGAAAATAATGTATGTTACAGCAGAGACTTAATATAAAAGAAAATGAGAAACAAACCCAGCTACACGCACTGAAGAGCAAACAGATGGAATATTTGCCTTTGTGCACTTGTCTGGATTTGTAAATGCTTGTGAAGAGGCACATTTTTTCCCAATTTAAAATGAAACATAAGTAGCTTAAAATGAGGCTGGTGATGACAGAAGAGCACAATAGATATTCGTCGCTGTGATCAATCAGGTGGAGCAGGAAAGGGGTGGGAAGAACAATCTGTAGTTGCAATTCCCTTGACTAGGATCCCCTATGGACACTGCCTATCACATACGGGTGAGAACTCACTGCCGCAGATGTGGATGAGAAACTTCCATTCTGTCCTCTGAGAGGGAATAGCATCAAAACTAGTAACTGGCAGGAAGGATGCTTATTCTATTTTAAACTACTGGAAAATAAGAGCAGCATACTGGGAAGAAAACTTTTATAATGGAAGAGAAAGAGAGAATAACTTGAGTTTCTGTAGCAGGTTAGCTAACAAGAAATCAGTTCATTCACAGCACCACACGATGAAGACGCCCCAGCTGAAAGTCGCTGTGAGGTAGACGACCTTCTAACAGTGTTATCATTATACCTTCCCTACACATAAAATCTTTTTGAAACCAAAGGTTCCATCAATTTATCACATTCATTTCAACATTTTCACAAGTAATAACCTCGTTCAAAAAAACTGGAGAGAGAAATAATCAAGTAGTAATTACCCTCATCTAGTACAAAGCACTATTTGTTGTCATTAGTTTCTGGCAGATCAGTAGCATATCTGAAATGCAGGTTTATTGAATTGTTCAAGTATTTCTTTGAAATGTCAAAAAGTAACTACTTCTGAAGAGGCCCTCAAACAATCTTCTTATGTTTCCACAAGCTAAAGTATGCTGCCACAGTCAGGCTAATTACTTGTCAAATCCTCTTGATCATACGAAATATGGAAAAACTCACAACAAAAGGAATGTAAAACAAAAATTGTAAATTGGTCCTACCCAAACTGCAAGGAACAATGAATCAAAGGGATGCTTAAAAAAATACACTTTAAAAATGCAAATGGGCAGGTTCTAGGAATACATTCAATTATTTATCATGCATACTGTTTGAAAAATATTAATAAAAACTTTACAAGCCCTGTCGCCTGTTTTTAACTAGAACTGTAAACTTTGCTTAGATACAGTGGAGCAGGAAGTAAAGTCTGATAAACTGCTCAATATTTGGGCACCCACTGGCATCCACTGCAGCCCCCCAAAACTTCGACATGGTCCCACTTGTTAGTGAGCTGGCAAGACCAAAGACAACAGAAGTGACTTCAGGTTTTGGCAGATATGCCTTGTCACCTTGGTTTTTTTTGTTTTTTTTTTTTAAATACAGATGACAATTTGCAGGTGCTTGATGATCCCATTTAACTTTAAAACAAACTTCCAGAGATGTGAAGGAAGATAGAGCTATGAAAGGATGAATGAAACCATGAGCAATGTAACTCCAAGAAAAAAACAGGGAAAAGGCCTATGCAAATCCCACCACCAACTACTGCTGCTGCTGAAGAGAAGCCTCTGGCCAGAGGTGTGGGGTCTAAAGATGACCTACAGACACAGAGGCTGGTGGGTTCCAGACTCTCTTTACAGCTCTGGATACTACTCTAAACCACAAGGAAAATAACTTGAACTAAATCCATAACAAAGCATGAATCACGAGGCTATGACTTTATGCAGACATGCAAAATTTGTACATTGCTTGAAGAACGAGTATATAATTTTTTCAGGTTCATACTGAGAAGATGGCTTTATGGCTTTCAGCTGAGTAATAAGACTACTCCGAAGCTTTTTTTTTTTTTTCTTCTTTTTCCTCCAATGCAAGAGCTGATAGCTGCAAGCACAGCATAAACAACTAATACCAGCAAATACGGCATAAGATAGAAACGTCCCTGGGGAAGAGGATTGAACCATAATTTGTGACTGGTCTCTTCAGTTACATTTAGTGCAACACAGATGCTCTTATCTCCCCTTTATTTAGACTGGCAGGACAAAATAACAATCTGATCTTACAAAATGTTTGAAGTACGTTAGTGAGGTTCAGCACAACCTTGTCACACAGATGAGGGTGTACGATAAGCACAGGCCCAGGAGTGGAGGCTGTCAAGCACCTCACGAGATAGCTTTTGTATAATGAGGCATCCCTTCACCACCAGGTATCACTCATCTGCAACCAACCAGCTGTTCAAATGTTTTGTTTGGCAGGTGTGCACGTGACCAGACCTGTCAGAAGTCTCACAGGTTACAATTCCCTTTTTTTCCACTGTGCTAGTGTGGGACAACAGGAGAACTCAATGCAGTCACACCTCTTCTTTAGGAAGAAAAAATAACCTAGCCCTCTTCTAGGAGATCATTTCTTCCTTGCTAAATTCAGCCTACACTACAGTGGTCCAGAAACACAGTGAAAGGGATTTTGAGCACTTCACTCACTCCCTTCTGTACTTCATGTGCATATTGCAGCTATTTATTGGCTAATGAAATGATGCATTCTACGTTGTTCATAGCATGCTAGGGAGCTCTTCCCTTCCCTAGAAGAAACCTCTTCCCTCAAGAAAGCCAACTTTTTCTTCCCAATGGGTTTAGGACACATTGATTTTGCCTACAATTGCTTTTGAGAAATGCTGATCATTTCCCTAGCCAAGATCACAAGTGCACTGCAATCCTAAACCAGCTTATTTTTTGTCTCTTGTGTTAGGCCTTTCCCACTTCATCCCTCAATTTTCCCATTCTTGAGATTTTAAGATGTTTATTTCATTACAGCGATTATGTTGACCATAGCCACTGCATTTTTTTCTCTGCCAATTAATTCCTGAATTTACCAGACCATTAAGAGTTCAAATGTACATGTTCAACTAAGCAGAACAACCACAGATAGCATTGCAAAAAAACCAAATGAATTTTACCTTCCTTTGTGAGGTCTTCCTCTCTCTGACACACCTGCAGATGTCCTTCGGTTCACAGTAGAATAATCAGGATCCAGTTCATATCCCTCATCATCTACTCCAAGGCTGCGGTTATCATCCTCCAGTCCGTAGGGCTCTGGCTGGAACCGTTCTGGCTGAGAGCGGTTCAAGTCAACGTTGCTGCCCACTGGCACCTGAGGCTGGGCAACCGGACCATAGTTATCCCTTCTGCTTGGCAAAGTGAAGCTACCATCATCTGGCCGGTAACTGTTTCCTGGCATGTAGGCATAGCGAGGACGGTAGTTGACACCACGGGACAAGCTGCCGTAGTTATCTGGTAGATCTCCGTAACCATCATGACTGATATAAGGGCGATACTGGCCTTCGTGGCTGTCAGGGTAAGAATCATTGTAGCTGTTGTAAGATCTGGTTAGCGTGGATGATGCTTGTGGCGTGATGTACCGCTCCCCATTCTTCATGTACCTTCTGTCTATTGAATCCGTGTAGCTGCCCATGGGAGATGAGCCATCCATCGACGGCAGGCCATCAGGTCCAAGTGGGACCTGACGCACTGTTCTGGTGGTGACTGTTTTGACCATTTTGGTAACCTGTGAAGAAATAGGGAATAAATATGTTACTTTTTTCCTTGCTGCACATTGTCACAAGACATAACGGGAGCTAGAACAGTAAAATGGGGGAGAAAGCACCACAAAACATACTACAGTGACAAGCCTGTTGAATGGAAGCACTGGTGTACTTGTATTATGAATTCACATACTAGGTTTAGTATGCTGTATTAGTAGTGTGAAAATATTTCTATATAGAGCTGAAAAGACAGTTCACGGATCCAGAGTTAAGTACATTCTGGGACTCTTATTACCAAATCAAAAACATTGCAGCCAGGTGACAGTACATGGAAGCAGTGCAAAGTCATTAGACTGGATCAAATTTGCACAAAAATGTTTCAAGAGGCATCTTTCCTACAGAAGACTTTATGATGTGGAAGAGCCATAGCCTATCCTTCCCACAATCGGCATAAATACGATATCACATTCACCAGTCTGACAGAGTTACGTGCTCCTGCCTGATCCAGAAATTTGTCCCACTGGGTAGCTTGTCAATAATATTTAGGAAACCAGGACCTTAAACAGGCTTCTAGCTTTTAGACAACTCAACTACAACCTCTTTGAAGGTCTGCTCACTTGCAACCATTATCATACAAATCCAAAAAGTTGTTGGTGTCTTTCCATTATTTTGGTGCTAAGAGACTTGAAACTAACAAATTTGTAACAATGAACATGAGCTCCACACAGCTCTTGGAAATGCAATTACCCTAACAGACTGGCCTAGACAAGCTTGTTTAAAACATTAACGAAAAACCTGAACACAAATACGTCTTTATCTCTTTTTCCTATAAAGCACATTTCATTTCAACAGATAGAATTAGATTATTTCACATAACTGACAAAAACTGAAAATGGAAGTGTCTGGAGAACACTTTGTTCAGGATTTCTTGCTAAAGGGTAAGAAACAAAGACTCCTCAAGAGTTTCCAAGAGCATTCTGCCTTCATGGGAAAGATCTGGTAATCTGCGTAAGACAGCTCTGGACAAAAGCCACTGCTATTTACAAGCTAGCAAAGAAATTTCTGTTTTGTTTGATATGTGGTGTCCATCACCTTCTGTACTGTCTTCCACAGTGACCATCAAAAGCTGCTTTGGGGAGAATAAGAAATCCAGCAGGAGCCAATCTACCCTTGGTTACCCTGACCCTTATAAAGTTACCTTAACCTATAAAAAGGTTTCCCTAGCCCAAATAAATGCTGACTTTCTGTCCTTTGTAGAACAACACAAGAAACACATCCACAATGATGAGAGGGAGAATGAATACACAAGCGTGGATTGCACACAGGGAGGAAGACACAACACAATTATTGGCAGTTATTTTGGGTTTCTAAAGCAAATGTTAGAGAGAGAAATAAGCGTACGTAAATGACACTTCTTCACAGAAGCTGCAGAGCGAAACGTGTACATCAAGAGAAATGGTAACTACGGCACGTATTCCTGGATTGCTCAGTGGCTCTGAAGCCCAAGTAAATATTTTGACCTGCAGCCTCCGATTTAAAACATATAGATTGGCACCAGATTAGCCAAGCTGCTGCTAAACAAAATAATTAGAGTACATCTCTTGAAGCGGCTCCAGACATGTCCTCTAGCCAGATGTTTTCACACAGGAACTCCAAACAGAAACATTTCACCCAAACAGTATTTCTTTTCCTAGAGACATCTGTGAGCAAATGATACTTCAGCCTAATGAATTAATGAAATCCTGCAAGACTACAAGCAGCACAAACGGCTCTCCACCAACAGCATAATTAAGCAGCATCATGATGCCGAATAAAGCATAGCCAGGTACCAACATAACCTTAGTATCTTATTTGGGTCACAACTGAAAGTTTCCTCTTAATCCCAAAGGGATTTCCTTACCAAGTAAACTTCAGGAAAGATGTTGGTTTCCATCCCTCCAAATATTTCTTTTGAATTAAAAGCACACGTTATAATAACTAAAAAAAAAGAATTAAAAGCTAGAAACAAAAAAAATATTTTGTGACATAGAATCCAACAGTGTTTTTTGCTTATTACCTGTGCACAATACCCCAACTTTCCATTCACCATCAGCATGACTGCTGTCACGGCATTTATAAAGCCAGACAGCATTTAGGGAAGAAAAAGATTTGGGGCAGCTTACAGTAGCTCTTTGTAATGTGGACATAAACAAGTGGAATACAGCTCAGTATTCTCCTACTGAGTCTGAAACAAAAGTTTCATTCAAAGGAGCATGCTTAAAAGTGATCTTCTAACAGTACAAAAAGCAACATTTCTCAGGCCTGAAATATGCAAGTTTTGCAAAGCAATGACAAAACTGGATACAAAGTGCTGGGCCTTAGCATTCTTGAATTCAGGAACCAGTAACCTGAATAACAGGAAGTAAGGTACCATTTCAACAGTTTGATGAATCAGAAATTGATACTTTTGCACAGTAAAGAACAAAAAAGCAGCTCTCCTGATGCCAAGAAGAGGGCTCGCGTATCCTCACAAAGCCTTTTCTTTCAGCACTATTCAACAGAAGCCAGATACCTTAAACCTAATTTCCAAGTTTCTCTTTTCAAGACATCTGTTGTAACGCACGTATAGTTTGTCATCTAACTTTTCACAAAAATTTCCAGATCAGACGATGCAAGAAACCTAATTTACCACGTATGGTTGCAGCAACAGCACAAAAGAAGGAACAAGCTTTGACCTGCAAGATCCTTGGACAAAGCCTTTGCAGAGGAGCTATCACTGCTGCATGTCTTCAGCCACCATTTCTACTGCCAGTCCGGACACTTGGTCATTTTTGCCTGTTTCATGTTCTGGAGATTCACCATTATTGTCAAACAGGATGGGGTAAAACAACACAGAAATGCCACAGCAAAGACAATTGTCTACAAGTATTCAGTACACATACACACAAAAAAAAAGGCAGAGTAGAAAATCAGAACATTCTGAAAAGCAGTTCCTACACAATTTGTGACTTATTAGTTACATTTAATGGCACTCGAGAGTTTTTCACCATGCTCTGGTACTCTACACAGTACAGAGATTTCTATTACCAATATAGAATGCAGGAGATTCATTTGCAATTTTTTCCCAATTTGCTTTATCTTACTATCTTTGAGCATAGCCAAGTTTCCAATGGCTGTGCTAGTCAAAAAGACACGGCATGAGCCGGCACACGTGAGAACAAGTTTACAACCTTAGCACAGCTTCACCTCTATCATTTGCTGAACGCTGCCCCTATTAACAAGTGGAAAGAATCAGCAAAATCAAAAAACCCTTGTCGGACACATAAAAAGGAACATTTCACTCAAGCATTAAAGTACACATTTCTCACAGTATAAAAGCATTCAGTAATGCTTCAGGTGCTATGGTGGGGGAATCAAACTGAGTCTTCATATTTTGAGAGAGGGAGTATTTGCACTACGCCTCATTTGTCAGGGGTAGGCATTGAAATAGAAGATTTATCATGTGATAAACAGATGTTGTTGCCTACAGGACAATAAAGGGAAGCTTTTCCGAAGCAATTAGCCAGCACACAGGGGAAGGTCCATTTATTAGGCTTCCAAGCAAAAAAAACAATAAACCTTTATTTCAGGAAATCCAGCTCAAGGGAATTTTTCATTTATATTTCTTAAAAGGACAGAGGCAGTCTTGAATAGCTGACAGCACAGTAATCTTCTCTCCCAACATTTTTGTGGTTTCCTTAATATTGATGCATTAGCCAGAGAAAACGAAGCTATTCCAAACGGGAGTCTCAGCAGACTGTCTTATCTGAGAGACACCTGATCCTACAGATGCACCCATCTTGAGAAATGCTTATTAGCATGAACTCTGCACTACAGATATGTTCTAATGAACAGTTTAGAGATACAAGTTACTTTGAGATACTGCGATTTGACTTTTTCTGTTTATCTAAAGAAAATCCATTTAAAGAGATTTTTAGCCTGATTACAAATCAAAGGGTGCTCAACTGTTTCAGTGCTGCAATCCCACAGATTACCAGACAAGATCTTCAGACTACTTCGCTATGAAGAGGTTATTTGAATATGCTTGAAATATATTTGTAATTCTGTATTTCCTGTAAACTATAATAAGGTTTCAGCCACAGTAAAAAGAAAAAAAAAAAGTTCCAATATACCAACTTATTCAGGTCCTCTGAAGCCAAAATCCTAAAGCAATCATCTATCTTCTAAAAGGGACAGCATGTGGGTGCTTGCAACACTCTCACCTGCCCCCCCAAACAGGAATATAACCACACTGCAGGTCTACTGACCTTGCCATTGCTCCTCTCCAACCCCACGTGGCAATTTTTTGGTTAATTAAGTAATTACACTACAAGCCCCAGGATAATGTTTTCATTAGTTCCATTGCTGGAAAGACATTTGCCAACAAAACAAAAAGGAAATATTCACACATTCGAAGCAGTTTCTGTATTTTTCTGTCCCTCATCCTTCTATTTTTCTTTGAGTGATGGGAAAACAGTGACCGGACTTCCTGGATGCATGTACAGCTGGCACAGGTAGATTCCTTGAAGTGCACAGTACTCAGACAGTGGGGGAAACACAGTATTGAGATTTCAGTGGAAGTGTACTGTTATGGTCAGATGTTGTCATCTTAACAATGACTTGTAATTCCTTCCTGCCTTCATCTCGTTACTGAAGGCTTTTGGTTTTTCAGTTTTGTTTTATCCCCTACCCCCCAACTTTTTTTTCTTTTTTTTTTTTTGATGAATTAAGTACTTTATAAAAGCTGATGGCTAAAAATTTTGTTGAGACTATGTCATAAAACAAAAACAGATGAGAAAGAATGTGCAAGGATAAAAGCATTCTGACATTTTTGAGAGCTTATTTTTGAACTATGGACTGTAAAAATTAATCAGCCCAAGCAGGCTGAAGCTATTACCTTTCTATTAAATGCTATGTAAGAACTCGCCCCATAGGTTTTCAAAACAACAGCTCAAATTTCTCCCCTTCAATTTTAAGCTTAATGTTTCCCATTTTCAAAGGGCCCTCAACTTCAGCTGAAATCCATTCCTGCTCTGTTACCTAATTCCCCTTGAATTTTCTGCAAAGTTTCAAAGAACTGCATCCTGGGGTAACTGGCACCAACGCGACTGAAGAGTTTAAGTCACAGGCACTTTCCAGTCATTGGTACTAGGAAGGGAGAGCAGCAGTAATCACCGTAGCGAAAGATCTGGACTTTCCGAGTATTAGAGAGCACAAAGCAAATGGATGGACTGGAAATAAAACAGCTTTGCATACAGATTGACTTTGCAGTTTGTCATCATAAAACATCACTTTCAATGAAGAAAAGTGACCTAGATCTCTCAAATCTTTTAGCATTTCAACAAAGATAAAAATAAAATGTGCCTAAAGAAAAAAAGCAAGCATTAACATAAACACACACAAATCTAGTTTGTTTTACTCTGTTCTCTTCAACTACTTGCAAACAGGCTCCCTCCGACACATGGCAGTGTTCCAGCCTACAGACAAAAAGTGGCAGTCCTCTCCCCAAGGTGACTTTCACTGGTTTAGCATGATAGGTATTTGGCTTTCACAGAGATTATAAAGCTGAAATGAAGCACTGATACTTTTTTTTTTTTGTGCAGTGAATGTTATGTAGGGACTTAGCCAGCACAGTACTAAGATAATAACAGTTTGGGGAAAATTACTCAGATATCTCATTTTTGAGAAGGCAGATGTTCTCTATTTAAAATATGTCAAATATTAAATTCTATTATGCCTTCTTCCTGCTTCAGTGCTACAGGCATCTTCAAAGATAAGGGGGAAAAAGCACACCAAACTGTCAATGCTTCTGCATTAAGGTTGTTTACTTAATATACTATTGGAGAGACTAACCTCTATAAATAAGGGTTTGGAAATAATGGCTTGGGGGGTGGTTGGGGGTGGTGTTCTGTTAGATTTATAAACGAAAACAAGGAACAGCAGCATACAGGAGCATCCACATTTACAGCTTTTGCTACGCTTCAGTTCCACAGGAATTCCATAGGCATCACTCTACAGCAAGCTAGAGAGCTGTACAATGTAGCAAAAATAAACAACAGTTTTCCTTTGAAGAGTCCAAAAATACATACTAAATCACACTAGATTGACTAATCCCCACATAAGCTATATAGCAAAGGAAGTATACGTTTGGAAACTCCTCTGGTCTCTTCAGCTCTTAAAAACATGACCTGTGTTACTTTGTCAGAGGAAGCAACTTGTGCTGCCACTTGCTTTTTCAGACAAATAAGGTTGGAAAATGTAACTGGTACTGTCCAGAAGAGCCTCCTAGTTACAGAGGTAATAAAGATAGCTTCTAAAGCTTTCTCCAAAGAAGTCTAGAGCAAATGCAATAGTGTAGAGCATGAAAACCTTTATTTGTATGTTGTGCTAACTTCCTTTAAATGATTGCTAAAAAAAAAAATCTCTTAACATTTAACAAACACAGTGTGACTATCCCAAATTTAACTATTACCCTTATTAAGTAACAGATTAGATTATTACTGTAAATAGATGTGATGATTCCCATCGCAGAAAATGCTGTTCCTTTACAAAGATAAACAGCACAAACGCCAAAAGCAAGGCCAAATTCATGGTGTTTTGTGTCAACAAAAGAGAGGAGAGATGACATTTCTGCTTTGAAGTAGTACTTTACTGTCGTAATACAGTGGCAATTTATCTGAGATAGCCAACTTCTAGGTAGTCAAATTCTGCAGGTCCCAACCCAGAGTTAGTAGGGTATGTGCTGATTACTGTGCTTGTTTACAGCCAGGAAGCATGGGCCCAGGGACATTAAAATTGCTCAAGTACTCATGCATTTGCAGCAGAGCATGGTACTCATCAAATTGGCCCCAGCTAAAGCCCCATCTATAGCCATAAGTCAATGGGAGGAACAGCGCTCCTGCAGCACACTGCACGCCCAGGGGACGTGTCTGCATCTCACATCCCACAGAAACTCTCCTTCACTGCCCTCATCTGAGCAGCAAGGTCAGAATTTTGCCACCACACAAAAGGTACAAGGAAACTTAATTTTCTCTGTAAGGCACTCACACATAATAGTATGACCTATAAAAAGCACTATGATGATATCTATTAGAAGTGATAGTAAGTCAGTGCCAGTTAACTCCAGGACACTTAACCAACGCTATGGAATTCCAATGATAACAGTTTTCATTTTCACATTCACTACCAAAATAAAACACAAATTGAAACCAATGTGATTAAAAAATACAAAAAAATCTGACCTCGGATTCATACCTAAGAACTGTTAAATCCGTGCCATATTATCACAACAAGGAAAAGTCAAAACAAAATCACTCAGAGACAGCAACAACTGCAGCAAAGACCCAGTGCTTCTTTTGACAGAGTTAGGGCTAAGCCAGCCCCATCTGTGTTTTGACATTTCAGAGCCACTTTCTCAACAGCTGGATTTTTATTTATTAAAGAGTTGGTCTATTTAGCAGTGAAATACTAGGAAAAACCTCCAGATAGTACAGAAGTAAAAGTCAGTGGAATTATTTGAAACAACATAAAACCGGAGTAAGACAACTGCACACCCTCCCCCTGTTCTTAACACACTTCCGTGCCCGGAATGAACTACAGTAACAGGGTAAAACATTGCTCTTTGAAATGGAACAGCAGTTGTAGAGATGTTGTTTCTCCAATTTTTCCCATATGCAGATATAATGCCTGTTTTGGAGCCAAGACTGTCCTTTTCTGTGGGAAGATGGTAAAATAACAGGAATACCACACAGGAGAAAATCACACCTTTTCTGTTATGACAAACACGCAGATTTTTCAGTGGCATGACTATTTCAGACAAACTATTTCTTTCCATGTGGTTCTGTTATCTAGGGACTACTACATGGCCTCTACTCTATTTTTATTGTCATAGCTATCATTTTATTCCTTTGCATAGCTGCACTAACAGTCTCCTAAAAATATGCATTACTGCTGGTCCATATAAAAAGGTGTCCATCACCACTGTAATTCTATCACTTCCTTCCTGCAAACAACAGTTACTGTTGCCACTAGAAAGAAAACAGCATTTCTTTCAAATAAGTCACAAATGAAACACATTAGATTATTTGAAAAACTAATCAAAATGGGGGTTTTGTTGCTTTTTTTGTTTGTTTTTAAGTTTTATTTTTTAAGACCTTCATTTCCTTCTGTCAAGAAGAAAATAGGCCAGTTAAATCTATCTTTTAACTAACAAATTTTAAAACAGATACTCAGCTTATACCAATGCGTGCAGGCCCTCTGATCTCAGGAAACTGATATTCATTCACTCTAACCTGCAACTCCCATGTCCTGAATAGGTATCTTAGAGGACAGCGATTCTGGGATGCCAGTAAAAATAAACACTGATTTATGCAACAACCTCTGTTCAACTCCTTCTAACACAGAAAGCAGCTGGACAGTCTTTTTTTTAAAATCAGTGCTGTTTAGAAGTTTTTAAAAAGGGAATCACCCTTGATCTTTCACTAGACCAAAACCTAACAAAGATGCCAGCTCAACTTCCAAACATCAAGTCATATTACTGTTCCAAAAGTACCCAAAAGCATGCAAGGCAACCAGGAACATACAGCACCTGCTCAGCAGAGATTGCAAAATTCTCTTACATGAGGCTTAGAAAAGGGAGCAAAAAGACATCAGGAAAAGAAGACACGCAGCATCTGTAATCCAGCAGAACCTGAGGTACAGGTCGCTTGAGAACATACCCAGCTTTCCCTATGCATCAGGAGTAAAATTCCATTCACGGGATTGTTGCAGAATGTAAATGCTGTGGTTTTATTTAAATAGGATGTTTCTTGTTCTACAGGACAAAACCATAATCGCATATTGTTATTACAGATCATAACTAATTTGAAGACATGTTTCCAAGCACTTTTTCCTCAGCTGCAAAAGTCATTTACTCCAAGCCCTTCTACCCCATCTACTTCTCAAATCACTGTACATGTTTGCATGGCAATGCTGTATTGTATCAGTAAAATAAAGTGAACCTTAAAAGAACAGTTTGGAAATGGGGACTAGTGCTTTTGTTTGGTTAACCTGGGTAATTTCTACTGCTCCATGAACAGCTATATCAACACAACTGATTGGGAGCAATCTGGACATAGAGACAAAACCAAAAAAAACCTTTAACTCAGCTTTGCTGGCAAAGGGAACATACTCAACAATCACTGAGGATCACAACAGCATGATTCTCATCACTCATGCTACTCTCTGATATTTTTATTTTCTGATTAGGTGGTGTTTTCCCATTTTCTTTATTGGTTATTAACCTCTCACCTTGGTTTCAGTTCTCCTTGTGGTTCCATCTTCAGAAGTGACAATAGACACATGGGAAGTGGGAGTGCCTGGGTCTTCCTCCACAGTAACTGTTTCTTCCACCATTTCCTGAGGTTCTTGCATCATTGCTATTGATGTCTGGTTACTGGGGCTTTGTTCCTAAAGAAGCAGGCAAAAGAAAAAAAAGAATTTTTCACTTCTACTGTCATGGTATAAGTATTTTATTGATTTCAGCTTTTTCGATTGAACAACACATTTTACCCAACAACTTCCAAATAGAGATTCAGAGAAAGAATAATTTACTGTCTCAAAAAAGCATGCCACAACTACGCTGGTATGACTGGGTTCAGCTCAGTAAATGGAAATCATGTGAGGCAGCTATAATGAACTTCATATTTATAGGCAACCTGTTACAGACTAACAGACTACTGCCTTATATTTAAGCCTGCCTTAAGCTTTCTCTTTGATGCCCAGTCTAGTAGGAGTGGAATTTCTGTCCAGAAAAACATTCATTCTTTTCCGCAGTGAACGGGACCATTGGGTTTCAGAGCAGTTTATCTTACACACCATTAAAAGTTTATTTCCATTTGATAAAATACCCTCAGTTGCAGACTACGGAAAGCTATAAAACATCAAGACCTACTATTAAATTGACACCTGTCTCAAACTGTCCAAAGCAATGATAATCTAAAACGGACAGCTAGAGATTAACAGCTGAATTATGTGGAATGCTACCCTTCTGACACCTTCCCTTTACCAAGTACGTAAGATCTAACTGGCTATAAGCTCGTTTAAAAGTTGCGACAGATAGACAACATACAGAAACACCAAACAGAAAGAAACTAGATCAAAGGCCAGTTCTCGCAGGAATACTGCCCGAAGAGAATGTTTCTGCTTCTCGCCAGCACAAACGTCTGAACTTTCCTTTTTCTTTTGCAATTGTGTCTCAGCACAGAAATCAGAGAAGCTCCCCTTTGGTATATGAATGTATTTTAGAAGTTTCACAGCAAGTGGCCAATAAAGAACTGGCTTACATACTGAGAAATAAGACTTCTCTTCAGCATTATGAATCCTCAACTATGTGAAGTGAAATGGCAGACTGTTCATTTCATTATAATCCCTGAAGCTATCAGGCTACACAAGCCTCAAAGCCAAAGCAGGGCTTCTATTTGCACATCTTGTCAAACAGGCATACAAAGAAGAGCCTTTATTAAGGAATATATATACACACACACACACACACACACTTCTGTTTTTTTTCATGGAAAGGAATGACACAGGGCCTTAACTTGCAAAGTTAATACAATTTTTCTAAAGAAAACACCACGGGCAAATTCAGTATACATTTTCACATCACAGGAAAACAAAACGATTGGGATGAAACTGTTGCCATGTGGGAGCTGAATCTAATTACATCAAGGTTTAAATATTCTGTACTTGCGAGAAGCCTCATCACCAGGGAACTACAAAATTTTGTTTTGTAAAATTTTATTTAGAAAAATTGCATTCCATCCTGATGATGAACTTTGGATTGCCCTCGTTGTTGTGCCATGTTTAGCTTAAGCCCTGAAGGACAGTATCCTTCCAAGTGACTTTTTACCGGTGAGCAGGGCACTGAGGTCTCATTAAGCCCCACAGGGAAAACGTGTCGTTTAATCCTTGTGTGATCTATAATTTCCTTTGAAACAAGCCAAGATGCCCTTGTTCAGTTTCCTTTATTTACAGCTGTATTCTGACATTCTGTAATTTGGGCTTTAGTAAGACAGCTTCTTTCATTTTCAGGTAACTGCTAATATTAACCAAGACCATGACAATAAGCCTCGGGCAATCATCTCAGTCAAAATGCAACAAGGACAACCTTCAAAGGTAGCATATGCTGGACCACCAGAGGTGATGCAAGTAAGGCACTGCTCCCATTTCTATTGAAATCACAAAATAACTTGGGCTACAGAATTTATCAACCAGAATAAGGCTTCTGAAATCCTAATGAAAAAAATCACTCCTTTCAGTCTGCTGTACTTAATTGTTATAGCCAACAACTCATGACATTCGAACCCTTTATGGTAGGGTTCAGATGTCAGATTGTATCTTCTGCCTAAAGCTTCAGGAGGGAAACTAGCTCCTGGTACAAATACATGAATCCCTTCACATTTTTCTCGAAGATACTAAATTCCAGATGCAATTCTGTTTTCCCCACCCTGCAGTAGAGCTTCCCTTTAAACAGAAGAATTTACACAATACTGCAATACAGTGAAGACTCAGAACTTCCACTCATCTTCACACAACTGAAGTCTGACCAACATCAAAGACACTAGTTACATGTACAGATTTATTCCATTACATCTTGTCCCTGTAAACCTCCCTGTCATCTCTGTGGCATAAAATGCCAAAACTGATTCAAGGTGCAACTTGCTCACTCCTCTCACATGTGTAAGTGCATAGACACGTCATCCATCTTGCTCATTTCTAGCTGCACCTTGAGATGACTGCATGAATTCACATTTCTTCCTTCTCCTCTGGATTCTTCAGAGGCAAACTCTGTGATAAAAAACTTGAGGAGATGGAAGGTGGAAAGAAGTATTTTGCTCTTTGTGCTTTTGTAAAACTTTTTCTTTATGAAAAAACTAGTGTCCCTTTGTATTCGGTCTGCCTGTAGGCAAAGCAAACCTTTAAAGCTGGGCACTTAAACATCAGCAAATTGCAAACTAGAGCATATTGACTTTAAATGAACACCAAACCAGTTTTTATCCTGTGGCTGTTTCTAAAATGAAGATTCAGGTACAGATACAGTACAGATCTGCGCTCCTGCAGGAGAAAAGTATTGTTACCAAGAGACTGTCCTGAGCATCAGACAGAATAAAAGCTTACAAAGTTCAAGGTGGATGTCCCATCACAGACAACTAACCAGACTGCATTTTCTTGTATTTTTCTTCTTTCTCTGTAAGCTACCGAGGAATGCAGCGAGCAAAGAGAACAGAATATCATCCATCTTGCTCTTCCCTGAATCAGCTTAAGGAGGTGGTTCTTTGATCTCCAAAACCAGTACTTTCTCCACATTGCTAACTTGTAGTTGTCACAAGCTAGCATTAACAGAGAAAAGATGCAAAGATTTTGTTATCTGTTTTTAGTTTCCATCATTACAGATTTTAGGTCATCACAAATTGCAGAAACTGGGACACACTACCCCTTTCAACCACCTTCCTCTGTGCTCAGCTTCTATGTCAGTATCTAGGACACTCTTGCTAAATACATCTCAGCATCTCAGATTCCAAACATTTGGCAGTTGAGCCTAATTATTCAAAGTAAAACACAAGTTACCAGATAGAGCTGGAATACGACACTCCTAATGAATAACTCTACTGGTAATCCCCTGCCTGCTAAAGGTAGGTAATTCCAGTTTAGAACAGCATTCTCTCTTTCATTTACCTTGCTTAGGGAGCTGTCAAAGCAAAAAGCAACATAGCAATTCCTCTTTCCCTACCACAGTGGCCAAGACCCTGTGGTCCATCCCATACTGTCAGACAAGTTGGGGTTCCCCAACACAAGAGGGATCCGTCATGCCACAGCAATCACTGTGCTCCCAGCTGAGCATCTAAAAAACGAAATCTAAAGGGAGCTTCTTAACAGTCCTCTTTAATGGGGGCTGTCAGGAATCTTGACAGTTCCTGCAGGTTGGCTCCCTCTTCCTCTGGGGACCCTCCCTTTAAAATAGTCGAGCAGAACAGCAAAACTATAGAGATTAGGGAACAGCAAGGGCCAGCAACTCCCTGAGGGATGTGGAGCTGAGGGAGGGATCCTGTTGATGACCGGGCAGGGGCCTTGCCAGCTGGGGCCCACAGCACCTGACTGAGGTGAGGACAGATCCGTAGATGGCAGCCAGATCCAGCCAAGAAGTAATACCACAGTGATGAGGGAGGCTGAAGGCCAAGCTGGGAAGTGAATCTGCAGGTCAGGGTTAGGATCAAGTGCAGTGATAGCCAGGCATGTCCACAGTGATGAGGCAGGCCTGAGGTCAGGCTGGGAAGGCAGCCTGCAGGTCGGGGTCTGGATCAGCTGGGTTCACGGCCAGCCACAGGACTGAGGGCCCAGGGCTGGGCTGTAATACAGCTCCCAGGCCTCTGGGCTGGGAATGTGGGTGGAAGCCCCACGTGAGGTTGGTCAGGGCCACTAACGGCCTATCTGTATCCTCAGGGCCCCGAGGGATTCCACTGCCCCTGTAAAATGGCAGCAGGAGTTCTCTTGCAATAAGCAAACATATGTCAAGTTGCTACCTTGCAAAAATTAATAGGCATTACACATGAGGTCCCCTTGAAATAATGGTCTTTGGCTCCTTCCAGGAAGATTACAAGTTATAAGAACAGATTCTAATCCAGTTAGTGCATAGCATATCAGCAGTCATGGCTTTTCTCCCTGCTTTTTTGAGTACCAAATGAATCCTATGCTGTTGATCTGTGCTAGCATCTCCAGCATGCTTTAAAAATGCCAAGCTATTTAAAAAGCAAAACAACAGCAACAATCAATTTATCCCCAGCCTGTAAAAGTTAAGTGCAGATAAAACAGCTAAAGACCTTGTAAAATAAGCAAGAATCAAAATAATAGTAATTCTTGTTTTGTTAAAAAACAGAGTGATTTACCATTTAGGGCACATACCTCCTAGGGCTTATTTTGCATTAGAACACTACAGCTTCTATAATCATCACCATCTCAATTCCTAGAGTTACATTTCCATCAAAGCAGCTATTTTATATCTTCCTTAATAAAAGAATAACCTCCCCTAGGAGGATCAGACACCCTACTTTAAAACAGTAAACAAAGTTCTTTATTCTCTGCCTATGAAACAATTTAAAACAGTCTGGCAATAATATAAAATTGCAGGAGATTATTACTTCCACTAAAACAGTCCCTCTTCCAAAACACTGAAAACATGTACATTGAATCATCATTCTCCCAGACACATCCTTTGTTCAGTAGACTGCAATGCAGGCTATTCAGGCTACTGCTTACTCCAGGCTACTGTTAGATACCAAATTTGAAGGGTTTTGCAAAGCACAAAGGCCGGATTCTACATCAGTGGACATACTTGTCCTCAGTTGACCCCAACATAGACAAAGCTCAAGTGTATCAACTCCTGTGAAAAACATTAGAAGGCTGGGCATAATTAATGGCATTGGACAAGAGTGCTAATTGAATCAAATAAGGATTCTCTCTCGTCCCCTTCTCATACTTTGAGTAAATTCCTTATTAAAGCTTCAATTTCTGCAAAGCATGAGATAATTTACAAGTGCAAAGCAGGCAAACATCAATTTTGTCAGAATTGAGTCTCAGAGATTGATAGTTGATGTTCTGCCCCGCTGGTCTCCTTCCAGCTTAGGCCTGCACTTCCAGCTCAGACATGTCCTCAGGCTGTTATTTGCTGAAGGCACGTGGAGGAGAAAGGAGGAGAAAAAAAAAGGCAAGTCTCTAGAAACCCTTCAGTCCAACAAGCCTTGAGACCACTGTGTTCCTCATTTGAGAATATACATCAGATTAGTATCCCAACAGGACATCAAAGAGCACGAAAGTCAGTGGTGGAGCTTGCTTGGTGTATTTGTGGCAGACCTTTCTGCAGTACGAGATCCAGCTCCTCAGCAGCTGAAGACTCAAATCTGATTATCATCACATTCCCCTCACCTGTCGAGCTCCCTTTCTCTTACCCAAGCCCAAACATCCCTGCTGCACCCCCTGCCCTGGATTCATCCATAGAGCGTTTTGTGCTTCTCAGTAGTGTAACAGCTAAAATCCAAGCTCACTAGCACATGCACATCACTGAGCCTGTACCGAGAGGCAGACACAGACGAGACTGTTCCTGAAGCATGATCAAAAAGGGATGAGCAGACAGAGAAACAGGTA
Organism: Anseranas semipalmata; assembly: GCA_013399115.1. Lineage (NCBI taxonomy): Eukaryota > Metazoa > Chordata > Aves > Anseriformes > Anseranatidae > Anseranas > Anseranas semipalmata. Next base: position 649,962 of record VXAA01005600.1, on the reverse strand, counting down.
AGCCCTCACATACAGCACTGCTAGCACTACTGTGGCAGGGCCCCTCATTTATATTCAAGGGCTGCCACACACTGTTTTCCTCCAGCTCCAAAAGACGTAGCAAGGTCCAGGCCATCAGCCCCAAGCACAGCTGCTCAGTCACAGCTATCCAGACTCTTCACAATGAAGGGAAATATTGCTGTACAGCTGGGATCAAATGATAACACATTATTCAGGCAAAATGGTTCCAGAACAGCAAAAAGTACATGGACTAGGCCATACCGAAACCGAAGCAGTGTATCACATTGGAAAGAGCGTTTGCAAGATAGACAAGGATTTCAAGATAGGAATACATAAACAACTACTTTGCTACAGATAAATTGATCTCTCAGTAAGCCTACTTCTCTGGTTAAATGTCACGTGAAACAAAATGTAATATTTTTATATATATATATATATATCAGCTCACCTCAATGTCAACCCAAACACATTAACCTATGACAAGCTTCTAGCACTCTGTTGGAGCTCTCACACAAGCTCTACCCTGAGGCTCGTCAGTTCTCAACATAAGGAAAATGTTAGCCCTAAATGAAAGCAGGCTGTCCTGGCATGGGGTACCAGAATGAACTCAGCCACACACCACAATGCCCTAGCAGTTTCCTGAACACTTAACACACTTCCTTTGTCCTTTAGAAACACACACGACAAGCAACTAACAAATAATGCCAAAAGCTTTTAAAGCTCCAAGGTTAAAAAGGAACTTTTCAGCAACTGAAAAAAAAAAAATCCTCTCTACTACAGAAGTTTTGAAAAGCCACAAAGCAGCTTTTTTGCAAGCAGGCATGGTAATTCACCATCTGAAGGCATCACACCTTTCAGGGAAAGCAAGAGGCGGAGGTGAAGGAGAAGGAATCAAAACCCAGACAAGGCCTGTAGTAGTAATATTCATCCCTCAAATACTGCCAGATACACTAGGGTTCTGTTCAGCCACGCGGTAACTGCCCATCAACAGGGAAATCTACAGTGCTTGCCCAACGGTCAACAAAGAGGGCTTTTATGCTATTTTAAACAATCTGAAGTGTCTCAGTTAATGGAAGACCGGGCAATTGGCCCTCAACTATTTCTAATTGACCGGAATGATGGATGAAGCTAAAGGGAAAGCTGACCCACTGAACTTTTCCATACAAAGCTAGAAAACTGAGGGAGATTGTAAACAGTTTATAAGAACGAGAAGTGGGAGAGGCAGAGTCCCAGAGGCCTTGTTCCTCTCAACCTGCTGAGAAGTTGTTTCAGACTAAGGAAAACAAAGACCTTCAAACTCAGAGCAACAAACAACAAAAAACACTGGAGAAGGCCTAAACAAATAGGGTATTTTTCCCATGCTCTCCTCCCCTTTCTCCAGTAGCTACTTAGCTCTGCCACGCAAGCTGGTTCTTTGAATCAGAAAGGGCAATTTGTCACTTTGACAAGTAAGACATCTCTCAGGGCTCTGTATTGCTTTGCCCTGCTTTTCAGATTGACTGGGTGTTAACCAAAGATGTCAAGACATTACATCCCAGTCAGCCTCAACAGATATGATAATATATACTTAAATATTACATGTTCATCAGTCCCACTACAAAATAAACGTAATGCTCAGCAAAACAAGCATGCCCACTGATTTTCAGAACAAAGCAATCACTAGTAGCTTTTGAACTGCAAAAGGATAATACTACTGCATTTTGACCGGGAAGTCTGCTGACCTGAACAGCTCCTAGGAGGGAAGAGTGAGGACACACATCTTCCAGGTAGGGAAAGGGATGCATAATAGGTTCAAACTCACAGCACCTACCTTCAGGCAGCTTAGCAAGGTATCTAAAATGCAAAACTTAATTCTTCCTCTCCAGTCAAAAAGAATTGGAGCTTCAGAGAGCAATTCAGATCTTGTACAGACTAAATCATATCCTGGGACACATCCAGCTCTTGCTACTAATTCTGCAGGGAATTACATCCAGCCTGTGGCATTTCAAGAAAGCATTAAAGCTGAAGGATGAATCCAGGCCTCAGAGCACAGGTAGTAAAGCCCAGAATTGGATCAGAGTATCACAACCCATCATTCAGTGCCTTAGTCACAAGCTCTTTTTCCCCAGTAGTTTGGCAAGATCATGTAGTAAAACAGAAGCATAAGCCATACTTTTAATACGAACATGATAAAGGGAAAAAAAAAAAACGAACACCTGGAACACATAATATTAGAAGTAGTCTTATTTCTCCTAGCTGTGAACTGTGTGTTTATCTGGGAAGTTTGTCCACCAGGAAGCCATATTAAATGAGGAGGAAATGACTGTTTCTCACCAAGATTTGGTACGGAGAGTTCACTATGATTTGCAGTAATTTAGGTCTGCAGCTTTTTAGTCAATCCACCTCCCAGAAACACAACACAAATCTGCGTGTCTTATCTTTGACCAAACCCAGAACAGATCTGATTTGCTTCCTCTCTGGAGTCTTTCAGATGAACTCAGCAAGGCTAAATTAGGGAGATTTTTAGTGGGATGAGGTTACATCATGGATTACAATTTTCCAGCAAGCTTTTTCCTCCATCTCCACCTGCTGCCTCTACAATGCTGGCATTAACGGTGGTGTGGGATGACTCATTTGTACATTCCTTTCTGCAAGACAGGCATTCAGCTCTGATTTCTCCTTGACCCCACAGAGTTTTGGTCATAAATTAAACCGATGCATGTATTACTAGATATCAACTTACATGCATATAGGAGTCAGAAGTACAAGCTAGGTCCTTCATCTAAAACAAAAAAAAGAACTGTCAGTTTAGCAGAGTACAGCAGAAAGTTTCTTTATGCAGTCCGTGTGTCCCAGACTTTACCCCAGCCACCTAAACACATCACTAATGTGTTAAACCAAAATCTGCTAGACCAGCCTGTCAGTTTTAGGCTAACACATGCACGCCTACTTGCACTGCTACACAAGTACCTTAGAGAATTGAATTTTGAACTTCAAGGCAGATGTAAACCATCTCTGCATTCTTTAAATTACAACCAAGACTGGAACATTATTTTGGTGTCCTAGCTGCCATATCAGATCAGTGTTAAATTTAACTAATCTCCTCACCCACCCACAATTTTGCCTGTAGATCTAAACTATGCAACAATGCTTTTGTGGCAAAACACATGGCTACGACACAAAAAACCAAAATGCTTCCATAAACTTGAGAGAGACGGAAAGAACAAATGGGCCACTGATGAGTTTTTAAGCCTGAATTCCATGAAAGTGGCTTCTTAAGTAAATTATTTCTCATTCTAGGGAATACAAAGTGATTGACGATAAATCTCATCACCAGTCTCACAAGGAATGTACTTGCCAACGTCTCCCACTATTAGGCACCAAAGCAGGTTTGCTTGGCATCAGTACAGCAGGACTGCTTCAGTCCAAACTCCCCAAGAGATTATCCGCGTTAAATCACATTCTACTTCTCTCTGTATCTTGCCCCCCTCCCTCCTAGCCCCACACCAAAAGCCGTTGTCTAACCAAAACATAGCAGGAAACCTGTGAATGGCTTCTAACATAGGCCTGGCTCTCAATACTATGTATCTCCAGAGGCTAAAAATGTGACAGTGGGAAAGAAAACTTTGCGGGAGGTCTCTGGATGACTACAAGTCCATTTGAACACCAAAAGACACAAACAAGCCAACAAAGCCAGAGGCTGCTCCATCTGCTGTAAATCTTTCAAACTGAAGAGATTCCAGCAGAAAGACAAGTCTTCCCAAGTGTGATGCAGCTACTGTGTTATTTCAACTGCCTGAGAGAGTTCACTGATGGCTTTTTTTCAGTAGTCTGTTTACTTCACACATTCTCTGTGCATTTCTTAGGACTGAGCTTACGACCCTTACTTGTACATGGGCGGTCTTCACACAGACTGGAAAGATGGCAGGTAGACTTGCTAAATCAGTATCAAACTAGCAGTAAATTGTAGATAGAGAAGGAAAAAAAAGCAAAACAAAGGGGAGGAAAAAGAGAGCGTTCTTGAAGCAAAGCTGAAGCTACTCTCAGTACGCTTCTTGTGAACACAAAGCTCCCAGTTTAACAGAAAGGCCAAAAAAACCCAAAAACATAAATCCTGGCTATTAGACAGGGAAAATGCTGAGGAAGAACATTTCATCAACTCTGTTTGGCATTTGCATGGCCACTGCTGAAAAACTCTGTTTGGCTCTTGGACCAACAGCTTGGGAAGGATGCGGATACACTGCAACGGCTTCAGAACGCAGCTGACAGAACAGCCACAACATCAGAAAGGTCTCATCCAGCCCTAAGGTCCAAGCTGCTCACCTCAAAGAGAAGGTCAAGGGGTGATCTGATTATAGTTCAAGTGCCTAAAGGAGCAAGAGAAAGCTCAAAAAGAACCCTTCAGACTCACAGATAAAGGTTTAACTATTCCCAATGGCAGGAAGCTGAGGGTCTACAAGATGCATATTTTGTTTTAATTTTTAGAAAGCAAGAGTAAGCAGCATAACAAAGAGAAACTTTCATGCTAGAATTTTTTTCACTGCTTAAAAATTAAAAGTTCTTATCTGTTAAGCAACATTTTCCTCTTTAATCAGAAGCCTGATAATGGAGAGGTGCTCACGTGTATGCATATAAGTACTCCCGACTGTTACACCCCCCTGAAGATTTTCCAGTCTAAGAGCAAATTACTTAAAGCTTGTGAAGGACTCCCCCCACCGCAGCCCCGGCAAATCATACTGAAGTGCAGTAAAGGGATTCTTGTCAGCCAGGGAAGCAGCTCAGCAAAGGTTCCCTGGTCAGCAATGGTTCCGCCTTAGGGACTTCTCTCTCCCCCCACTGGTGAGCCATAGGGCGTCCCCTTCTCAGCCATGCCAGCAGCACTTCAAACAGGGCCAAGTTCCAAACCAGAGCACTGTGCAAATTCGGATGAGAAACCAGTGTCACCAAGGCATGACTGTCTGTCCCGCTTCCCAACCTTCACTATCTACAGCATAGCTCCCCAGACCTCTCGCGTCAGCATAACCGAGATGGCTGCATAATAGGAACGAATGACTGAAGGGAAAAAAAGAAGAGATGAGGACTGTTTCTCCAGGCACTGCCATCAAGAAAATTCATAGTAAACACCTGTGTCCACTCAGTGGCAAAATAAGAATGCTAAATATTGGCAGTCAGGCAATTTAGCAAGGACTGCTATTCCTGCATGATGAGCACGAGTCTCAGAAAGGAAAAGTCATTGAAGCTAAGGTGGAAGTCACATGGCCAGAGGAAATACCTTCTCTACACTAAAATAGCTTGATTTTTTTTTTTTTTTTTTTTAAGTTAAATGTGGGTTTTGCTGCCCCTCCCCACTCTACATCAGCTGTGGCTAAGTGTTCCACATGCTTTCTGGAAACAAGCATCTTTCTGTGACCACTCCTATTGGCACTGCGTATACAGTCAGCACTTCTGGATTAAAGCATTTGAATTGTAAAATCCAATCACATTTGCCAACTACCCAATTATTTACATTATATATTTTTTACTATTTCTGTTGTGCATGCATTTGGCACTTCACAATGGAATTCAACTATGACAAAGATTAAGACAAGACACAGCCCTAGAGCTAGTGATCTAAGTCACTTCTTTCAAACAGGTTCTCAGAGGGCTTTTCAGAGAGCCATTTCTTAATTAAACACACAGATAACAATGAGATCACACAAGATGAAATTAAGGACTCGCTATTAACTAGCATCAGCCAGAAAATTAGATTCTTGGTCTGAATGCTGTACTTTCCTGCAGTTGGCAAGACAAGTTGCAGCATCGCTGTTTCAACCCAGGGGTAGGCCAGCTGCACTTCGCTCTCACTCCTTGTTGTGGTTTTATGCCAGGAAAGGGAATCTTTAATTTTCCAGAGCAACCTTGCAAAGCTGAGGCTGCAAAAAGCACACAGTGTGTTAGTAAACTCCTAGCCAGCTTGCTCATACCCCGGCCAGAACTTTCCAAAGTGCAGAATTCCCTATGTACAAGCTGGCAGCAGTGACTGCCTTGCTTTGATGCAAACAAGCCTCCTCTGTTAGTCTCCTTTGTTCTTTAGGATTGTACAGGATACACCATTTTCACCTGTTCTGGCTGTATATGCAGCATCTAGGTACCCAGCCTTGCCTTCTTGCCTTTATATAATAGGAACTGACTCTGTAAAACCCACCTCCACTACTAATATTTTGGCAGAAAGCAGCTGATTCTTGCAATAGAACTCCCATTAGGTGCACCACAGAGGAACAGGCTGCTCTGAAAAGCGTTAGCAGTTCTTCTATCAGCTATACACCCAGCTGTCTCTCTGAGAGTTCAAATGAAGTTGTTTTGTTTTTCTTCCAACTCTTCACAAGCAATCAAAAATAGTCATCCCGCCCACCTTTTTTGAACAGTCGGACAGATTCAACCAGTACAAAGTTAGCAGTGAGCCCACAGCCAGCGATGAACACCCTGCCATAAACACCATTCCTGCCTCCAGGACTCCGAGCGCAGTGCTGTAAACTTCCTCAGAAATACACATCAGCAGGGTACATTCTCATTTGATTTTTAGCTTTTAGATTTGCTCTTTTTCTAAGGTGAGAATGGCGCCTTTTAATACCTTCCGGGAGTCCCCAGCGGGACAAAAATACCTCCAAAAAGGTACTGCTGAACCAGTGAGCCAGGTTTGTTGATTTGGACTAACCCATTGTTCATAACAATATTCTTAAAAAATGCAGACATAGTCAAGAACAGTCTGACAGAAATCCATAATATTCCACAGCTTGATTTGTTAAATCTGTGACTTTATCAACATATAAAACATAAGCATGTAAAAGAGAGCAAGTTTGGCAGAAAGGAGATCCAAAAGCAATGCTGGGAGCCAGAGGCACACCAGGAAAAGATGGGCAGAGAAGCACTACGAAAGGTGTAAGTCTAACCAGGGAGGGAAAAAACAAAACAAAAAAGCACAGCAGGGAAGGAGCAGGGGGAGTGCAGGAAAAAAGGAGAGAAGGCAGAATCCATGTGTGCGAGAAATATTTCAATCTTTAATTCCATCACGTTAACACTGCTTTAGTTCACCATATAAATCTTTTGACAAATAGCAGCTCTCTCCACACACTACAGTATAAAGATTTTTTTTTTTAAAGACTTCCCAAACAACGCAATGTCATTCTTTGGCTTTTTACTCGGTTTGCCTAGACTACGTTTTTGTTGCTCAGGATTCATTAGATGTGTACCTTGTCCTGGTACTTACAGACAGGGGAGAGAATATAAAACACAGACCTAAACACAAGCCCAGAATTCAGTCTTACACAAGCGAACACCCATAAGCAACAGTAAAATGCCTTGCTTGCAACTCACTGGTATTTCTATATCCGTTAATGTGTTAATATAACAGCATCCTCTATGCCAAAAAGGACTATTGAGCTGTACTGAGAGCGTACAGGTGAATAAGGGAAAAGGCACATCTTTCTGTTCCTTAGTGCTGCCCCAGAAACACAAACTTTCTGAACTTCCACAAGCATATCCTTGGCTGCATGGCTGTAGCAAGAACTGCTTCCATGTCCCCAAGCCTGACCGTATCCTTTTGTGTCTGCTGGACTCCACCCCCGAATTACAGGGCACCAGTCTGTTAGGCAGTCACGATGAAGTCAAGAGGATTTTGATGGAGGATGAACTGATTGTGCCTGAACTGTTCCATACCAGTGTGTGAGCAATTCATTTAGGAAAGGTGAGAAAGGGTCTTTCTGAGACCTTAGAAAGGGAGCACAAATAAAGATGCATCTCCCACACCAAAAGCCTATGTGCCAGACACCGTTTCCAGCCTCCCAGCCGGCTGGCTCGCTGCATCTGACACATGGGCTCAGGATCAAGGAAGAGTACTGCCCTAAGCCACAAATACCAGGCAAGTGCAACAACACAGACCACAGATATAGCCAAATGAATAAATCTTGCTTACAGGGGATGACAGTTGGCAAGTCAGGAAGACCAAATGCAACAATCTAGCGATTTGGGTGGAAGAGAAAGATCCCCATCCCAAACAGCAAATGCTATTAAAGAAGAAAAAAAAAAAAAAAGAACACTTCGTATATCACAGGTGGAAGACAAGCCTGATTCTGATTCTACACTTAACTCAGTTGTCCATGTCAACAATGTCCAAACACACCAGTACTTACATCTTCCCATCATTTATCAGTTCACACATGCATAAATTAAATCAACTTGCTCTGAATAAGGAAAAGTAAAGCTAATCAACAGCAGCTCAGATCACAGAAAATAAACAGAACAGTATGCTTGCCAAGAAATTTAAACCGAGTACAGCTCCATTTAGGAAATTAAAAACCTAAGGATAACTGTGTCATTCACTAAACAAAAGCCACCTAGTATATTCCAGCAGGCCATCAGTATCTATCTAAAATGTGTTTGGAGACCCAGCGAATATGCCAGATAACCTGCTCTATATACTCTCAGCAGTAGACGTTACAGCTATTCTTAATCCTAGCTTTGTAAACCTTGTAGACATAACTCACTATGCTTTTGAATCCATAATATTTTGCAAAGCACTGCAGTTTGCTGGCTTATAAACGTGCCCTGCTGGCTCACTGGATAGAAAGATTTCTGCTGACTTCATGTATCATTTCGGTTGCATTCATAAGGGATTAATAATTTTCCCTGCTAAGGATATGGGCTGCAAATTCTAAGTAGAAAAGGTTATGCATGTGTCTGACAAAGACTAGTCATATTTTAATAGGTGATATTTGACTATACCCATAAAGACATTATAAATAAACCATACTAATGAAAACCAAGGTCCTTCATTAAAAAGTCAAAAGTACATAAAAACCCAGAAGTGACTGAATTGCACAGCATTGCTTAGAACATTGAATCATTTTCTGAAATAACCAAATAATTCCTTATTTATTTGCTATTCACTATTTATAAGCTTATTCAGAGTTTTTCCTTGAGAAAGGGAAACAAGGCATGCATCGGCTGTTCTATCACACTAATTTATACATGAACACATATTCAAACATTAATAAGAGATGCTTTATTCTCAACTAATTAATTTCATAAATTTCAAACTTCTGGACAAGCTGCTGAAGTAAGTCCTTCTCCAACCCAGATGCCTGCTGTTCTTTAGAAGATGAAGCATTTTAACTCAGAGCTCTCTACCTTCTCTCACCCATCATTGGCAACCTCAAGCCACACTGTAGTGGCACAGCTTCATGTCAGCCCAGGTACCTCATGGGGTAGCCCAGCACCTATGATGGGGTAGGCATAACAGAAGGCTACAGAAGGAAATACGCCTTTTCACACAGTATTTGCATCCAGCCCTACTGCCCCCATTCACTCTGTCCATCATTTACAATACAGGAAAACAGTCAGAATCACAATTCATTCTACCTGCAAGAGAAGACCAAGTTGTCCAGTACTTACAATGTTCTAAAAAACCCCAAAGAAAAACTGACAACAAAAGCCATATAAATACATACAGAGCACAAGCACTGAAGAGACATTTCACTATTTCTTTCATGAAGTTCAAATAGGATATTTAACTTCTAATCTTTTGGAAATTTTATTGCTTTTTAAAAGACATAATTGATAAAATAGGTTTATTATCATTAACATTTTATACCCGTAACTTCTCCAAGTAGGAGGGAAATCATCAGATAAACCTCTGTATTCCTTGCAGTCTTTCATGAAGAAATTTCTCCTTTTCACAGAGTTGTATGCATACCACAAGAAACAAGACTTTTTTTGTTTGTTTGTTTTTTTTTAAGAAGAGTGTAAGATTTCATGTAATGAGAAGAACATAAGAAACCATAATGGGAGATTAAGTTAAATATTTCTGGCTGAATCCTCTACCACTAAGGTCGCGTCTCCAGCACACTGCCAATTCTGAAGCACTGCCATATCTTACAGTGAAGGTGATTTTCCATCATCGGATATTTGCATTCCAATAATAGGTTTCTATCTTTATACTCAGCAGAAAGTAAGCAAATATCAATACAAATTCACATAATTACTTTAAAGGAATTTTAGCCAGTTAAAAAAAACACCTTCAGAACAAATCACTGAAGGAATTGCTTCAAGAACATTAGCTGCACCTGCAGCAACACTGTAGCAGAAGAAACCATCAGTGAAATCCATTGCTCATAGCATTAAGCAGTATTTGCAGTTTCAGCAATCAAGCACATTCAAATGGTCAGTAGTAAATAGCTTTTGTAAACCTTTTACATCCTGTTACAACTAAAAAAGATTCAGAAGAGAACTAATTAGCTGTCAGGACCAGGTGGAGATTCTAAGATCTTCACTGTCAATCACCATACTACAACACAAGCATTAGTCTACTGTTCTCTCGGTTGGAGCTATATGATGACAGACCAGTGGATTTTTTTTTTAAAAAGAAGATAAATTAAATGGAGCCTTGTAATTCAGCTGAATTGCCCTGCAGTGTCTATTACCCACTCAGTCTACAATGCTCCAGTCAGCGCAGCACCACACATTGATGCAAACAAAGCTGTTTGATATCAACAGGAAGGCACGCTTAGAATATACTACCCTTTCATGGAAGAGCTCTTTTTTTCAAGCGTATGTGTATGCTTTAACACACAAAATAAAAAGAAAAGCTATATTCAGAGCTGATAATTCCACATGCACACCACAGACAAAGTGTGCTTCTCAAAATAAAGAGACCAGAGACTGCCAGGAGCTCGCCAGACTCAGCTTAAGCAGTCCACAGGGCAATGGTGAAAAAACACAACTGATGTTAACACGTGCTACGTGAGAAAGCTGGTGGCCGAGAGAGGACTTAAGCATTAACTGCAGTCTGCTTTTCTAAAAGCCTGGCAGCAGTAGTCCAGAGGAGGCACTCCCCAGCCTATCAAGAGAAATACCAAGCGACAATCCAGGAAGGCATGTTCACTATCCACTCACGCATGCGTGCAATCTTGGGCCAAATAGCAGATGTGCTAAAAGGTTTTCCCCAGATGACAAGCGTTTATTAATTAATATCTGAATTAATTGGTTCCCCATATGCTGTGCTGTGTTTCTAAGACTGCAGCCCTACTGATACTACTGAAAGGCGTCAGGTGTGGTGGCTACCCAGGAAGTTCTGTGGGACGCTTCCATTAATCCAAAAACTAATTTATGTTTTTCTTTTCACCAAATTCCAAGTGTGCCCATCTACATAGAAGTAATGTAAAATGCTTTTCAAGTACCCAACTCATAATTGCTTAAAACAAAACAGAAAAGCCTACGCATGCTCTTACTTCAGACATAAGCATGGCATATAGCAGAAAAACAGAAGGAAAGAAAATGCTGATCCGAGGCCACCTGCTCGCCTGCTAGCCCATTACCTGCAGGAACCCTGCAGCTCCTTTCACACGCTCACTTTTACACTCCCTACAACAACCTAGTCCTAATAGCTGGTGCTGCTACTACCAAGCTGATCTTTACATCCACCACATCCTCTCCTCCTATTCCCTTTCATCAGGGCAGAAGAAGTATTTTGGGACTGTGACTACACCTGGCACAAGTCTATACAGTGACATCATTTTTCCAATGATATTGATCTCACTGACTTTACTCACCACCCATCAGTGCTGGCTGGCAGGGTGCACAGCTCCTCTCATTTACTTGTACAGGAGCCATCCTTCACCAGCCCGTGTAAGCTCAGGCCGTGGAAGCAGATGGCCGGGAGAGCCCTCCTACAGCCACCCTCTTGTGACCACGCGCTAGCACAGGTCATGTCTTCCCATCCTCAAGGACACAGTACCCACCAGGTCACTCCTCTCAGCTGCGATGCCGCCTCTCCAGCCCCCCCAGATGCACCTACATACACTGCAAACGGGCCAGCAAAGCCCGCTGTCGGCATAAGGGAGGATGAGCACCCAGTAAGGCAGGCTAGCTGGCAGATTCAAAGGCCTTTGATGTTTATTTAGTCCAGGTCTCCAATTTCAGCATTCCCTCACGTACACAATACCCACTTAGTCCGATTCAGAAACCTGAACACCAACAACTGTAATTACCACACCCAGCGGTAAACTCAGACTGCAGCGACAGCAGCGCAGCAGCATCCGTAACGCAGACGAAGCTAGCTGCCCCGGCTCCCCATCAAATATTCTAAAGTCAACATTTACAGAAGAAAAGCACTGTCCCAGCTAAATGAACACACAGCATTCCAAGGTTTTGTTACTGTGCCGCCAGTGTAATAACACGCTGTCTACCGCAAGCTGCGCAGGCCCAAGGAACAGATGTTTGACCACTGCTCAGTCAGAAACTGCTCTCACAAGACCAGAACGGTCTCGGGTACAGCTACAATACCACACTAGAGATGTCAAAAAAATGAAGCTGAAAACAGTCTAGTGTAGAACTCCAAACCAACAAGGCACTTCTGCTGCAGGAAGCAGTTCAAGCACACCCCAAAACACTTACCAGTACACGCAGGTGTGATTATAACGTGTTCAAAACTAACCGCCTATGGAGGAAGCTGCCACCAGGTCATGCTGGTAAGAAACAGAAGGGGCTGCAGAGAGGCTTAAAATCACATTCCTAAATCAGAGCCCTTGCTAATAATTGTTTCTTTACAAGTATACGATGACTATAAAAAAATTAAAGTTAGCTTCAGCAATTAACATTCGCTGTGAAGCAGGCTGCAAATTAGAGTCAGGAGGATCTATGCTACCTGCCTGGCAAACATATTTTCATTTTATACTGGGCATATGACAAGCAAGGCTTTTGAAGTCATCAGTATAAAACATTAGCGTGCAATGCACTGGTTAGAAACGCAGCAAATAAAAAAGGTGGGAAGATTCCTCCTGTCTGGGAGAGGAGCTTCAGAAAGATTTGCAATGTGCCATGTGGAACTGGCTACAGCACTTCATCTTTCTGAGAGCTGGCAAATCGTTCTCAGAGCTATGAACTGCTCCTCTTCAAGTCAGAGTATGTGCCCCATCCAATGATTAAATCCTTTGACATTTCATTTAGGAGCAAGTATTTCTACTCCAAATGCTGGTAAAAAGCATAAGACAACAAAAATGATAAATGTTCGGTTTCCAGCCACTCTGACACAGCATGAGCGTACCCAAAGGATTTGAAGAAGTGGTAATAACCACAGTACCCACAACATCAAGTCAGCATAACCTCAGTAACCCCCTTGCACACAGAGTGAGCTGTTCCTGGAGGCACATATTTGCTCTTCAAGGATTCAGGCTTGAGGGGATCCTTTCCATGCACATCACTATGTTTTGTTTCACTACCTTGCACACAAATACGGAAGACTTCATGACACTTTTGCTGTCCACCTGGAAATCATTAATGATTAATTTCCAAGCAAATCAAATACAAACAGCTCCTGGACTTTCCTCCGCATCTTCTTTATGTATTTATTTATTGGAAGATAAAGGAACAGAAACATCATGCAAAATCCAGCTGGAGATGGTAAAAAACTGCAGTGTTTTTCATTCTCAGCACAATAGCTGGGGAGTCAAAGGTTCTCGTCAAAAAGTATGGATTAGGACAAATGATTTAATGTACACAAAGCACGTACCAGCTCAAATCACAGAAGATGGTTTCTTCGTCTTCTCTTACACAAGATAATCGCTATACAGTGGATTTCTTTGCAAACATTCCTTTAACTGAGTTTTATATAAATCAGACCAGGTAAAGATATTAATTATTGATTTGTACTGCCAACTTCACCCCAGGAGTACAGACACCAAGCAGTGAGTGCAGAGCTATGAGATCTATGCTGAAGAAGGCAGCTCTGCACTCACTCCTTGGTGTCTGCACAACAATTCAGTTGGTGGTGAAAGATTACATCCACAACGATTCCTCACCCAGTCCTTAGAAAGATGTCATATTCATTCTTTCATGTCTGCAATGCAGCTCTGGGGAACTGTTAAATATAGCCCAGAAAACAACTGACAAGAGAAGCAACACACTCACTTCATTAAGAGCCAGTTCAGCCCCTTACAGACAGCTCTTGCTCTCAAGGTATTTCAGAGGAGCTAACCCAAGCAGTCCACGAGAAGCTAATGCATCTCAACTGCCAAAGCATGAAAGCATCTGACAAAGGGAGGGGGGGGAAAAATACCAATTAGGGATTTTTGAAAAGGAAAAAAGCCACGGTTACTGTTTCATTTCTCTATAAATCCATGCTTTGTGCAGTCAGTAGAATCAAGCCACTTGATTTAGATTTACCTTCCCTATCAGTCTCTCTGCTCTTTAAACAGAAAATATTGTTCAGGTTTTTCAAGACAGAGTTAAAAACAACTTCCCACAGAGATCTCCCCAGACAAAAAGTGACTAGTGACTTATTGCAAGATATAAATATACCAAAAACTCTCAAAAAGTTTCTGACTCCAGCTTTTGCTTTCACAGTACAGGTTGTCAGATGAGTTCTTGATTTCTTTTGTAGTTGTGAACCTGGAGGCTGTCTGTAAGGAAAGAAACTACAGCTTCTCAGAGTAATTCCTGAGGCAAATACTCTGTCCTGAAGGAAAAACAACGCTCTTTCGGAATAAAATTAAACCACTGGTAAAACAGAGCAATTACACTGGAGTGAAGCCACTTTTAATAATAATAAAATCCATGCAAGGACATCTAATGTACAAAACTTACACTGAAATAGACTATACAGATCAACACAGCTCTCCTAACATGTCTGTCTGTCTCCAAATTCACAGGATTTTTCCTTACTATAAAACACTCCCCAAATGCAACAGCAGGACAAAGTTTGCAAAGTAAGGCTTGCAATAGGAATTCAGAATACACAGGCAAATCTTCCACAGTTTGATGCTTGGTGTTCTATATATCAAAATATTGGCTTTTAAGACAACACATTATGAACACCAAAATCAGTTCAGAAGAAAACAAAATGATCAAAAGCAATGTTATGGATTGTGCTTAAATGCTTTGGTTCCTGCCTGAAATTTGCCTCCTCCTCATGGACCAATCCACGAGGACAAACGACAAAGTGTTTTTCCCATCCAATTACCTTTCCAGATCTCCGAGATGTTCTGGGAACAGTGAGGTAACAATCTTAGGAAAAAATAGCTGGATGACTAGGGAATGCAGAGTACCACACGGCTGAAGTGCGTATAAGGACTGTTTCAATAAGGAAAAGTCAAATGAACGTGTACCCATAGCATGCAAACAGAGAAGGAAATAAAATCACCTTGATTAATCTGGTTTAACATGGCCCCAAACCAATTCACAACTAACGATTTACTAATAATGTTTTTCCAAAATAGGCTTCACATCACAGCTCCATTTTATATCTCTGGTAAAACCTTTAAAAAGAAAACCAAACCAAACCACAAATAGAGTACATACAGCAGCATCCACTCCCAGTACGAGTACATGCAGTCACAGGCAATTTCCTAAGTCTTTTTTTCCTTTGTTCTTTAAAAAGAAAAGAGGGGAAAAGATCGCATTCATTACATATTTTAAAATATCAGAAACTCAGTCAGCTTTTGCAGTAGTCTGAATCACTCCTCTGAATTCTCTTGCATTTTCTCACAACATACATGAGTCTTGCACAGATAGGATGCTGTATTGCAACAGATAAAGAGAAAACCTGCAGAACTGAGGTCAGAGGTTTCACCACTAACTGCTGTTCTTTTTCAGTGGGAAAGGCGGTGAGCTACATGTGGTATGTGTAAAAGAAAGCTAAACTAAACGGCTTGCAAGTCTTGTTAAATTATCTCTACTGAGTAAGAATCATAAAAGCCACTCAACACGCCAAGAGGCTGACTATTAGCTTCGGTTACGCCAGTGTACACTGATCAGGAAAAGACATTAAAATACCGCCCTAAGTCCTAGCATGAAGGCTCTCCAGTTTAGGAGCCAGCCACCAGGGGTGAAGTTTCTGAAGCCCTACAGCTGACTGGGGAATACAAGAGGAATCCATGAGCATTCAAGTGGCAGCAACTCTGCTGACTGAGGGAATAAAAATAGCAGTCCAGAGAACAGCAAAAATGCAGGACTGGCCTCTACATGTACTCTAACACAGTACCTGGAAAAACTGTGTTATTGGCATAATCTAACTAGACAGTAAGCCATATATTGACATTTGATGAATTAATGATCTCTGCTACTGTATCAAAGAACCTGGAAATTTTTCTTCATCTAAAAAAACCAAGAAAATATTTTCAGAAGTTGCACTGAGTCAATTAAGAGTCTCTGATGTTCTCCATCCACAGGACGCAGACCATTGTGCTGTCTTTCCAGTGAATGCCACACTAATTTTCTGTATTGGTGGTGTTTATTCATTAAAAAGAAAGGAAAAAAAGTCTTTCACTACAGTGCAGTTAATAGTAGAATGAGCTACCTCATTCATCTAAATAAAGTCAGCTGTAAAACCTGCAATAACCATTTAAGTGTCTGCTTTCTTAATTATTTCACTGTTTATCCAATTCATTATAAGCATCTAAATAAGCTCATTCAGCATATGCTGAGATCAGAGAGACACTGAAGACACCTGGTCAGACTATCCAAGCGTCTGCTCATTGTGGGCCTGTCCCCTGCAGCCTCACCCAGCAGCTTTATTGGGTTTCTAACCCCTTTGACACTGCTCAGTCTGTCCACAGCTTAATACAGCCCAGCATTATGAAGTTTCCCCTGTCTCTTCAAACATCAGGTCCTCTATAGCCTTTGTGTGTGCTTTTGGGATTTTTACCTCCGATACCCCGATTTTATTTCAGGATAACAACTGCCCTTCTACCATGGACAACATTCTCCAAAGGAGAGAATATGTGAATTATTATTAATCCACTTTCCTTTTCCTCATCTGTTGCTTTTGAACTCATTACTTGGCATATAGCTGCAACAACAACTATTCCTCTGAAAACCAGGATTTTTCAATACACATGGTAGACCTCAGTTGGGAAACAAGTGCAACACACCTTCAAGAGGGCACGAGGAATTGCAATTGTACCTGCATACCCTCCGTTATATTCTCCATCCATTCCCTTTCAGAAGGGCACGGCCCTTGTGATTTCCTTAAGAAAAAGACAAAGTTCATTTCACCTTTTTATGCTTCATTTCGGTTTGGCATTTACATAGACTCAGAAGATAACTACATCTTTTCTGGTAATTTTAACATACGTGCAAGTGCCCCAGTTTGAGGTGCACTTAATCCTTTCTTGGAGACATTAATTAGTTAGCAAATGCACTGGCCTGAGAGGTTGTGTTAGCAGCTCACTGTTCTCTCCCACTACTGAGAAGCACCCTAATCTTCAGGTAGAGTGCAATAGCTGGAGCTTGGAGAAAAATAAAAAGAGTAAAGTGACCATGAGCCTTCCCCTTGGTGGACAAACCCATGACAGCTTCACTCCAAATGGCAAAATACAACTGAAACAAATCAGAACAAAGCCCCAGCCACACTTGAGTTCCTGCTAAGGGAGTGGTGTTTTCCTGAAGTGTTTCCAAACAGCAGTCAGTGCGGGTGGGTGTGGGGAGTCAAGGCCTTCAGTACCGACTATTTCAACAAACTCCTCTTCTTTTAAATGTCCTCCTTTGTATAGCAGTTTTTAGCCATGGAATCACTTGTGCTCCGAGAAGAGGTGAACGCGCAGCATTGTGATTGCAATTACAGAGCAGTTACTAGCACCACTCTCTTTCCATTTCACAAATAAAAGCTTCTGAAGCTAATAATGAATTAAAGCATGAAAGAGCTGTGAAACGAATCTTCCACTTAGCAATAGTAGAGGAAGTGACAAACAGTTTACTCTTGACTGTTTACTGAGCACCTGAAATGATGCAGATCATTACTTCCAGCAGGCACCAGGGATGTTAGCCTGAAGATTTACACAGGAAGCAAAAAAGATGCTGTGACACAGCTACAAAAATGCAACTGTACAATGTATGCCAGCTCTATACAAGACAATATGTCCCTTTCAGAAATCACAGTAATTTGGGGGTGGGAGAGCAAAAAGACTAGAATAGAGGCCAGATATTGATAGGACAACTGCGAGAATTTACACTGCACACCAAATGCCAATTAAAATATTAAACAAAAGCTAGACATCTTGGTCTGTAAATTTTTGCCTCCCAACTGCTTTTTAGGCACACCGTTTAGAGTAGCTGTGTCATGGAAAAAAAAAAAAAAGCTCTTATGCACACACAATTCTGTGCAGGCCTTTGAACTTGCAGTGAAGGACTCGGCGTATGTTTGGGCCAGCAGAAATGACTCGACTAGTGTCCCAGATTTAGCACAGAGAGGAAAATTCATCTACAGCATAGCTCTATTAAATGAATGTGGCTTCATTTAAGTCAAGAGCCAAGTCTGGCTCATGTAGCCAGTGCACAATTAAATAATAAGAGAGCTGAATGTTGGAAGGAAGAGAATTTTCTAGACTGAATGTTATAAACTGGGATAAATAAGCCACAGTGGCAAGGGGCATCTCTGAATTACAGCTCCACCACAGTGAAGCCATAGATTCTCAACCATTTCACAGAACTGAGAAAAAAATGCAATTGCTTCCCATTTTGCAGATGGGCAGCTGCACACAACGCTATCTATACCATCAGCAGCCCTCCGAGTCTTCTGACCCACTCCGGTACCCCACATTTTTGCCTTTCAAAAAAACTAAATTTTGAGGTACTCAAGGGATTTACTTTCAGTCTATTTCTTAACACCTCATTTAAAAAGTCCTTTAGCACCTTAAAACAACCCAACTAAGGCCAATACCACAGCAGTTATCCTAAAATGAAAAGCCTAACCTGAGCAGAAAGGATGCAAGACACCTTTAACAGGAAACTTCATTTAGCTTTTACCTATACTAGGTTGCACCAGGCACAGCTCTGCTACATCCATATCATCACAACAGTAGAATTGAAGGAACACATTGCTTCTGCTAGGATAAAGCCACCAGAAGGGAAAAAAGGCACACACACACACACAAAAAAATCCAACTACACGCTTTTGTAATTTTTTCTTTAGTGTTATACTTCTCTCCCCCAGCCCAGAAATGGTTCAGGAACTCCAGCCTGGTTCAGGAACTCACACAAACACATTGAAAAACATATTTGAAAAGACAGAAGCATATAACAGAGTTTGTCCTGGAGGCACAAAACAGAACTGGGTCAGAAAATTGGGTAACATTTGACTTGCTCAGGCCAACACAATCAGGCAAAAAATGAAGTTTTGATTGGATTCCGTCCACGCTGGCTTGAAGCAGTTATCTCCTACGCTGACTTCAGTACTAAACGCCTTGAGCAACGACACTATCACGTTCCACATTTTGAAGGGGATGTGCTTGGTTTCATCCCTTCGCGTTTGCACATGCACAGCATCCTTTACTTGCCCACCAGCAAAAGGGAAAAACCTTTCATAACCTTTTCCTGAGCTTAAATAAAATCACCTGGTAACTGTCAAGAGAAGCAAGAACAGAGCGGATAAATGCCATCTTAGGGCAGGCACTTGCCTAGCCTGACTCGAGCCTCCTCTCTTGCAACACCTGAGTTTGCCTGTGCAGGCACTGCCATGTCACACCTCGTAGCAGATATGAATGGAGCCCTGAGCTTCCCGCTTGTTGCCAGAAGGCTTCACTAAGTCATTTCAATCAATCCACAAGTATCTTAATACAGGATGACATCCCAGTATGGTTAACCCTGCACTGTTTTATCCCTTCCGAAGTTCACACTGATTCTCTGCTGGTAAAAAGATTCTCAGGGGTAGAAATTTTCAGGTCTGTTCCTACGCACCATTTTTCTGTAATGGGCTTTCTAGCTCCTCTGTTTTTTAAGGAAAAAATACGTATCTTTCTCTCCTATAGGAGGAAAGGAGAGAAGATTTACTGCCCTTAAACTTTTTAAATAAGACAGCTGAAGAGAGGAAAAAAATAGAAAGCAGTGGGAGGGTAGTAAAAGTGGATAAACATGGAGGTGAAAGCACAAGGGTGGGACCCCGCTGGGAGCCAGCGTAAGAGCTATTAACACCATGCAGTGAAAACCATGTTTAGACAAACCCTGAGGATACACATCTGGATGGTATTGACAGAAGTGACCTTGCTACAAAGTAGGGACAGCAACAGCTCTCCAGTACTGCAGGAGACGTCCCAAGCAAACAAAGGCCGTGTTTTTATTCCTATTGTATAACTTGCAATAATTCAACAACTTTGCAATAATATTTTACAGTTCACAATCACCCCATCTCTACAGCCTGAGAATTCCAAAAAGTATTCTTTTTAAAGGCTCCATGCTTCATAGAAGAGGAAGCTGAGGCACAGACTAGCAACAGACTCTCCCCCAGTGTTTCAGTGCCTCCAGCTACGCTGAGCTTCCACAGCACATCAGCTCTCAGCAACAGTGAAGCAAGTCTCGAGTGCATCAGTGTCTGACAGAAACAGCCTCCGGCCGCTCCTGTCATCCAAAGAGGGGACTCCAGTTCTTTAACTCTGCAGGCCACTGAAGAGTTAGGCTGGCCAAATTCTTCACAAAGTCTGCTGTACAAAAAAATGTCCCGCAAATGGAAGGTTGCCTCTGGAACTCATTTATTAGGAATTTCAGCAATGCTGTACACAGATGTTGCATATCACTTTAGGCTGCTGCTATAATGCAAAATCTTGTTGGACTAAAATATGAAGGATTAACTACACAGGGCTTTAAACTGCAGAACTCCTGTGAACACTGACCGCGGTTCTCTCTCACGGCAATGAGAATATAACGGCATTAAGCAGTGAAATGACCAAAGCACAGAACTCTACAGTCCTCTGAAGTTCACTGGCATGACACGCCTTCCTAGGGTCCCAAGCCTTTTGTTATCTTGTCCTCTTCGCCTCACTTTTTTCCCTTCCATTTAGCTACAATTCAGACATTTTTGCTACTTCTCTTAAGCATTCCCCACGCCAAAGCCTTGTTTGTCCTCAGTATCTAGTTGATTTTCTCAAATTCTCAATAAGCTACCCTTTCTGTAGCACAGCGGTTCTAATCTCCTTCGATGTTTTCAAACAGCATTCTCTCCTTGCTTCTTTATTGCCCATCCTACCTTTGCATCTGATGCTCAGCATCCATCTCCTTCAGTACGTGCCTGAAGCACTCAGCTTCCCATTTAGTAACTGAAAAGCCAGCTCCTCGACCAATACATCAGCATGAGCCATTCCTTCCTCCCCTTTCACAACAATCTTTCATAAACATCAAATACAATTCAAAGGAGCTCTGCCTCACAGTTTTTATTAACAGTCCCTTTCAATCCAAGGCATCAGGCCAAAATAAACCATCTCACTTATTACTCCTACAACCTGCTGTCCATCACAGTTCTTAATATACCTGGGTCTTCCTTCCACTGTATTGTAGGGACTGCTCATTTTAAGAGAGGCATATGGAGCAGGATGCTGAAGCGGGACACCTGCCTCAACCAATGGCAAAATGCAGAGCGTGGGGAAAAGGGATGTAGAGTGACTGACCCAATGTCACCCATCTATAGAGGCAAATAGATAACGCTTATCTTCTTTGCAAGAAGCTTTATGATCTGTAAGTGGAAAAGCACAGTTCAAGTTCAGGTTATTTGTAGAGTCTTAGTTCCACTTCCACAAAGCCTAACCTCAATTTTTGCTAGAAGCAGCTCTATTAATAACAGCTTCTTTCCTCCTGGGAAGTATCTACACAATCATCTCTAGGATTCCTGAACATGAGCTAGCGATGAAGTAAGGCAAACAGCAAACAACAAAGGAAACAACAACATTATTTAGAGAAGTTCTCACCTTTTAGATGGCAAGCAAGTGAAGACTCCGATGTACAGAGGTAGATCAGGTGTTTCAGAAACACTCCCAGTCCCAAATTTCTTGTTCCTACATACTGAGAGAAGCCTTTTTCATCGGATTAAAATCCTGCAGTTCTACCTCCAAACTAATATGAACTTTTCTCCTCTTGCAAATCATCCAAGTGCTTTTAAAAAAAATCTTTTCCTCCAAAAAACAAAAAGTTCTCCTTTAGTCTCCAAACAAGCCAACTCTACACACCCTTAGGTCAAGCCTCAAACCCTGCTATTTCTTTACACTGACATGAAGAAAAGTATGGCTGTTGTAACAAGTACAAAGCGTAAAGAATTCTCCCAGTCACGTGAACATGAATCCTGCTTAGACAGACAGCTGGAAGACACACCACCACTCCATAGGTTTTTCTAGCCTTACAGCCAAATTTGACTGCATGTTGTACATGCACTTATGCACTTCTCCTATGAAGACTCTTCTAGCTATTTTTGTAGCTCACCAGCCCACTGTTGCCTTTCCTTTATAGTAATCCTTCTGGAGAAAACTATTTTTTCCTCTTTGCATCCTTGCTGCTGATTTCTGTATTAATTAATGAGTAGCTGGGGCTCACTCTAGGCAATCATTCCTTGTTACTACATAGCTCGCCATGGCACTGGTCTCGCCATCTGCTGCGCTGGTGAGGCTGGCTTGTGCAACAGGATCTGCTGGCAGGCTGCAAGGCAGGCAGCCAAATAGCTGCTGGCCTAACAACATTATCGTCCCTCTCCGTTAAAAATACCACATCCTTCTCCCACAAAAACAGAGCAACTGTTGTCCAATTGAGCCATTCAGATCACTCTACCACCTTAGCATGAAGATATATGCCATACTTTGAAACAAGATGTTGGTGCATTTGAAGGGTAAGTCAAGGGCTCCATGCAGAAGCCTACCTACTGTTTTCCCGTGCTGCGGTGGGAAAGCCAAGTGCAGAACAGCAGTCAGTCTGACAGACTAGCAGGCTACCACCAGTTGTCTACAGCAGAGAGCCGTTTTGTTGGTCAAAGGGGTGGCTTTACACATAAACTATGTATCTAGTGGCTGAATGATACACATATATAACTTCTTTGATTTGATGCTAATTTGATGCAGATGAAATAGTCACAAGGTAGATCTGGTTTTACTGGCTTGGCCTTTTTGAAGCTTAAATTTTTTCTTTCTACTTTGTTGAGCAACATTTTCAAAAGCACCTAAGTTCTGCTGATGGCCAGTACTTCTCTCACCAGTGTTGACAGATGTGCATCTGGAACAAATACAATCCTTTACAATACAAAAGGGTTATTTTGCTTGGAATAAGCAACCGAAGAAACCTTACAGGAATGAGAGATTTCATCTTCTACTCACAATACAGGGCACAAATAGGGCAACTGTGATCTAAGGAGTGACAGAAGATGGAGCAGAGTATTTTGGAACCAGCTTCCACAACAGCAGCCTACAGCGACTTATATGCACAAGCAAACATGTGGCTGGCACCCAGCAGCATTAGCATACGGATGGCTTGTGCTTCAGCCAGCTTCTGTACAAACACATCCAAGAGCAAACCACGTACTAAAACACATAATAATCTTTTGTTGTTCTCAACCCCATAGGGGCCAGATTGCTCAATACGGCTATGCAAAAATAGTGTAGAGGACAATGACTTTTTCATACTGTATCATCTTGATGCAACCATGTTAATCATACACCCTGGCCGCTCTGTCCTATAGTAACACCAAGTACTTTCCATAAGGGCAGAACAGTCTTTCAGTGGTAGAGTAAGATTTCAAAGGAAAAACAAAACAAAACTATTTTTCAGTTTCTAAATAGGAAAAAAAATCCCAACCATTTACATAAATACTTATAAAAAATGATAGTTGAAAGCAATTCTGTTGTCTACTTCAGAGACCCTTAAAGGGCATTTTGTAATTTCAAGCCAAAGCATATTAGTCTATCATGGGGAGGGAAGAGACAAGCAAGGGGAAGAACAGTTTAATTTCCCCTGCTCATCTGAGCGTGCATCAAGTGAGCCCTTCAGTAACCTCATAAAAATGTGCAAGATGGACAGAAAATAATTGAGTACTCATTTAGAATTTATTGACTTGGCCTGGACATACATTTGATAACACTGTTTGCTGTTTGTATGGCAAGTGGCAAAAATAAAATTGCAGCTAATTAGCAGAAACTGGCCAGCTTACTTCTAAACAGAGCTTAAAAACAAACTCATTCCCTGACCTCTCTTTGAAAAATACACTCTAAACCAACTCCAAATTAGCCATATTTACTTAAAAGAATTTCTTTAAACAAGAATTGGGCTCCAAACCATTATTGATGGTAGGCACAAGATGGAGCACTTCAAGGCTGGGCACTTACCCTTTCTTGCTACTATTCAATACAGACAGTAAAAGTTTCATTTACAGGAGGAGAAGGACTCAAAACAACTGCAAGAGGTCTAGTACTTCAAGTTCCTCCCGTGTCAATTTGCCCTATTTATTACCTCCTTCTTGAACAAAGTCACAGTATTTTGTTTGGGGGTGAGAGAGTAGACACTAACTTACTTGGGTGGTGGGCATGTGTAAGCCACGAAGAATCTGTTTAAATCACAGATGCATCATCTCTGGCTTTCTATTATGCAACTATTCATGCTTTCCCCAAGCCCTCCCCATCACATAGCCAGGATGCCAGCAACTTTTCCACCATGACAACTTTTGCAGTGAGGGTTTTGCATGGTCATGGACCAAGCAATTTGCTGCAACTGAAAGGTTATCCACCCTTCTTAGGTGGACTCAATACTCACTTGAATTATTTGGTGCTTCTATCAAAAAGCTTCAAAACCAAAACCTTAAGATCTCTCGAGGCTCAAGTGCAGAAAGTATGTTAAGAGAGAACAGATGCTTTAATTTCTTTGTGCTGTTTTAACTCTTATGACTTAGGTCAACTTCTCTTTTGGGTCATTTCTGAACTCCCAGGTTGCCAACACGGCACATGAACCAATGCACACCAGGAGATCTCAACCTGGAGAGGAGGGAAGGGCACAAGGAAATCCAGACATGCTGTTCAGACTCTCTAGTTTATGTCTGGAGTAAGTCATCTGAATTTGACTGTGTTTCAAGAGAAACAAATTAGAACATCCAGTCACTTTTCTTTATTATTATTATTATTTTTATTTAGTTATGAATACACTTGTGAGAAGAGGGTGAGGAAGAAGCTTCATGTTGCAATGGGAAGCTTTTTGCCTTACAGCTAGAGAGAAAGCAATCAAACCATTTATAAAAAATAAACACAGCAGAGTACAAAAATAGCCAAAAGCTCTTGAAACCTATCAAGCATGATGTTTCCTAGCTCTCCTTGATTAAGGAAGAGGTTTGGGATGCTTCAAAGGGTACAAACTTTTATTGAAAAAGCCACCACCTCAGCACTCACAGCAGGAACAGCAAAGCCTGCACAGGCTTCAGTGCTGAAAGGTGTCACCTCAGCGACCCATCCCGGGGGATTAACTTTGTAGCCTCCTATTCAATGCTGTTTAACACAGTACAGCACACATTTTAGCTGCTAATTCAACTCTCCAGTCAAAACAGGCAAGAGAAACAAATGGATCATTTATCCCTAGACCTCGATTTTAAACCTACAATCGTTTATTTATACACATCAGTGTTCACACATTTGTCCCCAGCAGCCTCTGAAGCACAAAGCTCAGTAATTTAATATGGCTAGCTTGAGCCTAGCTACACAGATTGAAGTAGGGCCCATTTAAAAAAAAGGCAATAAACTACAAGAGACATGATGATGTTTCAAGGCATGTAGCAAGGCTCTCTAACTGATCACTATGCTAGTTTTTCAACTGAGCCACAGCTGAGAAGCCAATGTATTAAATACCTCTCATTTCAACAGGCGGGACCGTACTGCACCCCATGAAATGCTGCACCTCTGCAGAAAGATAATGCTGTGATCATTGGGTGGCTATGATAGCGGGATTGTTTTACACTTACGGTAACAATGAAAAGAGCAATTTATACAGTAACACACTGATGTACTGCCAAGCCTGTGTCCAAAGGGATTAAATAAAAAATCTGACACAGGCTACAGACAGAAAAAATGTCTCCAGCAAAAGATTTATGAACTTCCCTAGATAATCACATTTCTGTGTAACGTCCCTTAAAAACGGTATTTTGCATTTAGGTCTGCTTTAGATAACAGAGGTCCAATGCACAAACAAGAAGTAAAGAGCACTTAGAGAATTCTCTTATTTAAAGAAAAGCAAAAGTATATATGAAAAGGAAAGGTCACGTCTCATTGCTCCAGAAGGCACACATCAGTAGCCCAAAAGATATTTATTTCTTGGGTTAAGAGTGGTCAAGGAACCCCACAAGTGACACTAGCAGTTCTTGGAGAAGTTCTTGCTGCAGCAGTGGCTTTGATGCAAGAATACCTCACAAGCCCTTAGCAGGGAATACTAAGCAGCAACTATGGCAGAGGGCAGCTAGATAGGAACACTGTGCAGATGGAGAGAAGGGTTCACAACATCCCAGGTTGCTGAAGGTACAGTCCCTGATGTTCTCTGAAAAAGATCTGCTTAACAGAAACAACTCACATAGATAAACCACGGGGAGTTCAGGTGGGAAGGTGTCCTTCTGGAGTATGCACAATCCAAATGAGGGAGGAAAAAATGTGCTTCAGAAGAGAATTTCAGTTAGTTGAAAGGCAGGACAGATGAACACTTTTACAAACCACAGAGCTTTTAGCTCTGGTTGATTTATTAAATGGGTCGTCCTCTTTTTACTATCACTTCAGGCAACAGTTGAATTATTCAATGAGCTCCACAGTTGACTATGTTGTTTCTAAAACACTTGGGCCACCTCTGGGAAAGGAAGACAGAAGGCAAGGGGGAATAAAAACATGTTTAAAAGTTAAAGGATTTAACAGAAGTGGGTCCTGTCCGTTTACAAGATGTCTCAGAAGCACGGAGGGAGTACGCATTTCTGTAAGTTGTCTGCTAAAGCAAGTTATATCACATATGCACAGCCATGAACTGGAGATGTGCAGCTCAGCTATAACACTAGCAAAATGAAGACAGCCTTGTCTCCCTGCTACCAGTACACAAATGTGATAACCCTTCTGCTGCTCCCGCAAAATAGGATACATTGCCTAAGCCCTGGAGATACCAACATGTTTTTGGAAATAAACACATGCTTTTCCCTCTGGAAGTTTCTCATCCCTAACAGAAACTGTCAGAAGAATTTCTCCTGCAGTCCCATGGAGTGACAAGTTGTTTTCTGACAGCCCTTTGGAGCTCACAAAAATGCAGCACTTCTTTGCCAGCCCAAACCAGAATGACCCTAACTGGTCAGAGAGAACAAAAATGGAGCCAGGTCTCTAAGTGAGGCAAACACCAAACCACCAAGCTAATGAAAACAACATTCCTCTGAATACGTGATTTCTGATAGGTGACCTGTTCCAGCGCTCAACTTCACTGTTGCTTGAATTGTGAAACTCATAGATGCATTTACATTCATGAAAACACTGTGTGATGCTCATGCGATCAATGGCTGGCTTCCAGATTTCAGCAATAGAAGTGCTTGGTCATAAAGCAGCAGAACAGGTCTTGCAAAGCTTTTCCTGACCTAGCAAAGAAGATGTGTTCACTCCAGAAAAAAGCAGCTTGCTGGAAGAAAGCCTGTTGACAGCAGGGAATCCTGCTATCGCTTGTGCCTACTCAGTAATCAGAGCCAGTTGCAGGAAAACATAGGAATCAATCAGCGTGTCAAGAGAATGGGAAATTAACCAAATTAAACCACACATACAAAAATTAACATCATGAAAAACATGGAGGGCCTAGCAGCAACTCACTGAAGCTAAAAACAAATATAGTTCTTCGTTACACTAGAAAAAAACCCACAAACTGTTGATGATTTACTCCCTTATGACACAGTATACTACTGCTCCCAAAGAACAGCTCCCTTGCAAACCATACATGTATATTCCAAAATAAAACTTGAGTTATTTATGGCCTCTTTCCTCTTTAAAGATTACACAAAATTTTTATGCACATATCTATAAAGATGTGATCAGAACATTCCAACCTGAGCAAGTTGCAGGATTGCACATGCCAACTAATTCTCAAATATAAGGGTTAAAACCAGAACGAAGTATTGTCAGCTAATAAGCACTTTGGACCTTTACAAGGATTTAGTGTCTTAGCACCTGTGAGAGACCATCACACAAAAAAAATTCCAGACTTCTCCCAACTCTCAACATCACTGCACCCAAAATGGTTATTTATATCTACTCGAGGTGATTCTAAAGCGACATAAATGCTGCACCAAACCGTGTAAATACCGACATTCATCTTCCTGGAGATGTAAACAGATGCAAGGCAATAGCCAAGCCTGCTCAAAGACAGACAGGGCTCAGATGTTTGTCACTTACCTTCTCTGGCTTGGTGTTCTGCTCAGCCGAGTTAGTCCACAAAGCAGAAAAGACTGGCACTCTCAGGCCAACTCAAAGAACGACAAAAATTCAGTCCAGGAATTCAAGGGCTACACAAGGCTACCTCTCAACTAGAAGGTTCTTGTTTTGTTTTGTTTCCCCATGTAGAAACTACAGGCATATGGAAATGATGTGACAAAAGAATGCTGAATTTTCTAAATTGCTGATCATCCTGATGAAAGCAAAAGCTTCCCAACTTACTTTTAAAGTCACCCAATCTTTCTGGGAATCATGACTTTGTGTCTTGAGTCTTAAACTAAACATCTTATTTTTTTTTTTTTTTTTCTTTTGAAGTCTGCAAATAACTAAAACGTCCGAGAAAGATACCTAAAAGTCAAGGAAGAAAGTAAGTATTTCTCAAGAGCATATAAAAATTATAAATTAAGCCAGCAAATCTAAGAGTCAGAGACATTTAACAGGGGCCCAGAACCTACAACCTGATAACCCTACCAAGTACCATGGACCTTATCCAATACAACACCCAAAGTAAGGTGTACAAACCGCAATCATGCTATCTTTTTATACCACCAGACACTATTAAAACTGCTGTTACCTAAATTACAGTTAATCACACAATGCCAGTGCTTGCAAAATTAAGCCTGACAGATATAACAGCAGGTGGATTCCTGTGAAACATAGTGACATCCAGTGGTTTACTGTGTCTAAGCTGAAATCTCTTCCAGAAGTATCCCATACCATATCTTAACATAGATGTATTAGGTAAAAGAAACACCCTGAGCTAATGAGCTAAAATACATATAACGAGGAGGCATCACATATATCATATGCTCTCAGAGAGAGAATATACAAACAGCCATCGGCTTTTCTGTACCAAACACGTCAAACTTAGCAGGACTTTCTGCAAGAACATGCATACCCACAGAGAGTGGTTATCGAATTACATCTCTTTGCCCTCAGGTTAGCTGGAGATGTTATAGTTTATATGCACTGGAATTACCTCCCATGAAGTACTCCCATTTCTTTCCATTTTTATCTTGCACCAAAACACTCTATCCCAACTGCTGCATTGTGCTGGGATCCCGATTTGCTTCTTCCTCCTATATGCTACGTGTTTTTGATCACAAAACAGGCAAGATCCTTTTCCAATAACCTTTTAATCTTTTCCTCGTGTCTTGATCTTCTTATTAAAAGCTCTTTCTAGCTTTTCCTTTGGTAGCCAGTCATCTTTTGTACAGATAAAGTCTGTCCATTCCAGCAAATACAGGCTTTCTCATTATTGCAGAAATAGCTTTGATGCAGGCATTTAAAAAATGCGTTTTAGTTTGTGCGTGCTCACTGGGATGACTATTAATGCAGTGTAAGAATTACTCATTACAATGATTTCAAAAGGATGCTTTAATAGCCTCTACGTAAAAGAAAAGTTCGAGTTTCTGAATCACCTATGGAAAACAATCAAATCTGCTTCTTTTTATTTATTTATTTTTTACTAAGAACATAGTCTTTTTGTTGTATTCCAGTAAAGCTGCTTCATTGTAACCACGCATATTACACAATGCCAATTTTCAGGCTCCAGTGTCATTGGGAAATTCTCACTTGAGTAACTTCCATTCAGTCCTAGCCAAGAGCATTATAATATGTATAAAGCCGACATGCCATTACCCAGAGAACAGCACCCTAACCAATCCATTTCAAACAGTCAACGAAGTTTATTATACATACCAAAAATACAATATGAAGGACACATCTTTGAACTAATCTACAATATCATCACTAGGAGAAAATTATTCACTAAATGCATCTTCTTTTCAAGTTAAAAAAAATAGGCAAAAATAACTTAAGTACACAAAAATTGACAGAAATTACGCAATAGACAGAAAAGGAGCTCATGCAAAATAAGTAGTGCCTTGTTTGCAACAAGCTGAGAGCATTTGATAAGTATTTCCCTCTCCTCCCCCTTTTTTAATAGAATTCTACTTTTCTCAGCTAAGACTTCCAGAAGCATGACTCCATCACACAGCTTCAGAGAGCTCCACAAAAAGATGCCTTCCGTTAATCAAACTGCGCAGCACCAGCACATCATCATCTTTCATACAGGGTGCCTATCAGGTTTTTAGTAACAAAGCACGGGGGCAAGAATCTGTTCAAGATGCATAACCTCTCTGGCAGTTCCCTCTCTACTGACCAGTTCCCTCAACAAGTCACATACAGTCACATTTTCCCCTTCTGGTCAGCAGAGGAAGAAGGCTGAGACCCAAGAAAGAACCCGACATGGTTAGCAATTGTGCCTGAGGGAGAAGTTGCCTCACATCAGCCTGGGAACAGAAGTCGTCACATGCAAAAGCTCCGTAACAACCAAAGAGGAACTGTCAGGAGCTGCTTGCTGGGTTCACTTGCGTACCTAAAATCTCTCCAGCATTCCTGTTTATGCCTCATCTTCCACGCTGTGCCTGCTGGGTAACCAGGACTCCCGGCTGCCCGGGGACCTAACGTGGCAACATCTCACCATGCAAACAAAGCTACATGCATCAGAACTCTGATATATGTATACTGCTAAATAAACTAATAACTATATTCTGTTCTCATAGTGATGGTCAATGAATATGGAGTATGCCCAATTAGTTCCCCACACTCATCTTAGCAGACTTTTCTGTAAGCAACACACTGGAGCAGGGCTCCCCAAGACGATAGCCAGTACCAAATCCTTCTTCAGCCCCAGAAAAGGCTCTCAGAGCTGGCACTGACTCTCAGCAGCAAAAGGTGCTCAATTCGTAACTATGTGTGAACTTTTTACCTTCCCCCCCCCCCAATAAAAACAAGACATGCAACATGGAGGATGGAGAGAGAGGGAGAACAATCCAGACAGCCCGGGATCCTTTTCTCAGATTATTTCTCTAGAAAAATAAATACAACCAGGGAGCCTTATGGCACAGGAGGTTCTAAACGTTCTTTGTAGACCTTCCAAGTACAGGAAAGAAAAACAAGGACATTCATCTGGGCGGTAACAATGCCAGTGACCATGTTCCAAAAACCATGGTGCAGTTAAGGTACCTTACTGTTACATCAACATCACGCTACAACCTCATCATGCTGCTGGAGAAATGCGGAGCTGGAATTATTCAGAACCACTGGAATGGAAATCTCACATCACTTCCAGCAACAAGCAAAACAAGTCCAACATTTCTCTACCTGATCAGCATCTGTCACATTTTCAAGGAAGACAAAGCACTTTCCATTCCCTTAAACTCTGGAAATTTCACAGGGAGCATTTCCCCAGCAATGATCCTCCTACACTTGGCTAACTAATTTGCTGCCATTCCAAATGCCTCTGGAAACAGCAGTGGGATTCACATTCCACAATTAAAAGCTGGCTTGTACTCAACCACACTGTTGAACTACCAAATGTTTGTTCTCCAATTACTGTTTAACAATTCCCTCTGCAAAAATGCCCCTCCAACGCTGCATTCACCAATTGCAGGGATGGAAGTTTGCAGTAGTTCTAACTAAATGCATCACTTTCTGAATCAAAACAGTGAAGTTTTTCTAGACGTAGTAAACCTCTCTGTAAACCTATGGCAATTCTCATCCAATTTCAGCTTCAGTTAATTTAATCGAGACATTTCTCAACAGAAAGGAACTTTGTCATTCACACAGAGCTCGGTGTTTCCAACCCAAACTTGCTCTGCCCCCATGGTAAAGCACCAGCACTGACCTGACAGAGAGAACCCATGAAAGCCCAAGGAGATGGGCCATCGAATAGTCTGCTGAGGACAAAAAGGGGTCAACATGATAGACGTCCAAAACAATTAAAGCTGCATTGAAAAATGTGACTTGGGAGCTTTTTGGTCAACACAAGGACCGTTCTTTTCTCACTCAAACAGCCCAACATGTACCTATCAGATAGGCACAATGAAATGGCTTACCCTGCGACAAGGACACACTGCCACTGCACATCTTCCTTACGAGAACAAAAGCCAGCACTTGGTTTTCAAGAAAACATCACTCTCATGGATTTAAATCAAACTCCTTATGCCAGTAATGCTACTTCAGAGCTGAAAACTCAAGACTAATCTCCTCTTAATTCTCATTGTCACTAAAAATAGAAGTAAAACTTAGTTCGAATTTTCTACCTTTGCTTCCAACTACACAACTCTATTCTAGCCTTCTCTGGTAGTAGTAAATCCAGATTTAAAATGCTTTTTATCATTCTCTAAAACAGTATGTAAAACATTCAAATTTAATTAGGGAGGGCGGGAATCCTGATAAATACACATGCTAGTTATCCATATTCAAATAAAAAAAATCCACATTAGACTTTAAGGCACTGATGACATTCACCTTCACAGAAAGGAAGTCACCCAATGATTAACTGATAAAGAACAAAGGATAAACCTCATCAAGTACACAGCTTCATTTGATTTGTCAAAAAGATAAAAGGAAGCAAAATCTGAGAAGGATGTCTACATTTTGCATTTTCACTCATTGGCACCTTTTTCCTGGAAGTCTAAAATGACAGTGTTCAAAGCACCTATTTCTTATTCTGTTAAACTAGAAAAAAACGTCAGCATCCTACAAGAATTTACAATTAAAATAAACAGCCCGCAGTTTTCCCAATTTAGTAATTTAGTCTTCCTATCTTGCTGCTCTTTCACACACCTACAAACAGTTATTGAGGTTTCACGCGTCCCAGAACTAGTCATATTCTCTCCCCATTTGTACCAGGTGAGAGAAGAAGCAGCAACACCAGAGCTATTTCGCCTTATGGGGTTGCATGAGAAGTCTTCATCTCACAGGAAGAGAGGGAAGTGTTCTGAAAACAATCAAAATCAATATTCAGTTTGCTCCATGCGGCATGAAAATAAGCTATTTTAGAAGAATGTTTGTTTGTGCTTTTAACAATGTCAGCTGAGCTTAAAAATATCTGCTGTGCATATTTTGTTTTTTAAATAGGCCATGTCTGAAAATTTTCAGCATTTTTGGCATGTTCGCAGCATTGTTTTTAAATGTTTCAAACCACAGATTATTGTTTAAAAACAATATCTAAAGATATGCTGAAGTAATTTCACTTCAAGTTCAGCAAGTTTCACTTAAAGTTCCATTTTCAGTTCAATAAGGGGAAATGCAAAGTCCTGCCCCTGGGCAGGAAGAGCCCCAGGCACCAGGACGTGCTGGGGCCACCCAAACAAACCTCAGCCATCCAGTGATTCTGTGATTTTGTCTTAGCCACCAAAATAAATCCTACTGTTTTTGAAAGTATAAATCTGCATTTCAACTCCTCCTGAGACACTCCCCACCTAAGGCAAAGCAACAGGAAAAAAAAAAGAAAAAACAACCTCAAAGGCTTTCTGAATTGCCTCCCCCACATTCAAACCTGCAGCAACTATAAATGCACGCATAGTAATTATCATCTTTTCTTGGGGCTAAATAAAGAGTCAGCATTGCTTTCTTACCGAGACACAAAAAGACCACAAGTTTCCTTTTGCCCATCAGACAGGCAAATACAGATATAAAAATAAGGCAGGAATACTCTGTAAGTTTGTCTTCAAGATACCTGCTCAACCTACAACTTGTCTGTCCAAATAACCAAGTTAATATGCCATAAACTGAAGTGCTATGGATTAAAACATCAAGTTCACCTGAATTTCTGTTCCACAGTTTAAAGCATATCCCTACTCTTTCTAGATACTTTCAGGTATGGTCTGAAAGTTAGATTTCTCAAATGGCAGAAATACTGAAGTTTTCCCTCAGATAACCATTACATTCCTTTACTTTCACACTGCAGAGCACAGCATCCAGAACTGCAGCATTCTCCCTAACAAAGCGTTGACAATCCCTCCAGTCTGCATTCCCTTGGCTGAAACAGTAAAAGGATTTTTCTAAGTTATCTTTAGCAGGTGACTAGAAAAGTGGAGATTTCCTCAAAGCCTGCCCATTCTCTTATCTCCACTCTCTCCAGCTGCATCGGGCGGCCTCGCAGAAGCTGTCTCAGCACACCTCCAGACTGCTGTGATCCTGCTAACACGATTGCTGTAAGGAGCCAAAGCATGCAAACATACGCTCTGCAATCTCTCTTTTAAAAAGCTCCTTAAAATCCATCAGTTCATCAATCATCATTACGAACCCTCTCCACTCTCTGCCTGTGTGACCTGACTTAGAGAACAGATTTCAGAGGCCCCAGTTCTACAAATTACCCTTAAATCAGGTACCTTTAATCACATGGTCCCAGCTGTGTGTTAGGAGGCACATTCTCATGTATGTTCTTTAAGTCTGCAATATATTCTTAAGATTATAACAAATACCTGCTCTGTCAAACTTCTTTGCATGTTTAACCTTTACATCACTGTTTTCTACAGTTAATTCTGTATCATTTCTAACAGGCTGTCTCCATGGCATTGACACATTGCCCCATATTATTATACGCCATAAGTTGACATTCATAGCCACTTCATGAGGAAAAAGGTCCTCAATTAGATTTTAAATCAGTAGTCATAATATGCTCTAATGTGCCTCTCACTAAATTGATCCTTGCCATTGTCAGACTCAAAAATGCAACTGATACATTGCACACAATCATCATTCATCACATTTCAATTCAACTCCTCTAATAAGGAAGGACTGAATTCAAGAGTGCCACCATTATCACAAGATGGCTGAAAGTTCAACTCAGCACCAGCAAAAATAACTTGCTGTGCCATCAACACCTTGCTCTTAACAGCCTTCTGCTGTTATTTTGGTAGCAACTCACTGGCCCCCAAAAGATTACAGAGCCTGGATTTACTCTTGACAGTTTGTAGCATTTAAGCCACCTACAGGGCCTTTGGGACTGTTAAAGACAATGCAACACCAAGCAAAAAGAATGTCTTCAAAACATTTTGTTCCTCTAAAGGCCTTAAACAGCACTACCACGTGTGCTTCCAACATTAGCTTTTCCACTCAGTAGTGATTTCAAAGCACACCAAATTCTAGTGGTGGTTACCATTGGGTATCCATTTTGAAGTCCAGAAGAAAACACTTTAAATGATTCATCTTTATACTTTACCCCTTAAGAGAGAGCCCAGAAATACCTTGCCACTGCTACTGACTCATTTGCTTCCCAAAGACAACCCAGCAGGGGGTACAGATGGCTGTCCCAAAGGGTCACACTACTCCCCCGGCCATCCCTCAAACATCATCACTGCATGTGAGGAACAGCAAAGCCCCCAGAGCTCTGAAGTTCTTACGTACTCGTGTGGATGACTTCCAGTTCTGAAAAGTTATAAAGAAAAATTAAATTTTAAAGAGCATATTACAACAAGGCAGGTACCCAACAGCTCTCAAACTTTATTGATAGCTGACAGCTAACCTTCTGCACTTACGAAAACCCAAGGAATTAAAAGTAGAAATATTTGTCTGTTTATAGTGTTGTCCTTCCAAAATAAGGAGTACCAGACTGTAGAGGTTTATCTTCTCTAAATCTTAATAGACAGCTAAATATAGTAAAATGGTGATTATTTAGCACATCTTTAAAGCAACAATTTCCCTCCCAATTAATTTCCAGTTCCTTAGATTAATTATATACTCAAATTTTCTTGATTCACACACTGCAAGAAGCTGAATGCATTTCCTGTAAATTAAATTGCCTTCAGAGATAATAACGTTCCTAGAAGAACTTCAACTAAGCAAAGAATCAAAAATCCATTCTGTTGACTCTGCCTGGAAGGGCATAAGGGAGAAAAGTAAAAACCACTGTCTCCAGAGACCTGTGAAACTCTGGAGTTCAAACTCAAACAATAAGCTGTTTTCACTTGCCGTCAGAGTAATGACCTTAACGTAATAACAAGTAGCAATTCCTCATTAGCCCAAATATGAATGAAGTGCAATGCAGACAAAAAAATCCAGGGATAATCACTATTGGTAGCAACTTCAGCCACTGTGGACATGTACCAAGGAGTCTTAAGGTCTACTGAGCTGCAAATGGTCCAGAGACCTATTTCTGTCACGTTTAGTGACAAAGCTCCTGTAAATTTCTGTATTACTTGATTGGAAACTTCAGTAGAAAAGTGGAAAGCAGACCATCTGCAGAAATGTCAAGTAATTCCCACTCTGTCAGACCAGAAGTACCAGACTTCACAACTGTATGCTGTTGCATGCAGGAGCAGGAAAGCACAGACCTCTGTGCTTGAGCCAGGAAAGATTCAAACAGTTCCTCACTTTTTCCCCTGGAATGTCTCTATTTGACTGTGTGGCCTGATCCTTGAAGGGGCAGTGCTCCTAACTCCCAGAACAAAGCAAGAAAGTTGTCCAAGCCCAACACCTGTCAAAAACCCATGACTAAAAACAGCAGTTGTATTAAAAGCATTTTAAGTGGAATAGAAACCCCTGGCTCTACAGGAAGGCGAACAGCACCAGAGCTGCTTCTCCTTCCTGCCCAGAGCAAAGCGAACAAAGCTCCCGGTACCATGGAGCAGTCTCCACCTCTGTGGGATGTTACAAAGGTGCCAACGTCTCACTGCCGGACTCTGTCCTACTCAAACTGCAAGGGTAGGTACAAGATTACTTTGGTATTGTACAGTCAGAACATGAGGACAAAAAAGTTTCTTATTACTCAAAGCTCTGTCATTTGGCACAACAAAAGGGAACCTTCAGAACAAAGCATGTCTGAAATTAAGTATCTGCTAAATGCATACACATTTCAAGCCTGTCTAGATTACTAACTAGGTGTAAGTGGAAATGCACAATCAGACAACAGAAAGAAGGCAGGGTTAGCCTGCTACACACTGATCTTATAAAATATTTAAGCAAAGCATGTGACCATTGATAATATGCACCTTGACTGAACAATAGGCTGCATAAAAACAATGTTTTTTTCCCCAAACCTTTAGCATATGAGTATCTGTGGGGGAGAGAGGAAAGAAAGTTAGTTGAAGAAAAAAAATCAAACCATATATACAGGGACACATCCCAAGTTTTTATGGTACAGCTCCTGAAAAGTGTAATTGTGATATTATACAGGTTCTAGTTTAGAAATGGATACAGGTACACTAACAGATTCTGAATCCTTTCATTTTTTTTTAGGAAACATACACAAGTGAGATGATTCTGCTGAGAACAAAGCTCTCATACTCACCCCTCCAGCCAGGAACTTCAGCAGTCTGGGTTCTGCACTGACGCTGGACAAAACCAAACAAGTCTGTGCTTTAATAATTGATTAAGCACCCACCCTAGCTAAGGCAGTCAGTCAGCTGTACAAGACTATAAACACGCTAAAACGTATTTTTAATTCACTTGCTTGAAACTCAAACAAAGAAGCTTTTTTCAAATGGAAGTAGAATACCAATGCAAGACGACCAGGTAACAGAAATATATTCAGTTTTTCTTCTGGATCACATGCTCCTTCAAGATTATAGTAGCTATTCCTGAAACAAGCCAGGGACAAAGCTTAGGAAGGCAGCCACACACCCTTCCTGCTCTGAACATTAGAAAACCCCCAGAAAAACAAAACTGGCAGTGATAATTCCTGCTAAGAACACCCAGCCAGAGATTATCAATACCTGCTTGTCTTGCTACTAGGCTAAACAGACTCAATTCAGGCAAAAGCAAGTTTTACAGGGCCTGATACAGCATACCAGAAGTAAAATCCACTTGCTTAATAACAATATAGCAGTGGAAAGCCTGCATGCAGGAAATATTCCAGGCACCGGATACATGAAGATTCACGGGAAAATGTGATGGAGACCATAGGATCTGGCTAAGAGTTTATGAAGTCACTGTCAGCCTAGGGACTGGCATTTCACACAAGCATTTCTCGGTCCCAGCCGTCACTTGGAACATTACACTGAACTGCACCCTTCCCACACCATGGCTGACCCATCAGCTCTATTGATAAAAATAGGGAGCTTCATCCCCTTTTACTTGTGAGTGTTCAAGTCTTATCAGAAAATAGCCATAAAAAAAAAAAAAACCACTACGCCTTTTGGTTAGTCTCTCCCCTTCTACCTACTGCTTCTCCTGCTGAACAATCATTTTGATTTTAAGTGAGGAAATCTACGTGAGGAGCAGCACGCAGACTTACTAGGATGGGTAACGCATACAAAAGCTTACTTCAACTTCAATAAGATAGTAACAATAACAACACAAAACCACTTCCTACGTTAAAACAATACAAATCCTATTTAGGCTCATAGGGAAAAAATAAACACTTAATTTGTAATTAAGCGTGCACCATATGACACCCTTTAACCTGGCATTTCCTACTAGTCTACCTACATTACCACCAATCAATTTATCTGGAAGAGATGAACAGCAGTTGTTATTTTAAAAAGCTAAAGCCTTGAGAAGAACTTCAATTCTTGTATTTAAGACTGAGACATTCTTGCACTGATGCAGTACGTCTGATCATTATACAAATACTGCATGGTTTCAATGATGGAGTTGATGTTACGCAAAAATTCATGAGATAATAAAGATTTCAGTTCTCCAAAATCATAACTATGACATGTTATACACTAGCAAAATACTGTACCAGCTAAAGCAGCTATGAAGACACAGAAAATAAACCACAAAATAACATAACTAGAAACAAATTCTACTCTGGAGATTAATATTTTCAAGGTGTTTAGACCTGTAACTCTAACCCCACCCTTTATAAGTATGAGTGGCAGTCAAAGTCTGGATTGCAATGAAACTTTCAATGCTTCTTGGTGAGCAGATTTACCTGCAGTGGTCCTCATATGCAGGTTAAAAACAAATTTAAAACCACAAGTTTTCCACTGTGCTTGCAATTATTTTATGTGTTTAGGCTCTGCCATTTTCGAGCGTTTCTTTAAGCTGATGCCCATTTCATATAAGACAGTCAACAACTGTAAGAATGGTAATTAATTTCTGGAATAATCCCAATGTGGAACAACCATACAACTTATCTGGAAAATATAATCAATCATGGAGATATAAAATATTCAAAATATTCAAAAATGTTTCATGGAAGTATCTTCATAACTACCTAAAGATGTAGTTGCACAGCTCTGCTGCTATGATTGGCTTTAGAAATAACTGGATTTTAATTAAACCCAGAAGAGGAATGAAAAATTGATGTTACACCAGCACAAATTTCTGCTTAATTTTTTTTTCTTTCCCTAATAAAGGTGACACATTGATGCCATTTTTACAACCATGAATAAAACAACTACATTTCTGTTACTAAAGTTCCACGGGATATCCCTGTCTCTAAGGCAAGGAGCAAACACTTCGATGAAAGCATCACTAACCGTTCAGCTGGCATCCACGGCACAGAGGGAGAGACAGACACAGAAAGGAAAACAGGAGCAGCTTCAGGTCATTAAGCTGAAATCCCTGGAGGTGACCAACATCTTATTTAGGGAAAGATTCATTCAGATTTTATAAACCTAGTGAGTGAATAAGTTAACTAGAAAGGATGCTGGTATCAAAAGGGAAATTAATGATGACCTGAATTTAAAACACTGCAATTGCCCACATTATAGACACACTGACTCACAAACCATCTCTGCACTGTAAGGATTCATAGGAGAAAAGTTGCATTCTGGGACATGTCAATTAAAATTAAGAATGAAATAACTCTGTGCAACGGTGCTGAATGGCATTTTCTTTCAAGAGGCAAGTTCAAATTGAGATTTCAGCTCTGCAATCAGATTTTCCTTCTTAACTCTTTCATTTCCAATGCAGCTGATCAGCTTGTGACGGCCATCTCTTCCTCTTCAGATACTCAACTAAATCCAAAGACAGATTACAGAAACCCATGTCTGCCTGAAGCCCGAAGTCCAGACTGTGACAGTGCCTCTAGATAGTGCTTCTAGTGCTACCAGAATTATTAAGACACGAGTTCTGCCCAAAAGGCAGAGCAGCTCTAAATGACTGTGAGTGTTAGCAGAATTAAATCGAGAGTTTCAGGCACAAGTTAAAAAAAAGAAAAAGAAAAAAAAAAAAAGAAAGAAAATCAGAAAGTGCATTTAACAGTCTGCTGTCAAAACTAGTCAAACTGAGTGAAAATCGATGGGAATTTGTTAACATTTGCCAGGGCCAGTATTTAGGTTATTTTGTCCAGAGAAGAAGTCAGCCTTCATCACCTCACAGTATCTCCACACGCTGGGCGCAGCCCATTCCCAACTGCGCTTCACAGCAAAGTTCACGGAGAGATCACAGACTACGGTCGTTCTTGATGAAACCAGAAGCCCACACGATTCTATAGGCATTCAACAGTGTATTCCCACCACTGTTACAGTAAGTACAGTAAGCAGAACTGCAAAACAGTATTTCCACTTAGAATACACTACATAAAGTGCCAGAGCTACCTTGATATTTTTCCTCAGGAAAACACAAAGTAAAGTTTTAAGGAGGAGTAAAAGTACCTTTTCCCAACTTGTTAGCCACCCAAAAAATATAGTCTTTGGTATCCACTGCAAATATTTAAAAAATGTAAATAAATGCATTTAAGTGGCATGTTTCCATCATTACCTTAAGATTTTAAAGACATCTTTAAAAAGCAGTTATCTAGATTTTAATACCCAGGAGAAAGCTAATTCTCTCTGTCCCTTTAAAAGAAAACTGTGGATTTCAAATAATAAAATAGAACACTTCAGGGAATTTGAAATACAGGAAGGAGGGATAAGGGCATGGGGGAAGAACCCATCAGTCTTCATAAATATTTTTGTGACTCCACTTGCCAAAACAGTATCCGCAGAATGTACCTCCGCCAAGTTTCTTTGAAAACAAGAAAATTCAAAGAGCAACAATTCATGAAACACACCCACACATTTGTAGTATATTTATACAAGCATACAGATCACTTCAGCTGCTGTGGACACAACTCTTCCTTCAGTATCTTGTACATGGCAGATGTTGTTTCTACCAGTGTGTCTTCTGGAAAGTCTCTGGAATCCAGCCAGTCTTGGGACAGGCATTACAGAATATTTGTTATACCTCTTGGTAGAGGCAGCAAAGGAAGAAAATCATGTTATTTGAGCACTGAAAATTTGCACTATGAAGCTGAAGTTTTGAAGTGTCAGCTCAGTGCACGAAAGTAAAATAAAATAAACTGATCCCATGTAACTGAAGCACAAAGATGATTTTGGAGACCCAAAAACCAAGCAGCAGAAAAACTTACGGGATTAAATGTATGTTGCATTAGATTTAAAGCAACTCACAGCCAGGTGTTTCAGTTCCTATATACGCACCAAAACCAGCAGCCAGATTTTCAGAAGTGTTCAGTGGATTGCTGCAGCACTATTGCATACTACCTTGTTTGAAAGTCTGTCCCTCATTTTTGGTTGTCTGTACAGTGGCAGTTTTCTCTTTGAAGACTGGGTCCTCAAATAAACGGTATGAAATAATGTATCTTTAAATCCAACATGTTAAAAAAGGCGATAACATTTTCAACAACTGAACACCATTCTCCCTCTCTTTACATTCTCATAGAGTTGATGGAAAATACTTTTTGTGGACTAAAATATAGAAGCTGCAACTGCAAATACAAAGATCTCCGTCACTATTACACAAATAACACATTAGCACTTTTTTGCACCTCCTTCTACTGTTGCAGCTAAGGGAGAAGAACATAGTGTCACCTTCTGTTTGCTTCAAATTTACCGAATGTTATTCAAGGAAGCCCTTTTTCCTATCTTCTTCATCTAAAATGACTGATGGCTGCTGTTTTTGACGTAATTACAAGTGTCTTTTCCCTCCAGAAATAACCTGCTAAAAAGAATATCGTACTTCAGAAGCAAAGCATTCCCCTTAAAAATTGCCAAAGGTATGCACTACTGCGTAGCCCTAGTATCACTGTGCCACTAGCTGGTGGCATGACTGTCGCTGACGGCTGAAAAGCTGAATAGGAAAAAAGAAGAGAAATGGGATGTGATAAGATCACGTCATAAAATACAAGATAAATGTGTCACCGTGACCAAGATGCATTCTAACCTCAGGTAGTACAACGCCATGTCATGATAGAAAAGGAAAGAAGACCTAGATAAGATGAAATTGCTAAGGACAAGTATGAAATGTTCCTCATCATGTATACATTTACATAAATTTAGTTACATTTACATATGTTAATGTGAGCAACACAGTTTTTAAGAAGTCTTGTAAACATCTCACAGTCCATTCCTTTTGGGCAAAGAGCAGAATGAAGAGCCCAAAAGTACAATGAGCTTATTAAAACCACGACCAAAGAAAAAAAAGATGGGAGCTGCAGCACTAGGTTCTGTCTTATTGCTAGGACACGATCACCCTGCAGAAGTGAATTAATGCCATAACTAGCAGACTTAAGAAAGATTTCATATATTTTATTAAATACCTAGCAACCTGCCCGTCAGTGCGAGAAAGCAAGGA
This sequence comes from Anseranas semipalmata, assembly GCA_013399115.1. Lineage (NCBI taxonomy): Eukaryota > Metazoa > Chordata > Aves > Anseriformes > Anseranatidae > Anseranas > Anseranas semipalmata. Next base: position 607,477 of record VXAA01005600.1, on the reverse strand, counting down.
CAACTTTTCCATATAACAGATTCACTGAAATTTCTTCCAGAAAACTCCATGTACTTAACCTCACCCAACCACCCAGAGTTACCTGGAACCAATCCCATCACCCTCCCTTCCTCCAGAGGAGAACAGCTTTGCTTCCCCTCCTATTTCCAAACAGCCATGTTTGCTTCTGTGGGTGGGCACTGTTTCACCTGTAACAGCAAACAACAAATGACACAAAGCGCTTTCAAAGACCTAATCACACCTACGTGTGCTTCCATGCACATGTAAACCAAGGCATTATGTACGTCTCAAATTGTTGAGCTTCGGGAATGTTTTAAGTATTGCCATTATGATGCCCCAGGAAGGTGGGAAGGCTGCCAAGCTGTGCTGCTCGGGAACAGGACAGTCAATTGCTGCTTTAGGAGGGGCTTTCACCCATCTGCTTTCTTTACCCAAATGAGAACATCCAACAGAGGGAAACATCTCACCCATGAAGTCCAGCCTCCTCTCTCAGGAGCATTCAAGAATCACATGAACACTCCTACAATAGGAAGACAATTTCTCCTCAAATACTGATAATGTGATCGTACTTATACGATCTAGTAGCAATAAAAGGAAAAAGCAACCAGACAGTGAAGAATTTCTTCTGCAGCCCCTAATTTCAAAATATTACCAACGCAACAGAAAAGAAGGCATGATAACACAGAAGCCAAGCAGCATTTAAGGAAAATAATGAAAACATATAGCTTTTGAAGTTACAAGCACAGAAGTACCCATTCCCTTTTCATTAAGGGCAACTCAATATTATTAGTTACTCTTAAAAAAACAAAGTCTGCCAGCAATCCAACAGTTCAAGGGGACATCTGATGGACAGATGCTGTGAAAGCAGTGAGAGTTAGATTTTACAATCTTAAGCGGTGTCAACATGTACTTTATAAGTAAAAACTACCGTTTAAAAAGTCACTCTTTCACAGGATTTAGCATTTAAGTTGAAATCTTTTACAACCCAGGAAAAGAGTATTTATAACCATTGCCTCATTAGAGCGTCATAAAAATGATCTATAAAGAGCTGCACTCTTAAGCTAGTGAAAACCATATCTAGGATCCATCAGAGACTTGAAATGGACATCACCAAAACAGCCCCACTGGGCAACATTGGTGTCCCAAAACACATTGCCAAGATTTTCCAGATGAGCTGATAACCAATGTAATTGATGCCAGTAACATAAAAACATCTGCTGGATTAAATTTAAATGACTACACATTCCTCCTAATTTAAAGTACGTGAACAATTGGAGGATTACCCTGGTCAACATTGCTTCCATTAGGAAGAAGGCTTAAGAAGGACACAACACTAACACAAGTTAACTAACCATGTACTTGGGAAAACACCAGCAGGGCTTGATGCAGAACCAGAGCAGTTGCTCTACAGAATTTATGCCAACAGAAAACAGTGGTCCCATGAAAGGGCTTCTAGCCACCGTTTCCACTTAAAGAACTAGGGTCTGTTTTGCTGGTGATTAACAAGGACTCAGGGAGGTGTTGACAGAAAAATACAGCCACCTGCATAATCTGTTTTTACAAATGCGTCATTTTGTCCATTCAAAATCATTTGTTTTGCAATATTGTAATGCAGTACTGTGCAAAGTACAATATATAGTCTTATATACCAGTTTTCTTACCAAACTTTCTCCACAGCTACTTGGATTTTAACTCCATCTCATTCAAGCTTGGAAAGCTCTGATTTCTGCATAACATTCTGGTACAAACGCTGGTTTATTTCTTTGTTAAATGCATCACAAAACAAACCAGCTAAGGTCCACATGCTGCTGTGCCTGGAAGCCAAACAGGCCTTTATTCCCTGAACATTGAATTCTCCTGAGAATCATTTCATCAAAAAGAAATGCAAATAGTTTCAGATGCAAAACTTGCTAAAATAATTTGAAAGAGTTTACAATTCAAACAGCAGAATAATGCTGATCAACCATGGAACTGTCTACATTTCAGGGCTCTACCATCCACAAACAAATTGTGCTGCATATCTTATCAGCTCCTTAATGAATGACAAGTTTGTAAGTTGAAAAGTCTTCTGAATGTTCAGGATGATTCTGATCACTGTTACGCTACATACATCCAGATTAATGCTACTTAAATCTAATATATATTACTGTAGCCACAACTCCCCAAGCAAACACATTATCTACATTACAAAATTAAGCCCTCACATTCTGGTTTCATTTTAGGCTTTCAGGAACGTCTTTCTCTGAACATTACAATAGTTTGGCTGTGAAAGTTTTACTAAAAATAAGAGTTCAGAGCTGTGCCAAGCGATTTAGCTTGCAGAGGCAGAAATTCCCAAGCTCAGACATTCTACACATTTACTTAGAACAGTTTTCACTTTGTTTTTTGAATGCCAAAGAGGAGAGTTGTGATGTGAAGGATAGATGCGTGGGATTAGCCAAAAGGGAAAACTCAGGCATTTCAATTTCCTGATGTAAGCAGGTGTGGGCTTGACTCATCAAAGAGGCAGAGAACACTACTGGAAGTAATGAATTTTCACATTACTAGAGTATACAGGGAGCAGCACTGAGTCCACAGAAACACCACCCCTTAGTAAGACAGAAGAGATCTTGCCTGCACATTTGTAGATACTAAAGATTACGGTTCACCAGAGGAAGCAAGATTTTAGCCTCTATGTGCTCACCAAGCTTCTCTCAGGTACAGTTACATTTGTTCACTGTTTAGGCATGCAGACAAATGAATAAAAGAAAAACAAAGCTGGATTGCAACCTAATGAAATACATGAGACACAAAGGACACTGTGAAATTTAAAACTATCGAAGTTTGAGGTTCAGTTTTCCTTTAACCAGTAATTTGAAATACTATCTCTAATCTCAAGATTTAACTCAGAGACTCCATTCACTCTTAACCTCTCCTCTTGCTATTTATTGCATGGTTGGGACGCAGAGTGGAATCATCAGTTCCCCTCATCCTTAAAAGGCAAAACAAAAAACAAGAAAACCTACAAGCAAAATCCTATGCTCCAATTTTCACTAGAAATAAAACCTTTGAACATAAACTAAACATCACCTCTTACTATCCTAACCTTATTACTATTAAAGTTACTGCAACACAAATTTCCTCCTCTTACCTTCTGTAGCATAAACAACTCTGTGCATTGCTATGAAAAAATACAGAAGCCTAAGATAAAATAATGAGGAAGACTCCCATTAATAAAAATACCTTGGAAAGAAGAGGTAAAAGGAAGCAAGTTCCCATTCAAATTATTTAAACCATCCACTATCGACCCTTATATGCAACCTTAACTTCTGCCATTTTCTATAAAGTCATTGTTGGACACCGCTGAGCTTTGCTGGACAACATCAGTAATACAGAAAATGTCACTGGAGTAACAGAGGTTTTCAAAACCATGAAGAACAAGATCTTTTTAACACTCCCGTCTATCCTTGGGAAGATCTGACCAAACCAAATGTATACAGAACTCCCAGGCTAAGTCACGTGAGATATGAAACATCAACAAGATAATGTTTCATCAGCAAGAGTAGTCACATGAGATCCGATGTGCACGCTTCTGCCCTTTTCTTTCCTCCTCCCAATCTACTTAATACTATACACCCCTTCTCTGCCCTCCTGGTGATTAAAGACACCATTCTTCTTTTCCTAAAGCCTAAAATGTAGGGTTCGGATTTTAAGCTGGACCAGTTCACTGGTCTTATCCACAGAATGGCCCTGAAAACATCTGTGCTTGCACGACAGAGGGCAACCTGCTGTGTAACTTGGAAGCCAACAGCAGCAAAGGCCAGGGCCTTTGTAACCCAGTGACAGTGAAGCTCCTGTCTCACCCAGCCATGCCCACAAATGCTTCAGGAAACTAGAAGAACTGGTGGAGTTTGTGAAATTTTTGTTTCTTTAATAAAATCCACATTATCTTAAAAGTTTTACTTCTGAGTCTCAGAGCGGCATCCTGCGGGGTAGGAGGAGGGAAGAGTGCTTCTTTGAATTAGCATAGGCTACTCAGAAGACCTGCTGTGGGAAGAAGCAGTAAGGGAAGTATGTTATGATATGCACACTACACCTTTATGGCATACTTCAAACGAAACAGGAGCTTTTAGAAGTTTCCCTGCATAGAGTTGCATAATTTTGCTATCACAGAAGAAATTAACTTAGAATAACTGAGGAACAGATGCAGCAATGGGTAAAGATACACCGAGAACATGCTAGAATCCTTGTTTTCAGAGAAATGCCGTATTTAATATCCAACTAGAGACACTTTATACATGTCACAACTGTATTCATCCAGAGGCCCTGACCCCACTCCCACTGAAGTCAGTATTAAAACCCCAGGTGGCAGAACCGAACTCCTCAGAAAAGCGTTTGAGATTTCATTTGAGATCAGCCTTGTTAGAAACATCCAGCCCATGCAGTTTCAAATGTGACCATTTAACACCATGCTTTTTTCTCCCATTTCATCTACAATAACGGATATTTCTACATTATGAAAGACATTCAGTGTACATATTTTTTAAGCTTTTATTTTTAGCAACTGCAGTGCAACTCAAGCAAAAAATGCGGACAGCCGAATGCTGCCTGTACATCAGCTCACCTCGCGACCTTTGGGACAGGTGGCTTGGTGACAGGGCCTCAGGAAACAATCACTGGAATGCTTTGCTTGGTAATTCTCTTGCTGTTACAAAGCTGCGTTCACACAGACCCATACACAAATTGGACATTGCAAACTTTGTGTTCCAACAGCTCCAAGAGCACACAACAGCACTTTTATGAGAAAACAGTTCTTGTAACAGCATTTTCAGAACGAGAGCACCTCCGTTCTCCCAGCCTACACACTGCATTGTGCTTCATGAAAAAGGACCTGACTGGGCAAGCCCCTGCATCGAGTGGCAAAGGCACATCCTTGCATCCCAGCCCCGAGCCATCCCGCCGGTAAGCGCCTGCGGAGTTGCAATGCCCGCCCTGCTGAGGGAATGACTGCCTCCACTGCAGAGCTAGCAGAAAGGAGCGCGTGCCTCCACTCAGTTGCTCCAGTACATCACTCAGTGCCTCTGTAACCGAGCCATGTAAACACATTCCCTTTGCCCAACTCCGCTACACAACTGCTGGCACAGGGCTTACTTTGGGGAGCAGGGAGGAGTCAACATCAGACTGCTGCATCTCTTCACTCCAAGGTACCATACAATCATAGAATATCCCAAGTTGGAAGGGACCCACAAGGATCATCGAGTCCAACTCCTGGCTCCACACAGGTCTACCCAAAGATCAGAATTCAGACCATGTGTCTGACAGCATAGTCCAAACGCTTCTTAAACTCCGACAGGCTTGGTGCTGTGACTACATCCCCGGGGAGCCTGTTCCAGTGCGTGACCACCCTCTCAGTGAAGAACCTTTTCCTGATATCCAACCTGACCCTCCCCTGTCACAGCTCCATGCCGTTCCCTCGGGTCCTGTCACTGTCACCAGAGAGAAGAGATCGGCACCTGCCCCTCCACTCCCCCTCGTGAGGAAGCTGTAGGCCGCCATGAGGCCTCCCCTCAGCCTCCTCTTTTCCAGGCTGAACAAGCCAAGTGACCTCAGCCGCTCCTCGTATGTCTTCCCCTCTAGGCCCTTCACTATTTTTGTAGCCCTACCAGAGCACATAAGAGCTGTTTCAGGCCTATGCTCATACTGGGCAGCCCGTTCTACGCAAGTCCATGTGTGAATCCATATAGTGATCCATGCTAAAAATCAAGCTCCCTTCTCACTTCGTTTTTCTACTATGATTTGCCCAGCTGTTTGGAAAGTGATGACGCTTTCACATGCTGCATCTCTGAGAACATTTCTTCCAGAAGATTTCCATCACTAGTACATACTATCAGATATGCCACTAATGCGTTGTCTAATTTTTCAGCCTGCCAGACCTAAGATTTCATACTTGCTCACATCAGTATCATCCTCTAGCAAAATGTTTCAGGGACAAGGTGCTGAGGAAGGGCAGTCTTACTGAGTTCAGTGCCTGAATTAGTAATGCTCGCAAAGTATTTTCTGAAGCAGAAATAACATAGAATTGAATAGTTTTTGGCAAAAGTCACTAAGTGGCTCCTTTCCTCTTCACAACTTCATGGCCCTGAGGCAAGCCAGCATTTAAAGTTTCAGATCCAGATGAAAGCTGTATGTCATATAGTGGACCAAACATTTTTAACAGTCCCAGACTTCAAAATCCTTCCAGATTTCATAAACTCTGTAGTTACATTCAGGCCACTAAAGAATTTCAAACTGCAGATACGAAGGACAAACTTCAGCAGCCTTCATCCCTGGTCAACTCATCTGTAGAAGAGGGAACAGCTGAGGGAGAACACCAAGGAGACACCAGCCCTCATGCTCATGGCCAAAACAGTAGTTTTTCAGCATGTGTTTCTTCTACCAGTCTTCTGAGATACAATGCTGCTCTTGAGGCCCAGAACTTTAGGAAGCATGACTATTCTCAGTAGTTACAATTCACTCTTGGTTCTTTTTAATTATGCTTCAATAATTGTCTTTTCTCAGATTTTAATGTGAGAAGTCTCTAAAGGCACTGGGTCTTCAGTTCTAATATGGTAGAAATCCGTTCTAGTATCTCTTCAGTTTTTGTCTATATGGATTGTGTAGATTTGCCATTCACCTCAGTCATTTATCCATTTAGCTAGTTTTACTTAATTGTGATCATTAAAGTTAAAAGATTACTTTCTAAAGGCTCTGTAACTGCACAATTAATTTCTCTGACAACACAGTTTAAAACTACTGCCTTAAGCAAAGCATTCTTTAATATGCTGTTGCAGCACTAACCTGATCAGTTATACTGCAAAGACCTCAGAAGGAATCCAGAACCCATCCTCCATCAGAGAAGATACAACAACACATCTCTGGCCGATCCTCAGCTATGACAAGCAGCACCGAAATTAAAACCATGAGGGTTTTTTTTTCTTGTTTTGATATGGAAGAAGAATTTACAAATTAAGTGAAACGCATAACCTAAAGTGATTAACAGTAATCTTCCACTCTCACTTAAGCTTTTCCTCCTATCCAAACAGAAAAGCCGGAAGACAAGAACACAGCTCTACTGCACAGGCCAAAAGGCACTAAACATACTTTTTTTTTTTTTTTTTAATACAGTTAGCATTCTGCTCCTTGCCTCATTTTTTCTTCTTTTATTGAGAAAAAAATCCAAGAAAACTGCTAACTATTTATGTACGTAAAATCAACAATGCATTGCACGTGATTCGACAGGTACAGTAACTTCAGGCCCGGCAGACTGAGCAGGCCCATATACACAGATAAAACCCCTCCCTCCTGAAAAAGCCCACAGGTAGCACGACATGCAAACAAGCACCCAAACAAACCAGAATTCAGTAACCTCTAGCAGGCAGGGCAGCAGCTACAGGAACCATCTACAGACAAAGAAATGATCACACGAGGGCCCAGCTGAAAGGGTTACTTTCCCCTGAAGAGAAACCAATATCCTATTTGCATCGAGAAGTGATTCAGCCTTCTGTTACTGAGATGGACAAGTTGCACACACCACGGTTAAACCAAACAAGCACCTCTAACAACTCCAGTGTGCTGAACTTAAATCCACGTATGCATTATCAGTGCATTTTACTTTCTTCTCCCAAAATACACTGTTTTAAATTAAAAAGGTGAAGAAGAAAAAGGACCTTTAAGAAAAACCATAACATCTCACCCAAGTTTGAGGAGCAGCTGTACACTGTTGCCACCTGAATTTAGAGGGTTTCCCAAGGCTTGGAAGGTAGATGAAGGAGGTTAACAAGGTAAGCACCTACAAACTACAGGAACCTACATGATCTGTATTTATTTATATCTAGCCTGCAACAGCTTTACTCTGCAATACCCAATGACACTCCAAGGTAAAGAATAATATTTGAAATCTTTTCCCATGGAGCTGTAAGTCCATTATAATTAACAAAGTGACAGCAAAGAGGGCTTTTTATTTAAAATAACATTTAGAGTGAGAAACTGAAGTTATTTCCCTGGTATGTTCAACAACAGAATCAAAGAGAAAGCAACGGCACACTGTATGGGAAAAGCAAACACTTAGCAAAAGCACAATAGCAAAGCTTTTTTTTTTTTTTTTTTTTTTAAAAGCGCTATTTCTAGCTATTCCATGTCAAAGAGTTCTCCAGATTTATTGAGCAGGACGAGAAGGTCAAAGAAAACAATAGCTTGCTTTTTTGGGTGTTTCATCAGTTCACACTACAGAGACAAAAGCAGAATCTCTCTCGAATGCTCCGTTACAAAAACCAGCCCAGGTTTTTTCCCAGTTCTCAGCTAAAAACCGAACAGAACAAGTAACCCCCCCGCCCGACAGCTTGCTGCTTTTCCCCCACGCGGGACCACCTCTGGCACACGCAGCCGCACGCAACTACCCCAGCCCGGAGGGAAGGACCCAAGTTGAGCACTAACCTGTTTGAGTTCCGCAGGCATTTATGCAAGGTGCCAATCCTACAGTCCCCAGCAGAGAACACCTCCAGCTTCCCGCAAGCCCTCTGCGGACCCAGCCTTCTGCTCCGGCAGCCTACGGAGCTTCTTTCCTGCGTGAAGCTCGCTCCTTTTGCAAACCGAGCGGTAGCCTCCCTAGGGACGGGGCCCATGCAGGGCGAAGACCCCGGGGAGAAGAGCCACGGCCGCGCCGAAGGGAGGAACTCCCCCGGCGGCTCCCGCCAGGGCCGCGTCCCTCTCACACGGCGCTCCCCGGGCCCTGNCAGGCGGAGGCGCTGCAGCCGAGCGGCCTCGCTCCGTGCCCGGTGCCGCCGGCCGGGCGGGGAGGGCGGCAGCGGCCCCCGGGAGCTCCCGCGCTTCCCGCCCCTCCCGGGGGCTCCCGTCCTGCTGCGGTATGCAGACAAAGAGGGAAAATGTCACCGGGCGAGAAGGTCGGGAGCAGCGTCTCTAAAGCCGGTAACCTGCTGGTTGCGAGGCAGAGAGCCCCTCACATATCGCCTGCGCCCAAAGCGCAGCTGCCTCGTGAATTACAGCGAGGTCGACGAAGAAAGCACGAGAAAGGAAAGCCGCCGGCTTGTTTACTTTTTGCGCTTCACTTTGAGATTAATGCCATTCCTAATGCACCAACAGCAGAAAAAGACTGTCTTCAATCACAGTCCCCTCCCTTTTAGATCTTCCACAGAAACGGCAAGGCTTCCAGCTCGAAGTACAGCTGGCCTCATTTTTTAAAATCGTTCACCTGCCTGCAAACCTGTCCCACGTTCATTACAAGATCGTCTTGGTAAACTACTCATTAGCAAAATGAATGCCAGATGTGCTCCACCTTGCATCCACCATGTTCTGCAACAAAACCCACGACCTCGCACCGCAATGCCCAGTTTTCATCCCCATGCCCTGCTAACAAGTTGGAGGTGCCCAGCCTGGGGTGCCCAGCCTTGGACCGGGGAGCCAGGCTGCAACCCTGCACGCACACCCTGGGAAGGAAGAGACCTCCCATGCTTCCCAGCTCAAGGAGGTGACCCTTCACTCCACCTTTTCTGAGAAACTGCAGAAAGGATATGTATTAATAAATATATTAAAACAGCAAGTTGTGGAAGAAAGAGACCGAGGTAGGTGGGTGCAGAGCAACCTTAACTAAACCTGCAGGCGTCTTCCACCCTGGCCCCAGCACCAGCACTGAGCCTTGCCCTGGAGAGCGGAGCAGACCAGCTTTGCTTTCCATGACTGGTTTTCCTCTCTTTTATACTAGGTGCCGGCAGCAAACCAAAGCAATAAATAAATCCAACCCTATAACAGCTGGTGGCTGAACAGCAGTAATTAGGGACTGAAAGCTACTGCAATCAAATTAGAGACTGTCCCTGGAAAGCAGGGATGGTCAGAGACAGAGAGACCAGCCAAAAAAAAAAAAAAAAGGAAGGTAGATCACTATCAAATTTTCTATAATTTTCAGAATAGGCACCTTTGCACAAAAGGGTCTTTTGATCCCAGATTCAGGTTCCCTGAAAATTCTAAAACACGCTCCCAGTGTCAATGCAATTAACACGTCAATTAAGATCAATCCTACCAGATAAACATGAAAAAGGGGGCATTTAAGACAGGCAGGAATGTGTCAGACCTTTTTAATCCTAATTTCAGTTTTCCTACCACTGCCAATGTCAAGAGTTCCAGCTGAATGTTAGAGCTAAGGCTTTGTATTTTAGGAGCAGAGGACAGGGCAGAACTGTGTTACCCAACTCTGATCCTAATTTGTTTAAAAATCAATGTTGTAAAGGTTGACAAAACCTACAAGGTTTAGCTGAATAAAGTATTTGCTCCAGTGGAGGGAAAAAACATGCTCTGAGTCTATCTAAAGTGGAATAAGTTAGAGGCAACTGGTAGTGGCCCCTAATAAAATACTTAAAAGTCAAAGCAAAGCAAAAGGAATGCATTTTGTATGAGCCCCCTATACTTGTACAGCACTCTCCCCCCCCTTCTCCTTGCCCAGCTTTTCTTCAGTTAACTAACTAACATAGCTCAACTTTTGTTGAGGCCATGCTGGCATAGAAAACTACCATTCAATTCAGGCATGCACATGGACATGTGCCAGACCTTTATACGCTGTCAAAGAAAAAAACATTGTGAAGTCTATATCCATAGGGCACTGAAGTAGCTACTCTTGAATGCAAAATGATGAAACTGAAAACCTTCCTGGATGGACTTGCCAATTCTTACTCACATAAGTCTCTCACGTTGTAAACCCACAGGTATTTTTGCAAGCTATGCAAGATTAGCATTGTTGAATTTTCAAGTCCCACCTTCTGGACTCAGGTTGTTACTTAAAATGATAATTTTCCTCTCAAAAATATGATAGATGCTTGTAGGACTTCTGGTTATAAAGTTTTGAAAACATTCTGACTCAAAGCCAAAGATTTTTTTCTTAAAAAAAAAAAAATCACATTTCAAGTCCCCTTATTTCTTAGCCACTTGCAGTATTTTAGAGCTCATATGATTCTGAATGTTGGGATTTGCCAATGCTGAAGTAAAAGAACTAATTACCTAAATAAGAGTTATGGATTAGATCCCTAAGGCTATACTGAACTTCCAAATTCTGGCAAACACTCTATCCATTAGTATCAGACTGCTGACTACATCCTAAACTTTTTTCCACCACCACGCCTTTTTTTTCTTTTTACTGAACTTTAATTTCATAATTTGTCACATTTTTCCCAGCTGCAAAAAAGTAGGGTGAATACCGTCTTTCTGCTCTCTGAAAACTTAAAAATTTATAAAAAGGAAGAGATTTAATTCTCTGGAAGATGGACTAGTATAGTATCTGGGCCAAGTTCTCTTTTTTATTTTCTCCCATTACCCTTAAAAAATTTTCTATCAGTAGTTCTGCACTATAGATTGATCTGCTCTCAGAGGCAGTAAAAAAGAAATGGTTTACAGCTCTGCCTGGAAATGTAACATATGGCTTCAGTGATATGTAACTTCCATAAACGCAACAGAGCAAGTCACAAGATGAATCAAGAGTCCCAGATAACAATATAGGCAAAAGCCCCACGATCACCCATTGCAATTCTCAGTATTAGACAGCCTGTATTCATACAGGTACCTTCCATGCCAAGGATATACTTATTGTTGTTCTGTGAATTTCATGTAGCAAATAAACAAGGTAAGCGAGAGTACTAAAGAACGGTACATCATCATGTGTCACTGCCGTAATGATTTTAATATGGGCTGATGAAAACAGAAAATTATAGCCCCAACGTAAATTTTGAAATCTTTTTCTGTTGGCATTTCCATCATTTTTAAATGTTTTAAAAATTACATGAACCTTTTCAAAGCATCTGTACTTGGTCCAAAATTGTTGCATGACTCTAGTAGGCCAAATCTAACATTTTCATCAACATGGTTTTGAAATTCTTTTTCTTTCATACTGCAAGGTTAAAAATGGAGATGAAGTCAGCCTTAATCAGGGACTAGGCTGTGTATGAATGGAGGATGTTTTTATGTGTCATTCTTATTTAAGAACCTTGTATTAAAGAGGAGGTCTAAAGGATCACAGAGCTGGAGACCAATATGACAAAGAGGAAGCAGCCACATTCTGTAGAGGGAGACAGGCATTTCAGTAAGTTCAGAGGATTTTCGTTTGTATACAAACACAGCTTCCATCTTGCTACATCTAATATCAGTCAACTCCATTTCATCCAAGTTGTCATATGACAGGATGAGAACAAGGACGGTCTGGTGACAACACTGCTTACATTAGAAATAAAGGACAAAGGAAGCTACATGTCACTGCATATAGGTTGCTGTTGAATGAATGACCTATGTTTCTTCCCAGCAGCTTCACTTAGATAAGAATCAACTACATTTTACAGGCTTAAAAATAGAAAAAAAATTACCTCCAGTTTTAAGAAAAAAATTAAGATAGCATTACATTTATAACGGAATAACAACAGCAAGGAAAACAAATCAAATTTAAGGTTGGTACTGTGGCCATAATTTAATACTGTAATTATTGGAAAGGAAAACCAAGACACTGAAATGAATGAAAGACAGACCCAGGATTAACCAGTTTTCATTCCTTAGATTTTTTTTGTTAACCCTCCCCAATTTTCCAGATGATTTGTGCCATATTTCAAGCTGAACATTACAATCATTTGCTCAGAAGATACAAGATCAGCTTATGGCATTCTCTGATTTAGAGGGGAAAAAATGTGGTTTGTCATTACTGGATTGAAAGATGTCTGTACAATCAACCACTTTTTATGATACTTCTCAACTTAATTACGATCTTCCTCAAACCAAAACCTGAAAATGTTTTGGATTTTTTTTCTGAAGAGAGAATTAAGGTCTCTTCGTGTATGAAATTTTATTCCAGAGGAAGCTTCTTGTATTTGAAATACTTACATATAAGATAAGACTGCAAAAAGAAAGAAGAGCTAATTGAGACAGGTTAGAAACAAGGAGGCTATCATTCTTTCCAGTAACTATAGAATTCTAAAAATGCCACTCTGCCAGCAGCTAAAGATACATTTTAGCTTAAGTCCCTAAACTGAACTCAGACAGAAACCTATAGCACTCCCAGTCACAGCTATGGTTAAAAAATATCCTCCTCAGCTAGTAATTTGGTAGCTTAAAAAGGGAAGCAGCTTTTATATATATACGTACATATATCAAGCATAAACTCTATCATTCACTTAAATCAAAGGCTATAATTGTAGTTGGCACTCAGCCTCGGGCTGCCTGTGGCCATCTTTGGCCATTCTGTTCTCAGTCACACCGATGACTTCAGTGAATTACTCCACAGTTGTGACAAAGCAAAAGCATAATTTGAACCATTAACAGGATGGCCTAAACTAGCAAAAGGCTCAGTAATTTATCAATGTCATCATAATCCAACATTCATTCTTGTACTCTTTCAGCATTAATTCACAAGAGTTTATAGATACCAGAGACAGCAGAAATAGAATTGAAGACATTTTTCGGTTTTAAAAGCCTCTTCATGTCCAAAGCTCAGAGGGCTCAGGGGAAGAGGAAATTGCCAGTTTGCTTGCATGTTGCTTTTAAAGTTTCTGCATAACATTCTTGCTGCTACATGTGGATCTGCAAGGCTAGCGGCTTATGAAGACTGGCTGACTACAGTGCAATGTCTTGTAGGGATAAAGGTTTGCCTTGCTTATACACGTAGGATCAAGGCCTGTATTAGTAACAAAATCTTTTCATAAAATTGAGAGAGTGCAAAAAGGTTTTGTGAGGATTTGAAATCCTTTTTTTCCTGAGCATCCTCGCTGAACTAGTACAGTAGTATGCTTGGGAACTGAAATGTAGGAGAAATAAAAATCTTAAAAAGCCAGTACAATTAATCATGTTCTGCTGTCTGAGCTGAGAAATAAACCAGCAGCAGAAAATGAAAAATAAATCACAACTTTAAAAGGTAAGATGTTTTTCATGTTAATTAGCAAAAAGCAAATGCAGTAAATATGACTAGAAAGTTGTTTTTTTAAAAAAATCCTGTCAAGCTTGATATTGCTCTTTAATGTTTAATGTTTACATTTGAATATTCCTACCTTCTAAAGACATATTTAATAATTGCTTGAATTTATACTGACTGATCTTGCAACAGAGACATCATGCAAAGAACAGCCCAGATGCCCCTTTACCTAAAAAGGTACACAAGGCAAGCTGAATTTATTTTTAACGCATTTCTCTTATATGTACTTCCAGAAGAAAACATAGTTCTGTTGGTAAAGCAATGGAAAATTAAGGAAAATTATTATGAAACTGTGACTTTGCCATTCAAATTAAATAATTTTAACCTGGTATAATTCCAGGCTGAAAAGGTTAAGAGTTGTGGAAAGTTATTCTCACTTTCACACATCTTGGCAAACAAAATAAGAAAATCCTTACCTTTCAGTTGCTTCCAAAATCTCATCCAATAAAAAATTACACAAAACAAAAGAAGTTGAAACTTTCCAAGTCAAATGAAACTGCAAAAATATTTCTGAGATGATTAGGGAAAATGTGGTCATTGCTTTGCACTATTATAATCATTAGCATAAGCTAGTTGCTTTCCTGCTGACAGACATTAGATGGCACTTTGGAATTTAGCAGTTACCATACAAAGTTGCAGAGCACATTCTTCAGAGATGAAGTGTGAGACATGAAGGTGAGCTACTGTTATTATAAAGAGAAAAATAAGGTATTCTGCAAAGGCACGCACCTCCGAGCTAACAGATAAACTTTCAACCGCACACGTAAAACTATAAAATAATATGCAATTGAATTTTGAAAAAAATCATTTTGTTGGAAAGGATAAAATAATTCCTTCCTTACCAGACAGAAGATCAGTTTCTTGGTTGCTCGGTTCCCTTCTTTAATTTTTAAATGATTCCTTTGGGATCTACTTTTTAAATTAGATTGGCTGACAAAGTTTTAAACACTTCTCAGATAATGCATCAGATTTGGAGTGGATTCTGCTGCATGCCAACAGATCTGAGTCTCAAACAACTCTAATAACTGCGGTTTAGGTGTTCCCTTACCAAATCCCTTCTGGAAGGAACTTCACAGGTTCTGATGCATTTGGTCAAGTCTTCTTAGTTGTAGCTGAAATTTATGCTAATATTCCCATTCATTTTTGTATCCATGTTCTTGCCATCTAAGGCCTTACATGAAGACTGAAGAATAATCACAAGGGAGAAGTTATAATGAGAAATAGAATCACAGAATTATAGAATCATTTAGGTTGGAAGAGACCTCTAAGATCATCAAGTCCAACCGTTAACCTAGACCCGCCAAGTCTACCACTAAACCAGTCCCTAAGCACCACATCTACACATTTTTGAAGCCCTCCAGGGATGGTGACTCAACCACTTCCCTGGGCAGCCTGTTCCAATGCCTCACAACCCCTTCAGTGAAGAAATTTTTCCTAATATCCAACCTAAAGTTCCGCTGATGCAACTTGAGGCCATTTCCTCTTGTCCTATCGCTTGTTGCTTGGGAGAAGAAACCGACCCCCACCCTGCTACAACATCCTTTGAGGCAGTTGTAAGTTCTCACAGAAATACTACCTGATTCTCTTTCAGAGGCTTCCATATGATATACACCATGTTGCCTGCTGCACAAACCCTTTTCTTTTGTAGCCTTGTACTATCACATTCCACCTGCAATACAGCAAGCAGGTTCTATAATTTCTCTTGGAATCTGGCTAATCCCAGCAGAAAGGCAAACAGCAGGAGCTTCTTGAGCTCACAGGAGTGCAGTAAGTCATAATGTCACTTTGGAAACTCTGCATTTCAAACACCTGCAGTAATTTCAAGAGAGCTCTGGCTGAATTCCTGTAAGACACAGGCTGGCTTAGCAACACTGTCTTAAGCAATCAGCAGTACTGACCCCTGAGAAGCATCAGTTCCTTGCTCCCAGTTTCCACTGTTGCTGAGCTACCAGCAACAGATTCTGACTCTCACTGTAAACCTGGAGTTGCTGCTTTCACAGAGATGGAATAATGTCCATAAAAAAGAGGCAAAAGCTCCAACCTCCAAGCTAAACTCAACGATATTGTTCCCAACGCAGTAGAAGCCCGGGGTGGGACCAGACCTCATGCATGGAGAGCAAAAAGCAGCTGAGTAATGGCTTCAGGTTCCTAACTGTGCTGGGATTCGTAGGTACAGCAATTACTTCTCAGCTCACACTGAATTCTGATCTGAGAACTCAAAGACTCATTCTCCCATGGGAATCATATTCCCAAGTCCCCACCCCATGAATCCTTTGAATAGCTGCACATACGCAGAATCTGAAACCTGACCCTGGTCATTCCTAGAAATTCAGTAAGACTACTCATACGTACTGAATTTACAGGATCAGGCTAATGGCACAGCTAGCGCATGCGTAACCACACAGTGATCTGCAGGCCAAAAGAAGACAGGAGCTGAATTACAAAGATAGGGGAGCTAAGAGCCGGAGCACCAGCAGCTGGCATGTTACGTGTCTGACACCAGGATCTGTCCTACCCACACCGCACTCCCGAATCAGAACTTACAGAATCACAGAATCGTTCAGGTTGGAAGAGACCTCCAAGATCACCTAGTCCAACCTCTGACCTAACTCTAACAAGGCCCACACTAAACCATATCTCTAAGCTCAAATTTCAATGGTCTCAGCTAGTTTGTAAAAGAATTAGGACTGTCCATAGGAAGTCTTTCACATTTTGCAATCTGCTCAGTACTAGCAGAAGCGGAACATGCACAGGTTAACTACTGATAATTTTTTTCCGGGTATTTGGCATCATATCGGGAAATAGCACTGCAGCACCAGGGAGCTGTCGTGAACCTACAGCATTGTTGTCTGTACCTGACCTTACCTGTAAGGCAAAAAACGCACGTCATTTTCCATGCTGTCAGTCCCTTAATATGAGCACAAATATGTTATATAACCAAGGAAAAAATGCTCTACAGCCAAGAAGCACTACAAACCAAGCAATTAAATAGAACTTTACATACTAAGCAAAGATGAAACTGCACTCTGTACGAGATAGAGAGGAAAAAAAGGAAGCAGAGGACTCAGTGCAGCTCAGAACCCATTTTTCTTCTCTGCATACGTCCAAACATATATACAATACTAATGTACCCATGTTCTTACTGTCAAAGCACTAGAAATGGTCTGTATATTCTAACAGTCCACATTATGTCAGTGTGGATCAGAGAATCTTAAACAAATGTAATGAAATACAGACAGAAGAGTTATTGTTGCCCAAACTGTAACTTAGAACGGTTAACTTGATGGTATTTTCTTAGAAAAACAATTTGAGCTAATTTTTTTTTTTTTTTTTTTTTTTTTCATTCTCACCATGTGTTCTGGTGTGCTTTAGAGTTCACCTTTCACTTGAAACTGGCTCTCAATTCACAAAATGTCATTTTTGGCAGAAGTCACAGGTACCTCACATTAACATAAAAATTGAAGAGTACTGGTGCTTAGTTATGGCCATGAAATACCTCTCTAAAAAAAAGGAAAAAAGAAAAAGAAAATAAATAAAGAAAAATCTGTTTGTTAATTTTTAAAGAGATGTTATTTCTCTGGAATATAAGTTGAAATATAAATGATCCAAATCTTAACTACAAAAATATTCTGCAGCTTTGTTCCTTAATCTGATTTTCCTTGAACAGCCATAATCACATTTGCAAAGTGAAGAAAGCATGAATTTGGTATTATTATTAATTTGGTGCATTACTAGCATTTCAAGATGGCCTTCTGGAGTATTATTTATTGGGAGTATGTCTGTGGGTTTTTCTTCTCACAAGGGTGTTACCAAAAAAAAAACCAACAGTACGTGCTTTTTTCAAGTCTCTTCATTCCCACTTACCTGTCTGCCTTCCTTTCAACTCTATTTTGTTAATACCTTGGCTATACACAAAGTTAGGGAACATCCGCACCAAAACTATGTATCAATTTATGAAAAATCATAGTCATATATACCTGCGCTGGAGAAACATATGGAAAAGCTCTTATCAGTTATAAAGGTAAGACACTAATTAAACAAGATAGATAATTTTCAGCCTGTGTTTATTACCATAACTCTCAATGAATGTATAATCAAGGCAGCAATAAAAGAAGACTGATTCAAAAACCTCAACACTTAAATTATTTAAATTGTTTTTTCCCGGTTTGTATTTAAACAATATTTTATTGCATGTGTTTCCTTAATTCAGACTTTACCAGGCATCATACTAATTATATTATTTCAGTTTAAAGAACAACAGCAAAAAACCAACCAAACAACAACAACAACAAAAACACCACCAAATCAGTACTGAAATAGCACCAAACAACTGTAGAGCAGCCTTCAGTGAATCATTAATAAGCCTTTATAAATGGCATAATCACAAGCCCTATTTTGGAGAAATCTGTCTCAGTCACATCTAAGGGACCAAATTATTGTGCACAGTACCACAAAAGGTGCAAACAAGCTCAGATCTGCCTCTGACACCACATTCATGCCCTGTTAACTACTGCAATTGCACAGTCACACACAGGGCTGGCTGTACAAGTGACAAGTGAGAAGCTTGTATAATAATGTACATCACCAGGCCTAATTGCTGTTTCAGCCTATATAACACACACACACGCACACACACGGAGTTCTCTGAAACCTGCAACAAGACTACCAGCTTAACACCAATACGTTTTTAAAAACTGTATCATCTAAGAAAAAAAGGACACTAAGGTGAATTTATGCAGACAATTTTTTTTTTAAATAACTAGCTTTATAATAAACATGTGACTATCTATATCTATATTATACTAATATATGCACACACAATCTCCATTTTGGGTTTTGGGTTTAATCTATTCCAGTACCTACTAAGACATACGTACCATATTATCTTTTAAAAAAAAACACACAAACAAAAACCCACAAAGAATGGGAAATAACAGTCAAACGAAATACATTTTTTAATTGTTGGATAATTTTGTCAGTGCAAAGACTTGTCAGATGAACTTATATTAGTTCTTGCAGGAATAAGAATCAGTCTGATAAGACTCTGCGCCAGATTGCAAGGGTCTGATTTCTGTTGTTAATACCATGTAAGATTTGGTAACACACAATTTTCCCACCTACAAGAAGGGGGATAACAACTACCTTTTTTTTTTTCTTCTTCTTCTTTTTTAAACAGTGGTTGGGAACCCCTCTCAAATCCCTATAGGTCACTGTAAGATCACTGAAGTCAAAGTACAGTTATATTGTATTTGTTGGCAAAACAGGTTTATTGGATGCTGTACTTTATTTTGGTTATGAAACATTAACAGGAATGGAAATTGTCGATGTGTACCAATGGGGAAACAGTCTTTGAATGCAACATTTTTGTTCAGCTCCCCAGCTGATCAGATTTGACAGAGCTTCTGTACAACCCATGGAGCCATGCCAATTTAAACCAACTCAGGATATAGCCTTGTGTTTAATAAGTGTCACATGTCTGATGTTTTAATAAAAGAAAAAAAAGACAATATTCTTTATTATTAAAAAGCTATGCTCTGAATAGCTATCCGGTGATAATATTACAGCTTTGAGCATTCAGCCTCCTATAGTACATACCCTACACACACACTTTCCTATCTTCTCCCTGTCCAACTTCAGTTCCCACTGTGAAGAGCAGCAGAAGGCTGATTTGAAAAGAAGTGAAACAGAACCAGGCAGATTAAACTAAATCCCTCACACATGAAGAGTATTAAGATTTATCAAGCTTGTAAAAAACATCATCAACCAGAGACTTTAATATGTAGGAGGCACACAATAGGTGCTACTCACCAGTGACTTTGAGCTGGGAATTTGAGCAACCTGACTAGTGGGAGGTGTCCCTGCTCGTGGCAGGGGGGTTGGAATTAGATCATCTTTAAGGGCCCTTCCAACCCAAACCATTCAGTGATTCTGTGACTTAGAAGCTATTGGCCTATGCCTGCATTGGTAAACTGGTAAAAAGGCCAAGTCTATCTGTGCTGCCAAGACTCCCACAGCTTGGGATACTGTAACAACCCCCCAGAAATTATTTATTTATTTATTTTACATTCTTTTAGTGCAAATTTTAGGGAAGCAAAGACACATTAACAGACAGCTCTGCTCTTTTTAGCACAGCCAGATTTTCACTTTCAGAAACTAAGAGCAATGGACAGCCACATAGCTCCCAGCACTCAAAGCTAGAGAAGGGAACAGAGTCAAGAACGTAATCAAAAATGGAAGGATTTTTAGAAGATTTTTATTAACCTGATAAAAGCTCTTTGATTAAAAGATCGTTAAGTTATTACATCTTCAGACTAGTGGAAGGGTTTTCAGTAAGTAACTAATGACCTTATGTCCAAAGGATTCTTAGCCTGGAAATGTGCTTCATTTGACCACTTCAAAATCTGCAGTAAGGTAGATTTCCCTAGAGAGCACAGGGCTGGGGTACACATTTCCAGTTTTGGCTTTGGATTACAGTGTTCCTACTGCACTGCATGTATTCCAAAAGTTCCAGAGTTAAAACACCCTAATTCATGGCACTAGGTATACACTCAGCAACACACTATAATTAAAGCCATCTTTAAAGTCTGTGTAAGGTACATGGGACAGAAGTTTTATTTACCCAGTTGTTCAACAGCATTAACAAAATGCAGCACTTTGCTCCTATTAACCAGAAGGAGTGCTGGCTAAAGCTAGCTGTCCATGTAGCAGTTGCTAATTATTGCCTGCTGCAGGAAGGGGAGATGGTACAAAACATCTGCACAGTCTGAAGGTTTGGCAGGCACTGCCTTCTACAAAGGGCTATGAAAACACAAATACTTCAGCTGCTATATCACTAAAAGATTCTCACTAATAATAATGGGAGACATTTCAGCAACATTTAGCACCTCTAATCGTGAGGACAGTATCTCCCAGAAATCCATCTTCTGGGGAAAAAAATCCCATTAAAGAATAAACCCTGTTATTTCTAATTAATATCTGAAACAGCCACTTATGAGTTGTTTAGATTGTCCAAGGAATCAATTTCTCCCATTAAAACAACTTTAAGATGCTTTTCAGGAAAATCCTTCACGCTTTCTTAATTTAAAATTAAAAATTCTATGCACAAGTCTTTTGGTAATTACAGAACACCCCTGGCCTCATTTGCAGATCTAATAGTTCTTGTGAAAGGCCAAAAGACACTATGTTGTATACGCTCCCAGCAAACATCAGCAAGTACACCAAGTTCACGTGCTCCATTCGAGTATTCTAAATTCACACTGAACATGCAGAACTCACTCATGAGCATGTGAAGTGAAGGAAGTGGCTAAACAGGTTGCCCAGGACAAGGAGATACTGTTACAGAATGAGCTTAAAGTGGGTATAAAAATAAATAAATAAATAAATAAACCAACGAATTAATTGCAAATAATGGTTGAATGAGACCTTGATTTTGTCTTCTGAGCACTTCAGAAAACTTCTGGCATGTTGCCTACATCCTCTTCCTTTTCTAAAATTAACAACAACAAAAAAAGAATGTCTAATTTTCTTTTCTAAGAAGGGAAGAAGTCTGGCAGTGTATATTAAAAAAAAAAATACTAAGAGAGTTAAAGTTCTGACTACACACACTTCACTAAGAAACCCCTTAGATTTCACTACGACAATCAAACAACATGTAAAACTGATGCTTGTTGGTGCAGGTCATTAAAGATTATTCAGCACCCTCATAAAATGCAGTTAACCCTCAATTCTTGCCCAAATTCTACACAGAATAACTAGATTACGTATAATCACCTTCACCACTTCCAAATGGAAAAGCTCCTACTTGAGTGATCTTGTAATATTACTTGCAACATAAGGTTGAATAGGGTAATAGGCAGAGATCAGTTAGTCCTCACCGAAACAGCTTCAGAGAGAGTTGTATTTGACTAGTGCATGAGCAATCCCTACAGACAGCAGAGCATACAGTACCTTTTGCTTTCTGTAGTCTTGACAATGAAGTGCAATATATAATAGTAAAAATGTAATCACCATATATTCTGCATAGGTACTGAAGGTACAGGTTTCTTCCTTCATTTAAACACTATTGATTAATTTTAGTAAGTCAGGGAAGAATTTGGCCCTCAGTACATTTTATGAAAATTCCCTTAAATAACCTTACTTTAATTCTTAACTGTGCATATTTAGCTAATCAACCATTTTATGTCATACACAAGCTACTCTAAAAACCTCAACACTATTTATGAACTAAAGCCTTCCCCCCCTGCCACCACCCCACCCCGCTCCACAGTGACAATAAGCTGAACATACACAGATTCAGTTTGGTATCACTTACAGGGGCTGCTTCTCCATAAGAGTCACGTAGACGCCAGTAACTTAAACTCTTTTATTAAGTTTTCTAGGAAGTGGTTAGACCTTAAGCCATAATTGCAGAAAACCCACGCTTCATCAGTTTTGTGGATAAGGAATTTCATTCTGAAACTATTAATCAGGCACTTTGCGCAAAGTCATTCAGAAAAAGTGAAGGTGAACTCGTCCTTTTCTATAAAAAATGTCAGCACATCCCCCCCTCCCCAGCCCAGCTGCTACTCAAGAGGATAATGACCTACAGCTCCTACCAGCTACTGCCATACTTTTAGGCTAACCAGTGCAGGCTGCTCCTTTCACATGAGGTCCCATCTTCAAGCATCTACACGTACAGAAGCATGGCAGTATTAATAGAAAAGCTATGCTAACATAAGATAACAAAGTCTGCCTGAATGCAGCTCAATGCAGGTATCATTGGGAAACCACTTTTAGAATGCCCATAGCCTGAAGTCTCTCTCTGAACTGAACAGTGTTTTCTTAGGAAAGAGACCACAAATGGTACTATTGCTTCTGCATGACTTACCTTGCATGTCAGAGTAATTTGCTAGGTTAAGTAATTTAGAGATGTAAGTAGTTTATCACTGCAGTTAAAGAACACAAATCAGGCAAAACAATATCTAGAAATCTGAAGCTACCACAAAGCTTAAGTTTGCATCATTAAAATAAAGTCCATCATTTCAATACACATGTAAAATAAATTATGAAGTTCTTCCTACACAAACAATGAGACTTTGCAGTAGGGAAATCCCTGCTTTTCATGCTGTTCCTCCTATTCAAAGCCCATCCATTTCTAATGGAAATTTTGTTTGCTATAGAGATTATGATTCAGCCTTGTTTTCCAGTCACCAGAACATCACCATACTTACAGCAAGGACACAGACTGAAAGGAAGCTGTGAAGATTTGTGTTGAGGGTTTAATACTCAAGGCTGCATACATTTTTACATATATTCCATGAGCTAAGAGGAAGTAAGAGCAACATCTAAGCCAAGGCTCTGAAATCTGAGCTATCAAACTAATCAATGAACCACACCAACTCTAGGATATCAGAAGACAGCCTACGGAATGAAATGCTGATGACAAACAAGATGCACCTGACTTTCTGGAATGGGAAATTCTGGAATAGGTGAACTCTAGCAACAGGTAAAATGAGCAGGCTGTTACCTGCAGTACAAGCTGCTGCCAGGCGGTTGCCAGTGGTTGACCATTGCCAATGTTGCAAATGCTCATTCGGTCTGCTGGCTGATTGGCACGCTCAAGTTGCAAGGAGACATTGCGCCGCTCTTCCTCAAGTGCACGGGTAAGCCGCTCGAAACGAGCTTCTTGCTCCTTAACAGACGCTAAAATGCTGGCAGCAGACCTGATATCATAGTCATCCATGATTGTTTTCAAATGCTCCTGCCTGTTAACTGACATGGGCAAATGGAAAGGGTTAGGTAAGGGGGTGGGGAGGGCACAGGTCAGAGGTTAAGAATAAAAATGCACATTGTTAGTCACCCTACTAAAACAGTGTTCACTCTAAGAAGCAAACTCCACTGCTCTTTGAAAAGATTTCCTTTCTTTTAATTGACTTGATTTTAAATTAAAAGTAATTAATCCAACACTTCCCTGTTCAAAAAAGAAAAAAAATACATGCCCACCTTGGATAGAATTTATATTTAATTCCTTTGATCTTTTTGCTGAAATTGCTTGACAGGGGTTTTCATCCCTCTTGCAGAGCTAATTTCACTGTGCAAACAGTAATGTACTTAAAAGAATTATATTAAAAAATATGACTTAGGAGGGGTGAGGAATGCAACCTTTCTTACTATAGGCACCTGGAATTTTTGACTTTAACAGCATAAATGAGAAGTCTAACATTTTTAAAGACAAACTTCATGGAACAAGAAAACAGTTGCATCCTTTTTTTTTTTTTTTTTCCAAGTGAATGGAACCCCCCTCAAGTTTACCAGACAGTAGCTGAAAATAGTTTTCATTTTTAAATTATAGCAGTACACTGTAATATGGAAAATATTTTTAAAAGCAGACAGTGCAATTGCAGTTGAAATGTGCTTGATGATTTCAGCATGGTAGCCAATGAAGCCAATGAAACAGTCCTTCATGCAGCTGTTTGCTAATAATGTAAATGAAAAAGCCCAAATCAAACGTCTTCATTGGAAAACACACAGGACTGCTTGTCTCTCAGTGCAGGAAAAAAAAAATCAGAAAACAAATAGCTGGGATACATCTTCTGCCTTATGTCTTCTCTAGCAGGGTTATGAAGAAGTCCATTTAAAACCCTATTTCCATCTGTATGGTGTGTGCAGCAAAACTCCCCATTGGTTACACAGATCTATCATTTGAACATCAGTTAAAATGGTTTCATAAAGGTATAAAATCAGCAACATAATATAAGCTTAAATAGTGGCTTCAACAGAATCCTTTCACTAAAGCTAAACAAATGACTAATTAACTATTTTGTACTAGTAAACTACTTATGGCACCTCTGAGCTGAGCAGCCAGAGGCAGAATTTTCTTCAGCTCCGGTAATTTAAGAAAAGTTCATATTCTGTGCTAAGATTTATACTATCTAGAAATTGTCCCTTCATGTGCAAATCGGGAGTGATACTTCCTGCTGCCAGAAGGATTCTTTATTTTCCCCATCTATTAACAAAGATTTCCATGAGCACTGGTGATATTAAACCCTAGTTTCCAGAAGCTTTGCATTTCATCATTCAGTGCATGCTCTGAATTGATGCTTTTTCCATGACTGGTTCTTTTATCAGCTCTTTCTCCTGTGTTGATTCTTTGGTAGTTAATAATAATGTGGTCATATGCTGTGGTGTTCCCAAAAGAGGTATTAGTAGATATTAAGCTGCAGGTTTTCACACTTTGTTGGAAACTGAGAAGTAACCCTGAGGTCTGCCTTCTTCTGTTGTATTTGTTTGAAATCATCCAGGAGGGCCAAAAGACACCAAGACAGAAGTAACAGATGATATATACCAATGATATAAACATTGATATAAACCAATGATATATACCTTGATTTCACAGGAAATAACCTGTCAATAGCTCTGTGGTTTAATGTTAACTCCTAAAGAGTTGCTTTTGAAAGGAATCAGGGTGATAAGAAATCATGTTGGAAATACTGTAAGGACTACTACGTACTAATTTCACAGTGTTTATTTACCATCATGATTTCAGGCTTTCATGTTTTCAGACTAGTAGGCAAAAATATTATACAATCTAAAGACTTTTCTTATTCATACATCTCCTATCGAGAATCTGAAAGAAAACCAAAAACCACCAAAGGGTTTTCCACACACCACATACTAGTCAAACCTACACCAAGCTGTCAACTTCAGAGATTTTCCATTGAGAATCTTATTTTGCAATGCTAGTTTATCAAGAGACCATAAAACCGTCAGAGTATTAAGGTTTCTGCAAAGGAGAACCACCACCATCTAAAAGGATAGCGTAACTCACAGAAGTCCATGCAATGCAGGACAGTACTGCATGACTCACCTGCTACATCTCTGCATGATTTAGCCCTGGCACAGCTACACATAAATACAGCCAGACTTTCCAGACCTAAGCTGGCTGACGTGCAGCCAACTTGCATGTTTCTGCTTTTGTGCTTCCCTGCTTTGCACAAATGGAGACAACTCTGTTTGTTGTCCTTCCTCCCTGGAGCGCAGACATGCTCACAGGCTCCTTAGAGGGAGTCAGAAGGAAGTGGGACTTCACAGTCCCAGGCACTGGTCATTTTTTGGGAAAAACACACGTGCGGGTTGGGGTGGGGGACATTTCTAAATACATATTGCTAAAGACAGCTACTTGATTACTAATTATCATGGTCTTTATGCTACAGCAGAGGAACAGCCTGATTGCCACACAGATCCAAACCCACCTCAGATGAGGGGAAGCTCCAGGCCCAAGAAGAATGAATCAGAATGGGCCAGGGATTAATTAACGGAGAGATGCCCCTGAGAGATACTGCAGAGCAGGAACTCAGGTTTCCTCAATTCCTCCCTCCAGGGGCCCACCTTTCTCAGCCAACTATCCATGGAGCCCTGAGAGGTCAAACTAGCTTGGCTAGCTAAGTTAGGTGATGGAAAAAGATCCTAAAGGATCAAAGGTACAACTCACTGCAGAAGTCTAGTACAGTCATGCCTACTTCCCCCTATAAAAAGTGAACGTCTTACAGGTAGAATCATTCTCAGATTCACAGCAACAAGAAAGAACTTTAGCTATTACCACAAGAAAGTCCAACCTCTCTACTAAAGCTTGTATTTGTTTTTTTTTTCTTTTCCAGCTGTTTACAATGTACTGAATAAAGTTTGAGAGCTTGAAGTGGATTGTGCTTTCAAGACATAATTCAGAGCAGACAAGGGTGCTGGGTCCATTCTCAGCCTGACAGTGGAAAAGCTCTGGCTTTCTCAGTTCCAAACTTGGAGGCTGTGTCTGCACGTTCTCCCCAGCTGACCCAAGAGGCTATGCCAGCATAAGGAACTGGCTGAACTCCACAGACATCCCATAGCTGGTACTGTAATGACACGTAAGGGATAAACTATTAGTCCTTTCATCCAACTGCTTGTGTATAGACTCCAGACCAACAGTCCTTAATACAGACAAAGAATCTGCATTAAATGGGAAATATTACACTGAAGAGGACTGAAACCCTACATGCAGGAAGTGAAAAAAACACTTCATTCTTCTAGCTCTCTTAAATGCTAACGGCACAGCGCAGTGCTCCAGGTGCAGAGATGAGAAGAGCTCAGTAATGCTACTCAGTAGTGGGGCCACCTCCTCTTGCTTACTGTCGGTAGTTCAGCCGATAAAGACAGGACCTCCATTGTTTTCTTCAACCCTTCCTGTGCCAATCTCTCAGTATAAACATTGCAGTACAGTACTCCTCCAACTTGCAGTACAGCAATCCTCCAACTTAAATTTTATCTTGGATGTACTCATACCAGCTGAACCTTTGATAAAGCTCCAATGCAGGATGAAATGCTTCTGCTGTAAGTGAACAGATCAGAAGACCCCTCTGGAAATCCTAATAAGTAGTGGATTTGGCTAGTGGAATTTCCCTTAAGAGAAAAAAAAATCCACAGTTCAAAAACTGGCTTATATGTCACAGTGGTAAGCCCGTATATACACAACAGAAGGAAATAAAAGCAAAGTATAGAAGTCCTCAGCATTCCTCCAGGTTTTTCACCTCAGGAGAAGGTCAGAACTGAGCTCTAAGACCAAGTTATCACTGCTAAGCTAATCATGCGTGCTGTAACAATTTACTGTGTTTCTTCCTGGAGACCAGAATTTCAACTTAAAGGAAAAAAACACTACAAATTAACCTGCCTTAGGTTAAACTTCAGTGTAAGGATTTAGAAGACTCCCACTTAAAGAAAGAAAATAATTGAACCTCACCTGAGAATCCATAATTGCAAACCTCCTTTGTAGGACCTTCAGATTATTCAGGCAATTCGTTGTCTGCAGCTAAAACAACTTCTTCTCACACGCGACTATGATATGGGATAGCCGTTATCTTTTGGGAACCTGAGCAGCTAGATATTTCTATGGACTAACTTCAAAACGTAAATCAATTAGGAATGCAGGAAGAAGATGACAGGATGTAAACTACAATAACTAAATTCAGAAAACACACTCCCTTCAGAATATATATTTTCTGTTCTGGAAGTTTCTGTTCTAAGGAAAAGCATTACCAACAGCAGCAGGTAAAACTGAGAAGCACCTCCTCTAATACAGATTCTGAAGCAGTAACAGCTTGAATAATAAAAGCTACAGTTGATGACTTAGCTGATATATAACTTTCAAGTCACATCCTGAGAATGAAACAAAGATCCCATTCTGAAAATTCTTAATGAGGTCTAAGAACTTGATGCCACACATGAGAGATCCTAGAAAATTTGGGTTCTATAAATGGTACAGCTCTCTAGAGAGCTATAGAGATCTCCATGCAGAAAATATAATGTTAACCTCCTTACAACCATAAATATTGTGGTTCTTTTCTCTGTGCAAAGAAAAACATAGGCAGAAAATAAACTGTATAAATTTTCAGATGTACAATTAGTGACCATAAAAATCCTAATTCCCATGCAGAAACAGCAGCAGGACCAGTAACTGCCTTTTAAGAACAGTTGGACAAAGACCGACTTCTGCATTTCAAATGATTTATTAACAGATAAATACTTGCTTGCTGTTGATTGCACTCCCAATTATTTACCCAGGGTTTCAACAATTTACATGATCAGCAGTCTAGACTAGAGGAGGAAAATAGAAGTACTGACTCATGAGTTAGTTACTCAGGATGCCACTTGCAATTTGCTACCATTTGTAACTAAATTAAAGTGCATTGAAAAGCCTATAACTAAATGAAAATATTAGACCTATAGCAGCCAGGTAAAGATTATTCCTTAGGCTGCACTTCTAAACACAGCAAACACTTGCCTACACGGTGTCAAAGGCTACGCTGACAGCGGCAAATCTTCTCCTTCCTGTCTATGTGACTAAATATATTATTGTGTTGCATTAGAGTTAGAGCAAAGTAAGACAATCTATTTTTTCTGACTGCTCATATAAAGAACTAATGCGTCAAATGGTCTCCTATAGGTCAGTATAGCTTAAATGCTCAACAGGGATGAAAACCACCCCTGTGAAAAGAGGCCAAAATGGGGGCCTATGCACTGCTAATACCCCAGTTCATGATCATGTTTGAAGGCTCTTGGAAACATTAACATGCCTAGGGTCACTTGGTCCTCTGCAAAAAAGTGAGTGAGCACAGCTATTGCTCTCTCCCAGCTCAGTTCAAGCCCACTAGGCCCTGCTAACAAGAGATGGTACTATGATGAGCAACAGCAAGCTTGTACATACAGCAAATTGGCAGCTGTAGGAGCAAACATGAAAGCCTGTGAGCATGCATGGAAACAGTAGCTCTGTGCTTCTACAGGGAGGAAAAACATCAAAATAAAAGCAAAAGTGGGGCTAAAATAATCTGCGGAACTGAAGCATAGTGCATGCTAATTATTTTTCACCCTGAAGTGCTACAAGAGATGAGCAGCACAAAATGACTGTTCTCCCCCATGCCATATCAGAAAACATGCAGAGAAAACCAAGCAAGATACACACCTAGTGGATTACTGGGGTCTGAATGTCAAAGATGCTGTAACATCACCCGCTAAGGTTAGAAAAGTATTGACAAAGTAGGACAGCAGCCTCAAGCAGAACAAACTATAAGAGAGAGGAAAGAGAAGAAAGAATTAGTTAACCAGGTATTACAGCCTCTTCTGCACACAGTCATTTCCCAGGCTCTCCTTAGGTTGTTGTATAAATTATTGATGATACTGTTTTGTTCCTAACTTGGAATAAAAAGAAACAAACAATATTCAAAGAAGGCAATCCTGAGAATGCTAAAGGAAAGGAAAGAAAAAGGTTAATCTGGTTTGTTATCAGCTGTCAAAACTCGCATGTTCCTGGGGGTCTGCCAATGTCCGAAATCAGGGAAGACTCTGGACTGGAACAAAGATTTTGCATGTTACAAAACTGGATATTGTACCCAAACATTTTAGAACACAGAAACCTAACATAAAGCTGTTAGAAATAATAGTAATTATTCAGACACGCAACTTTAGGCTCCATGTTTCATGTATGAGCCCCCAAATGGCTCAAGATTGTTTTGTGGACAGGCATCAAAGAGGGTAGAATCATTACTAAAATTGCACGCAGCACAACAGTTTACAGCCGATTTGTTTATTCTCCCTGTTTGTAACCTAATCCTATAGGAAACCCAAGTGAAAGTAGGCTCTGGGATATTAGGTCTTCTCTTTAGCTCAGTAAATCTCGGACTTGTTTTGTCGTAAAACATTTAGCACGAAACTTCTCTGGGTCAGTGGTTGCAAATTGAGTACCTGTTTTTGCTGGATAATGTACAGAACAGAATCCATTTCACAAAGGCATGGTTCCATGGAGCAGCATAACCAGTTTTAAGCTACCACCATGTAAAAATGCTGCAACCACATGGCACGAAGTGCAGAGCCAGTACAAACTCACTTTGCTGGTTCAAATATTTTAGAACACTTTCAAAGAGTAATTTTGCTCCAGTAGATTTTATGCTTGACCAGGTACCGTCCGCCTTCTTGAAGCCAGCGTAAACACTATTTCTTATGTTTCAGCCAAATTACCAGGCATATGATCCTTTCTTTGCATTGATTCAATCTCAAAGGGCATGGAATCGCCACGTGAAAAAACTCATTTTCCTTAAACTAACAGAAGTAAATTCTTGCTCAGAACTTACTATATTTAACAAAACTGTGCAAAGATATGTCCAAAGATGAAAGTCAGAAGGTAGAGTGAAAGACTAATTCTGGAGTAAATGACCAGAGGGAATAAATTAAGCATAATTCAGTTTCTACAGACAAAAGAGCAACACTGTGCAACAACAAATACATGTTGCATGTAACAAATTCCAAATAAACTCCTTCTCAGACCTTATGGTGAAATCGGTCTCAAGCCTGGCTATTCTCGTTGCTGCTCTGGTTGACTGAGTTCTAATTTGACCCTTACGTGACAATCTCCACCAATGAATAACAATGAGGAATTCACAAAGAAAGCTATTTCAATATAGTTCTCTCATAGGCACAGACAGACATACCACAGTATGTGTCAAAAGAAACAAAAAAAGCTGGTCAGGGCTTTTTTGTGTTCCTTTGGACAGAAGCAGTCTGTGAAACAAGGCTTCAACTAGGGAAAGAGCAAGGGGAGAGGAAATGCTAGCAGGAAAGCTCCTTGAGAAGGAACTTTGGATCTTAAGAGCATAACAATGAACACTACAGCTCACCAGTTCTATTATTGCAGAAAAATGTGAATGTAAAATATTTGAGATTTTACATCAGTAAGAAATTTCATTCAGAAATTAGCAGAAATCATTTTGTAGAAATAAATAAATTCTGCAAATTAATTTGCAGAACAGCATACTACAATCTAGGCTTGGCAACATCAACAAAAAGAATCTGGACACGTATACATCATTGTATGCACAATGCAGTTCCAACACTTCACTCACTACAGAATTGGCTCAGGTCAGTAGCACCAGAGTATCTCAAATCTTACTACTATGGTTCCCAATCCATTAAAGAAAATTAATACACAAATTAACCTCTTAATTAAAAGCACTGAAATCATATTCTAGTAAGTTACAAAATATACAATTCCCAGAAAAACAGATTGAGCATGACTTGGATAATCATGTTTTAAAACATCTTCTTAAAGAAGGCATTTGTCTACTGACCATGGGACAGGGAAATGGAGTTCCTGGATATTGTGTGTGTGTGTGTGTGTGTGTGTGTGCGTGTGCGTTATACAAAGCCTATATATATATAATCTACACATGAAAACACAAACACATATATATGCAGGAAAGCCTTGGGCAGGTCACAATATCTCCTTATTGGTTCGTCCAGCTACACTCACTCGTGTGGCAGGTACTCATCTTTGTAAAGCAATTTAACTCCCTTGATCAAAGAGGTTGTAAGTAATGTGTGTATATACATATATATATATATATATTTATAAATTATACTAATTGAGAACATTTCTTGTGTCTTTCCTATACACAGGATCTCATATAGAAAAACTATTACACTGAACAAAGCATACGTATACTATACTATAACTCCTAGTATATAACTTTGCTGGCAAAGCTGCTTTTTGCATCTTTAATGCTTTTTTGCAACTTTAATTTGCCTGAACAAAGCAAATTTTACAGTTCTACTAACAACTTTCATTTTCAGCAGAAATCAGTAGTGCAGATATCACCTTAATCTGTCTTTTTAAATACAGAATTTTCTTCTATCTAATCTCTCTTGGATTCACCAGTGCATGTTTAAATTACACCAGTCATGGTCCTTCTACACCTTCCCTTGGGAAATGATTCATCACTTCAGCAGAGTTTGCTACTAGGAATTTTTCTGGTTTTCCTCCCAAAATTTCATGCAGTGTTTTCATGGCTTGGTGATACAGTGTGCCTACACAGCTTTAATTATACTGTAGCTCAATTTCTCTAACACCCCCTTCAGCAGAGCTTGCTACTACAAATTTTTCTGGTTTTCCTTCTAAAATTTCATGCAGTGTTTTCAGGGTTTGGTGATACAGCGTGCCTACATAGCTTTAATTATACTGTAGTTCCATTTCGCTAACAAGATAAATTTCTATTGCTACCGTGTATTCCCAAATGGAAAGGAAAATAAATTAGAGCAATACAGAACACCTTTATAACAAGTGCATACATATAATAGCATAAATAATTCAGCAAAGCATTAAACTTGAAATTGAAATATTTTTACAGGGGTAATTTTTAAGTAAATGTTTCAGCCTATGATTAGTTTTACCCAATATAAAAATTTCCATTTCAGCTTGAAATTTATCATTTATAGCCCAGAAGAGCATGTCGGTACCTTTCTGAAGCAGAGTTCTTGTTCTTCAGGACCAAAGAACTTGTCTACACTGAGCAAGCTCAAGTCTTCAATCACAGAGCATTTGTTATGCCACACTTCCTTCAAAGATCAGTGTTTGTGTTAATTAAGCATAAAATAGCACAGCAAAGTGGCATCATGTTACCTCACACTTACTAAGTGTCCACACTAAGGTTTAATGGGGTATGTGATGGGCTATAAATTCACACTGTGCACTGTAAATTCTCTGTGTAAACAAACCTTCCTCCTATATTTTCAAATGAGTATCTAGGTGAAATATATTTAAAATCTTGTACATATAAAAAGACTGAACAATGTAGCAATGGCTAAATTCTGACTTTCGTATGAGTGTGCAGAACTTGAATGCGACAGTTAAAATCCCTTGCCATTGTTCTATCTCAATGAGTGTTAATTCTGACAAATTCAGCCAAGACCATGAAAATACTAGCATCATTAATTATGTCATTCCCTACATGAAAAGAATCACTGATTCACACAACTTAATTTCTGTTTATCTACTTTATGCAGGCAGCATTTGGGAGACAGCACCTTTTTCCCCCCATATCAAGAAACCAAGTCTAGAATACAAATAGCAAATTTGCTACTTCTCAAAAGCTCTGACACCTTTTCTTCGTGCCTTGGAACTTTGCAAGCATGATTGCTACCAGCTTGATTAGTTCACAGGGCAATCACTTTAACAGCCTAGAACACATGCCATTGCATCCTAAAGCTGCTACATGTCATTGATTTTTCAAAGGTCTCCCCCACTGAAATCAATAAAGATCTCTACTTAAAAATGGATTGCACTTTGTGGTCCCTTTCTGATTCACTTATATTCAGGTTTCAGGGTATTCTCTGCTTTTAGCAGAAGCTATAGGTACTGAGCTTCAGCACTTCCTCTGACCCCAATCCAATTCTCACCGACATCAATAGACGCTTTAGCCTCTGTGCTTCCGCTGTGAGCACAAACAATCTGCAGCTACCTGTGCAAACTTCTACTTAGTAGAAAATTCCAACAGAAAATGGAAAATTCCAGTAGAAAATAATCATTTTACTAGAATACTGCCTTCTACTCAGCTAGGAAAAAAAACTCAAGCAGTGCAGCTTATGTGAATGCAAGATGGCATCAGGCATTAAATTAACCATTGGTGCACTACATACATGCTATCTGCATAGGATTGGATCGACGGACTTGGTCTGATCTCATTTTCAACAGAAATACCTCCTTACCGTACTGTACTACCTTGCCAGGCTACCCTTGCAAGCAGTGCCACCAAAAATCAGGAAGTCTATTCTTAGAACAGCGCTCATTTTTTCATTTTTTCAATGAGAAAAAAAAAGATCAAGATCAAAAGCAGCATATTTCATAACTTCACTCTTTAATTCTTCTGCTGGTATTTTAATACTTCGCTTCATCAATGTAGAATCCAGCTTGGCCATAAATAAGCCAATGATATGAACAAACTGTGATAACATTATGCAATTACTTCCACAGAATACTTAAAAGATTTTGCTAAACAATATACAACTATCATCATTTTTCCTGGCCTCCAGATGTTTTGAGTTTGGGTAAAAAGGCTTTCATTTTAAGAGAAAGGCTACTTACTGATGGCCATGCAATCTGAAGCTGTCTGCGTGCAGAGAACTACAGCTGAGAACAGCCATATATTTACAACCATTCAATCTCCATTTTGCAAAGTGCAAGAACATGAAAGTCGGTGGGTAGGCAGTGATTTCTATAGCCAGACCAGTTTCTCATTAACAAAACAGAACAACTGAAATATTACAGCAAGGCTAGAAAATCCTGCAGATGGTCATAATCATCCTTTCATAAATGATATTATTGTGGTATCTTCTAACAGTGATAAAATAAATAACAAAATGGCAAGCAACAAAGATCAGGACAGCTATGCAGTTAAGCAGACCAACAGCCTGCCTCATCTATCCCGAATGCTACAATAACAGTGGCAGTAGGCAGTGTATTTAAACGAGCTGACATTAGTTAGAAAATGGGCATTTCACTACACAGTTTGAGAGGAAAGGAAAAAATCGAACCGTGACCCCACAAAACAGTGAGTGTTTAAGCTCAGCAACAGATGTGTCAAATGACTTATCCCAACCAAGAGGAGTTAATTGATGCCATAAATAGTAATCTGAAAAACAAAACAAAACAAAACCAAACCACCACCACCACCAGAAAAACACTTAATTCTTGTATCCAAAGCACGTAGTCTAGCTTTGCTTATCTGTAAAATTATTTTCCTTTGAAAAAAAGTGGGCTTGGGTATTTTACATGTAGATTAACACAGAGAGATAATTTGATTTCAGGCTATTGAGAGATTTCCTTCCTTTTATGTTTCAGAAGAACAGGGCTGCATGCAGCTAAATGAGATCCGTAGATTACAGTAGAAGAAAGGCTAATAAAATTGCATAGCTACATTCCTGGGTAGTAACGAATGTTTTGTAATTCTATGGTTCCAATCTCAAGGTTTATGAGGGCATCTCCCATTAATGCTTTTAAGATTAATGCAAATAAATGCATCAAAAGGAAATAGATCTTTTACCCATCTGAATCAAATACTTAATATGTCCCTCAGCATTTCACTCCAATAAACAAACTGCCATTGCTAGGAAAAAATCACAATTCTGGTGTTCAAAGCATCTTCCTGTGGTTTTCTTATGGCTTTCAGGAGACAAAACAAACAAACAACAAAAAATAAACCCTCTCCTGTTTTTCTGAACGTGCATCTTGTTTAACTCTCACTGTCATATCTAGTGGGTTGTGTGGCTTCTGAATTGCCCCAGAAGGGAACTGAAAACATTAGTTTAAACAGGAAAGAAAAAATGTCAATATTCACGTTTAATTCTTGAAGCTACTAAATCAAATGAATTTTATTAACTGCTTACCAATCAATCCTAGTGCATTACTCCCCCGTATTTCAATCTTATTAAAAACAGCCAGATTTAGACCTTACATTGCTTTAAACCAGGAAGAGAATTAATGAAGAGGAGATTAAAACAATACAAAAAGAGGGAAGAAAAAGAACAAGGCCTACTAGCTCTAATTCTCTCCAGTAACATCTGTCTCATTCTAAATCAAGATTTTTTTTTCAGCAAGCTAAATTTGGAAGCCTGAGGCACTAAGTAAACCTACTCAGTTAGACCAAAACTATAGATCTGCTTTCTTTAATTGTATGTGTAAATTCAAAGATGGCACAGATAGACCCTTCACTGT
This sequence comes from Anseranas semipalmata, assembly GCA_013399115.1. Taxonomy (NCBI): domain Eukaryota; kingdom Metazoa; phylum Chordata; class Aves; order Anseriformes; family Anseranatidae; genus Anseranas; species Anseranas semipalmata. The sequence goes on along the minus strand of VXAA01005600.1, from coordinate 571,469 downwards.
TTCAGCATCTGTAAATTTAAAATGCAATCCAAGTTCATTTTACCCTTGTAAGTTTAGGATGCAATCCAAGTTTGTCCCAGTTAACATTGCAGCTTTTTAGTGTTACAAGACAAACGGGCATCTGAGCATAATAAATAATATCTGAGCAAAATAGAAGTATTGAGCTCATCTGATGTCTTGAATAATCACCCAGTTCATGCATAAACATATAAAGGAAGGAAAAACAGATATATTTTAATGACAGTCTCAAAGAGACTCATCGTTCCATATGATGGATTTTGGCACATAACATCTCGAACATTGCCAACAGAACAGTCCTTGTTACACATTGCAAAATGTCCTGCTCCAGAGCCTTGCTGTCTGAGGGGCAGAAACAATGCCACAGGAACTGCCAATTTACTTCTCTATTTTCAGGTGCAAGACACCGTTGAATCTTCAAAGCAGAAATCTTTTTTCACTCAGAAACATTTTCTATTCTATCAGCCAAGCACATTGGCTTCTTTAGGATTATACTAGCAGCCAAAATAGCCTTCAGAGAATAATGTTCAGGACATGTCTCGTTCATATAGTTGGGTAAATCAAGAATCCATAGTAACCCCATCGATTAGTCCAGACTCGAACATTCTTTACTCATTTAGATCTTTCACTTGTGTGAAACAGAAATGCAGCGCTGTGCTTAATCTGCAGTGTTACATCCCTCTATTTATCAAAAATGATTTTTATTACATCACTGTAAGTAGCAATTTTCACAGCTAAGATTGATTCTTTATTGTAAGAGCTTTTTATACATTGGCTTACAACTCTATCAAAATTTGAACATTTGGACTGAAGTTTTCCCTGATAGGTCTTTCCTTCAGGCTTGACTTTTCTTTTAGGAAAACTTCAGCTAGAATAATGTGACTATTTTCATATCATTAAAAAAAAAAGGTGCAAGTTTATTCCATCAGTGGCCCAGAAGACATAGTCAAGCAACTTGCTATCAGTCCGCAACCCTAGGGCTGCCAGCACAGCGCAGAGATACGCTGTCTCTCTTCTGCTCCGTATGAAGCTCAAAGATTGGCAGAGGTCACCACAACTTTGCAACTAGCAACATAACAACACCCATATTGAACCTCCAGGTATTTTCCCTCTTCCTCCTTTCCTGCCTATAAAATCTGCTCCAAATTTGGCCTTATCATAAGCCTCCACCGAGACTCTGTTTATACTTCTGTGCTGTTGCTCCTCTTGGGTCTGCAGTTCAAAAAGATGAACAGAAACTTAATGCTTTTGCTACTGGAATCCAGGTAAGAAGAAAGTGAGTATCTGAGACAAGAAGATGAAAGGTAATGCAATATGTATGTCCCAGAATATAAATTAAGGTCTTCCAGATAACCCTAACTGCACCATATCCTAGTTTTTGCAACTTACTGGCAACACGTACAATCCAAATGTCTTTATCACTGAATTCTACCCCATCGTAGTAAAGAAGAATCAAAGAGCGTTAAAAACAATCGCAGTCCAGGAAGAAGGGATATAGATAGCTTCTTCAGATGGCATGCTGAACACAGTGAAGATTTTCTTTCTGTTCTCCTAATTCAAGACAAGAAATCCAGTATTTACAATTGAACACTCTGCTACCAGGCATGGAAAAAATATTGATAGTAGAGGTGGTAGAGATCTCTGCATTTGTTTCTTTTCTAAAATAGTAGAAACAGTTGTGCATCACAGCCTTAAAGTCCTTCAAGTGCTATGCTTGAAGGTACTTCTGTTCGTTGCCTAGATGGACTCAAGCAAGCATCTGATACAACTGAATCTTGCTTGAGGTTGACCCTGATCCAAAAATCAGTAGGAATTAGGAAAGTATTGAATATGGTGGGAGGGGAGGGTATTGAATTTAGGGGAGGAGGCACTATCAATTTTTTTTTGGAAAGGTTATTTTCTTCCAGATAGCTGTAATTAGACACTGACCTCATCCTTTCCAAGGCAATTCTACTTTTGTATCTTTGACTAAATCTCAACGCTTTTTGTAGTGTTGCCCATCAATAATATTTCCTCTTTCCAGGAATGCACTTATCACTATTGCCTAATTACAGTTATTTGGATGCAGAAATATTTCTTCCAGATCATTAAGTATCTGTTCCAAGAAACAGCTTTCTATTCAAACATCCCTTTTTAATAAACATTCTGCTGTTGACTGCTGAGTGGGAAAAACAATAATTTTGCTTTAACTGTCTAGCTACTTCAAATGTTTAAACAAGTTCCCTCTATTATATCAAAATCACAATCCTGCACTGTATAAGTAGGAATGTCTTCCAGCTATAACAAACACTTTTAAGTTAGTTTATTAAGACTATATAAGCAAGAGATAAATACTGAATAATTCAGACAGCAAGTACAATGTAATCTCTGTTCAGAATCCATCCCACAAACAGCTTAGAAGCTTTAAATTTGCTATATACACACCTTCAGTTTTGACATATATAAATGTGACAGTGTTTCATCTAAAAATAATCAAATAAGAATGGAAAGAACTTTATAAAAAATTAGTAACATGATACTTCTAATTGAGAGGATTGTTTTAGATGAATGCTTGGCTAAAACTACGATCCACTTCCACTGAGAAAAATAAAGCAGTACACAGAAGGGATTGATATTTCAGGAAAGCAAACAACAGAGTTCTGTAATATTTAATCCCATTATTCACTACTGAAGCCCCAGGTTTAAAAACAGACACATCAAAGAACTGAGGTGAAGTCACAGCAGCTGAAAATGCTTGTGGTCATCCTCAAAGCAACCAGAGGATTGGCCTTTTGGTCTCAAGAAAGTCTTAGACGTGGTTGGCAGGGTGGGAATAGAGAGAGGAAGACATATTAAGAGTGTGACCCTCGCTGCAGAAAGAGTTGGGATGCAAGACATACTCACACAGACTCAGAAAAGCAGGAGCACAAGCTGAGAACAGAACAGCAAGTGTCTACCTGCTATAAATGTGGTCGTAGGAGAAAGTCACACAGCAGGAGACGCTTCCTGCTCTGTTAGGGGTACAATGAAACTAAATGCAGTCTTCCATGGTAGGAGGAGGAGAGAGAAATGGATCAGAAATAGTGTGGAGTCAAAAAAGAAAATATTGTCATCCCTCTTTCAGTAAGCAAAGACAGAAATTTTATCATCTAGCACTTCAATTTCACCCTCACCAGTGACAATACAGAATTACAGAGGTTCCTGCCTACGTTCCACAGTTTTAATATTTATCATCCTAGCACTATTTTAAAACCAGTTTTAGTAGGCCTTCAACAGCATGCAGACTAATGAATTTCTGAGAGGCGTAAAGATAATTTACAAAAAAAAAAAAATGCAATGGTTTAAGAACATACATAATGACAAACCAACAAATTACTAAAGAGAGACTCTGTAAGCAACTGCAGAAACATAATACCTTTTATAGTATTCCTTTCTTGCAGTAGCTTTAAGACAGAAATTCTCCCTTGGTTCGATGATAACTCTGTCAGAGAAACAAAGAAACACAACAAAAAAGACATTTTTATTCCATCTGGGGAGTTAGAAAAGAGGAATATATTTAAATTATTAATTATTTAAATTATTATTGATAATATTTAAATAATACAATGGAAATCTATTAATTGTATCTTCTCTTGATTTTCCTTCTCTTCCTGAGTCATGCTGTTGTACAACACTTTCGTGTTACTTCAGACATCTATTCCACCAACACCTGAGAATCACAAAAATCCCACAGGACTGGAGTATAGAAAGTAAGCTCGACAGGAAGAGCTCTTTTGGCTAAGGAGCTGTTCCAATCCTCTTGATTTCTGTCCCATACCACCTATAAACAGTTCCAAATTTAGAATTTAATCCAAAGTATATTTAATTTCCCATTGATTCACAGATTTGAAAGCAAAAAATGTTTCCTTCATAAGCACACATCATAGCATTTTCAGTCATCCAGGCCTAAATACCATCTAGTGACTCTAAAAATGTCAACTGTGGCTACATAAATACATCTCATACTGTTTGACATTTTATCTTCTAGCAGCAGGAAATAGGACAGGAAGAAATTCACCTTTGAAATTCACCAGAAAGAACTCAACACTTTTCAAGATCTCACTTTTAGTTTGAGCTTCAGGTAGCATTCTCATTACAGCATTCCTTATCCCAGAAACTTCTCATACAGATTACAAACAGGATGCTTTGTCTCTGATTCCCAGGCTCCTTCCCTGTCTGTGAGACCAAGACCATTCCGAGTGGATGATTCCTGCAGTTTATCCTTGCTTAGTTCCACTCAGGAACTCAAGTTTACCTCTAAGAACAGACACTGTTACTTCCCTTCCACTTCCAGCCTGCAACTTGGCTTCATCGTTAGACCCTTTCCTCCAGTCCTCCTTTGGCTGGAAAGTAGAACAAGTCCAAATACAAGTGGTCAGTGATGAGAAACACTTCAGCCCTTCAGACTCACTGTAACGAACGGGTGCTAAAACAAAATTATATACCTCTGAGGTAAGATGAGGATTTCTTTGAATCCTGATTTCTTTTAGTGTTTTTCTCATAACAAGAATATGAAAACCTCCTCTAAGAAGGGTGATTTTGTGTGTTTTATTCAAATATTCTCAATTTTTAAGCAATAAAGTAATTTGTGATTTATGTTTGGTGCCACCTGGAGCAGCCAAAACCTACTGAAATAATACTTCACTTGATTTATCCTTCCTCCTTTCCTACCTGTATTCTTTTCTTTTAGCTGATTCAAGGTCAAGAGGACAAGCAGCCTAAGGCATTTGTCTTGAATTGGGACATCATGGTTAAGACCCAGATCCACTATAGCCTTGATGTATGGCTCTAGGCTATTTAACCTTTCTGTATAGCATAATATGGGAAGAAACTGCATTCTCCTACTTCACAAGATCTTATTAAAAATACATATATATATATCATGAGGTATCTGGTACTTCAGAAGAGAAACACCCACATTATTCGCATTCTTCTTCTAGTGATAATCACATTTGTATATTCTGAAATTTATTGTTGATTATCAGGAAGACTATTTGTTTTTTCAATATAAATCTGCTTCATTTTATTCTTTAAGCAGAATTTTTGTGAAAACATTCAATTGTTTGGGCAACTACAAAGTCTAACAATTAAAGCTAATAACATTCACATCTCCAAAATAAACATGACCACGCTGCTTCCTGGTCACTTTCTTTCTATTTCACATTTGAGAGATTTATCAGATAGAACAGGAGTCTTAAGAGTTTTCAGTAAAATTTAATGGCTATATACTTGCAATTAAAGGCATAAACAAACACAATTTCTTTGCTATAAAAGATATCCAGAAAACTCACTCTTTTGCTAGGATCCTCTCAAAAGGCTGGCCAATAAAATACTTGCTCCAGACTAGCATAGTTGTAAAAACAAGTTTACACTATTCTCCGAATCTGATCCTTTTTAAAACCTTGATGCAAAAGGTCCAGATTAATATATAACCGTATGGCAGAAAATGAAGTCATTACTTGCTGAACACTTCACTTTGCTAACACCTAATCCATCCACACTTGAAATTTACACAGTTGGGGTTATGCCAATATTTTGCCGAAAATAACTAAAAAGTAAAATAAATCAAGCCAACAAAGAGGTAGCATTTACCTGATAGTCAGGACGTTCTGATTCATTTTTAACTGCCATAGACAAGTCTGCTTATAGGCAAACTTAGCTGAAGCTTACAAATGTTCTAAACTCCATTTACAGACAGATAAGATTCAATACAAATTTTCTCCATTCTTTCCATTAAACTCAATGGTAAAAGAATCAGACTCTGGAAGGAAGAAGTGGTCTGAAATCACCAAAGTAGGAAAGCGGCATATGACTAAAATCAGAATTTTCATGGCACAAAAAAACATACCATTTGTCTCTTCAAACAAAAATATTATTTAAAGACCTAGCAGGGATAAGAACAGATGATCAAGGCAAGCCTGGAGGTGGCTGCATTGCCCGTACGACACCTCTACACTGTGGGTGACACAAAGAGATGGAGCTGTGACAGTAACTCAGAACTACGTGGGCACCTCCTCTTGCAAGAGAGGCACCAGCCTACCTTGTCCCTTGTGAATATGCCTGTCCGTGACGTGCTGCCTGGGTTATGGCAAGTAACTGGGTAGGCTCATGCTGACAGATCATGCCGTTCTTACCACATGCATATGGGGCCAGTGTAACTGGCACTGGGAAAACAAGTGTTGGCAGATGCTTGAGCCCCAAATCCTGGGAAGCCTGGAGCTTGCTGAGGCTCATGGCTGTATTGCAAAGTCCCTTTTTCAGTCCTTGGTTGCTCACCATTTGGCAACATGGCCTGTACTGCAGGGGAGAGGGGAAAAAAACCAACAGCTTGGAGACGTTTATTAAAACACAACCTATACTTCATTATGTAAATGCTGCCTCATTCCAGTGATATACTTTTGTCATCAATTTTAATCAAATATCTTATAACTCTCGGATAAGAAAGGCTGGGGAAAAAAAACAACAACACTGTAATACCTTTTCAAATTGCTTGTTATTGCTTACTTGTAACTAATTACCCAGTCACACTGTTAGAGATTGAGTGTTTCTATGTCCACTTGCCAAGAAACAACTAAAAAAATGAAATTAAACTATTAGTCTCTAGCTGTAATAACTAATTAAGATAAATATTTTCAGAATAAGGAATTAACCAGAACATCAAGACACTAACATTGCGAAATGTGTGAGAAAATAAAGCATCTAAAGATTAAGGGAGTGGAGCATCTCCCTTATGGGGAAAAGCTGAGGGAGCTGGGTCTCTTTAGCTTGGAGAAGAGGAGACTGAGGGGTGACCTTATTAATGTATATAAATACGTAAGGAGGTAGTGTCACGAAGATGGAGCCAGGCTCTTCTCCTTGACATCCAACGATAAGACAAGGGGCAATGGGTACAAGCTGGAACATCGGAGGTTCCACTTAAATATTAGAAGAAAATTCTTCACAGTGAGGGTGACGGAGCACTGGAACAGGCTGCCCAGAGAGGTTGTGGAGACTCCTTCTCTGGAGACATTCAAAACCCGCCTGGATGCGTTCCTCTGTGACCTGATCTAGGTGTTCCTGCTCCTAGATTGTGGTTGGAAGCCACTTGTTATACCCTCCTTGGTCCCTTACTGAAAAAGTTCTGAATATGCCCCCAGTTCCTGAACAAGATTACAGCACAGTTGTGTGAGGTGCACTCGTCGGACAGGTAAAGCATGGGTAAATCCACTGAATTTCATAGATTTGATTGTTCTCTGCCTTACCCTCAGATCGTTTGCTTATTGGTGGCATGGAGACAGCATTATACAAAACCACTAATGAAATGCATTGTTTGCTCCTGAGCAGATTCCTCACCTGTGCACAGAAACAGGTACGATTAAAACTGCTATGTGTGAGGCAAGTAGAGAAGTCCAAAATAAATGAGAGAGACACTAAAATGGTGTGGCTAGACAAGCAGACTACTTTTCAATTCAGCTGCAATACCACTTATAAGCAAGCATTGCAAAATTTTGCCAAGGGAAAAGGAAAGCCTGTATCTTTGGATCCTTCTGTCATTCAGTTGAGCTTCCCTCTGGCATTTCTGGCACTATAATAACTAATGAAGAATCTGGATGATGTAAGTTATTTGGTAATACAAAAATTACCTGCAGAATCATAGCTACTGCCCTCACTGCACACTTACAACCCCAAATCAGTCTTAATGGACTAATATTTCCCTCCCTTACGGCAGTATGTTGCAGACAGCGTAACTTCAGTTAACAACAGTTACATAAATGGAAAAGACAGGTGGAAAAGAATTCACTTGGTCTAAAGTTAAATCGGTCTGTTTATGTTTTTTTTTGTATTGATTACAAGAAGCTCATGCCCTCCAATTGTATGCTTTCCTCACAGCAAGGGCTTTGTCAACAGATAAATCACTGGAAGTATAGGCAGAGCTCAACAGTATTCTTTGTGCCATATTTTGCATCTGCTGTGATTTGTTTTTCTTAACCAAGTAGGTGAGCAGAAAGTATTTTCTCCCTAAGCTCCTTCTTCCTTCACCTTATATCCTCATTTGCCAAATTGCTATGTTATGCCACTTGGAAATGTAGACTATTCTGACTGACAACATGGTTCTGCTTTCATATAAGCTATCAGACAGAAAACATGGGGTACCTATATTATACATCTCAGTGTGTGGGTATATACTCTGTCACAACTCGCATCAGAACATGAAATACTCACGGGAAGCACAGTCTCTCCACTTAAAGATGTGATACATACACAGCTACCACACAACGTGCTTAATGACAGCAATACTGTACACTCATTATAAGGCTTTCCATCAAAAGAGGCGGACTACAAGCTGTTTGACATTCTAATATTTACACTCAATTATCTTTAGAAATTTATTTAAAACAGCATTATTTTTGTGTTACTTATGAACTTGGAGTTCCCTTATAAACTCCTACTCATTCTTAATTATAATGTAAATCAGTGCATTAACATCAAGCAAGCAACCATTATCTAAAACAGCTGATAAAAATGCAGGCAAAGTTCGGACAGAAGCAGTGGCAAAATGCCCAGAAAATTACAAAAAAAACTCTTAACAGCTCAGTCAACATGGATAGATACACGGACCTTTCAAAATAGATGCTCTGGGTAATAGCAGTTACTGCCAATAAATTTTATATAAATATTACAAAAAAGAGAAAAAGCCCATGTATCACTACACAGACATGTCATAGATAAGACCTGTGGCTTTTTAAAATGTCAGGACTGAAAACGTACAACAGCCTATAAAATGTCGCTCAAGTCATTACATGCAAACAGTGATGTAAATCATTTACTATGGAAATGATGGCTGAACTAACTTGGGCAAACTAGATGCACCTACCTCCTGTAGTACATTGGTTTGTTGATAAAGACATGGCACATTCAAAGAAAATTTAAGAAATATAAAACTACAAAAGCCAACATGTAGTGATTCACTTCAATGTAGTATGATACGAGCAAGTAAAATTTAAGCTAATCCTTTTGACTGAAGGAAATGTCCCAGACTTTTGTGCATTTGGTAAATTAATATTTATAAGAAGCCCAGACAGCTTCTAATACGGGACTAGGATTTTCTCCTAAACATCTAAGTTACATTAAAACTGCAGTTTCTTGATAGCCACAAATCTAAATGACAGTATTTCCAAGATTTGTTTTTCATCATGTCATATAGATTACCAAATGTGTGACACTGGTGAGATTTGCAAAATCTACAAAGTAGGCATGAATTATACATTTCTAACTATTTAAAGTTAATACATAATAATCTTCCTATCAAGATTCTGCTGACAGCTGATAGTACTACCTTCCTAATATTTCTCATTAGATATCTAGGAATTAAAGAACAAGCAGGTATACACAGAATCTAATACCACACAGGCACACACATATGTTACATATGTATGTAATAAATGAGACTTTGCCAACAACATTGCTTCTCAAATATTTATTTTGCAATAACATTGCTAAAAATAGCTAAACACCTTTTGTAAAAATGTAATTTAAGATTTTACAACCTAATATGCATAAGAATTTATCACACCCAATTAAATTAAAATGCAGCACTTGATCGCATTTTATGCAAGTCTGGAAAGGGAATTTTATTACATTATATGCTAATATACAGTTTCATTTAATTTAGCTGATGACTTACCTGCTTTTGTTTTCCAGTACACTAAGGATATCCCAACTGAACATGATAGTTTTTCATGGGGTAACCAAAGTCACCTTTGGCAGTGAAAAATCATTCTTCTTTCAAATATGCTTGCTGAAGAATACTGCACTCAATACAGATTTTGACACAGAGTCAATCAGTAAGATTAATTTATCATTATGTAAGATCCGAGTATAGATTTAATTTCTTTTCTAACAGCTAACATTTTTCTTGTGTGTGCTTTTTTTCAGCATTACTTTACAGATTCCAACCTGTTCAACTCCAAACATAAGTTTAATATTAAACTAATAAATTGGAATTTCAGTATAAGAATTATTTTGGCTTTGAAAAATAAGTGTTTTGCAGAACAGCTGTTCTCTAAATAAAACAGCAATTTCTAGTTACTAGTAAAACCTATTCCTGTTAATTAGTAACTATACAGTGAATTTACATGACCAAATTTAATTTTCAAATTTCTGAATGATATAAATACCATTAAAATGGTTAAAAAAGTATAGATGTTCATCCCCAACCATAAAAACCATGAAAAGCCAAATGATCTTTGCTTACTGGACGCTTAACTTCAGCTTTATGCAGCTTCCCAACCAATCAAGAAGTCCAATAACAGTCTAGCAGGAGAGAAGCAGCTTCTGAGCTTGATTTCCTAATTCAAGGTTATTGCCTTTGCACAGGGGACAAATACAATGCAGGCTAAACAGCAGAATGATGGAAGACACCAAAGGAGATCAAGAGAGAAAATAAGGAAAGAAGAATCTCAGAAGTAAGAGAGAGAAGAGAAAAGAAGCAAACTGTTTAATGTGTGTGTGAATAGACAAGTTCAACACTGACTGCACGAGACAAAATACAGCAGATTCCAGCTGTGAATTTAGCCAAAGGTTTGTTCTTTAATTTCTTGAGGCAACCTATTCAATTCACTGCCATATTTAATTGAAATGGTAGACCAAAACAAAAAGAGTGAAATTAAGCTCTCCCATCTGGCCCCTATTTGAAAATGTTTTGATGAAGAGAAGAAAGGTCTCGCTGAAAGAAAAAAGCAAATTTCATACTTGTGTGTCACGGCTACTCTACCAGGTTTTAAACTCACTTACTGTACAGTCAAACTATAAAGTTAAGAGTGTGTTTAAGTATTTTCTTCAGCGCCCACTTGCTAAAGAAACCTAGAGTTTTCTAGAAAGGAAATCTTTGTTGACAATTTTAATTCAAGAAAGAAAACTGCAATTTACAATTACTATCGTACTGTACTTATACAACACAGATTAGCTGCTATAAAACAGCACAATGCTGTAACAATTTCATTATGATTGCAATAACCAGAAGCACTCTGCAGTCAACACTGTCAGATGTTTCTGGGTCTATCTGACATCCTTCTAGCATGTTAATTATGCTGTACTGACTGCCAGTGGCTAACATCCACTGGCTTGGCAATTAAGCTGGCAAGGTCTCAGTTCTGAACGAAAGGCAGCTACCAGATATTTTGTCAAGCCAGATAATTTCTTACCGAAAATATGTACTTGAAAAGTGTCCAGTTCTTTCTGAGCACACTCTGTGCCCAAATGGAAGAAGAAAACCATCTTGGAAAAAAAAAAAAAAAAAAAAACACCAACCTTAACGACTAACAGTATTTTGTGAATACAATTAGAGTAACCTAGCTATATTTAAGAACAATATTTTCTCCATAAATCTGCATTAGTACTGAATACTCTTACTCGCCTGTACTGTCAAGGAGCATACAGCTCTAGTAGTTACTGTTACAAAGGTACCTCAGCCCTGCATTGACAGAAGACTTTTACCGTAGACAGACAGGTCACCACTGCATGCTAGCAAAGTCAGGAGCAAAGCAAGGAACGTAGAACATCTACAACCAGAGAAATCACACGGAGAGTGACAGTTTGCTGAAGGTCAGAGCCATGAGCGAGAGGCCTCAACACACACGTGATGCCTTCCTCTCTTCCTTAGGAAAGAAAGACAATTGAATGAGGCCTCAGCAACACCTCCAACTCTTATGGCTACTTAACATGAAGCAGGATTTTTTTATAGAACACAAAAAAATAGCTTGAAACAACTGGAAGTCTCAAAGCAAACCTGGAGAATCCACAGCACTCTCACAGAGGGTAGGAGATGCACGCATCTTCCAGAAAGCTGATCGAGTGGACACGCGTGTATGCAGTTAAACCCAATGAGCATTCCCATGCAAGAGCTCAGTGTTCAAAAACGTCACAGATACACCTCGGTTTACATAAATTACATATTTGTACCAACAAGCTGCATACAAATGGCTAGGAAATCAAAAGGCAGAAGTAATTAGATTATTTCAGATGCTCTGGCAATTTTTATTTATTTATTTTTACAGAAACATTGATTTTACTAATGAAGTTTTGGCTAGTAGAAATTGCCAGGATGTGAAATCTGTCACCTGGGTGACAGCGAAAGAGTGCAACACTTCTGTTTGATTTACACAAAAATGATGTATGTTCTATTTAATCAAATAACAACGTTCCCATTTTTCTTTGTTGTGAAATAATTTAATAGGTTCTATTTATGATGACCCAAAGGTAGAAGTTCACATAGAGGGAAGTAGGATCTCTACCATTATCTTCAGTCATGCACACAAAACAGTGTTACATTAGCACAGATTAAATCACTAATATAAATTGCTTCTATAAAGCAAAGTGAAAATTAAAGGTGGAGTACTGTAGCAATCTAAAATGAAAAACAATTGCTAGGGAAAGATATAAATAGCATCCCAAATCCTTGCTGTATGAATGCAAAAGGGAGGACTAGGAAGACTATCGAAGGAGAGAAGAAATCAATCCTTTGTAGTTGTTACAGATCACAGCTCAGTAACCCTTCCTGGCAAAGCAAGAACTCGCACACAAAGCACAGACAGCTTCTGAAGAAGCAAACACTAGGTACTCCAAGTCCCAGAACTCTTACAAGCCGCATGTTTCATTTTAATACACTTAGGCTACCGGGTAATCATATTACTTAGGCTACTTAAAGATATGCCAACATACTCAAATACTCAGCTTCAGTTTTTTCAATTCCCAGGACAAACAAGAGCAGCTAAAATGTGTAATATTAACTCACAGAAGTGTGTGTTTCTACATTCACAAAAAGATTATGTTAGCACCTATAATCATACGTTAATCGATACATGCTAAATACATATAATTATTAACATAGCTTGTTTCCTAGTGCTTTCTGTTCAGTAAGTTTAAGAACTGTGGAATCATAACAGTTTGTTAGATATAATCCTGTTTTTAAACACTAAAAAAAGAGTTCTGGCTTTTGTTTTAAAAAAGGTTAAAAGGCAGAAGCAGTAACATCTGTTTATCCTTGCGCTACTAACGCAGAATATAGAATATAGAAAAAATTACTATGATCCTACTGTAAAGAAGTTGAAACAATTTCCTAAGACCCACACGGTTTTATATTTATCTTTAAGGCCAATGAAGGGAGATTAAATTAAATCAAATCATATTCCTCAAATTCTGGCAAGTAATCATCTTGCTAATTTAAAACAGTTTTTCTTGTTGCTTTTTCTAAGAAATACTGGGTGTGAAGTGCTAGAGAAAACCTGAACAAGAAGTGTGCAACAATTCAGAGAAAGTACAAGCCCACAGAGAAGGGAGGGGAGGATACTTATTTCAATTTTTGCCTGTTTTTAAAGCCTGCAGACTGATCATTAGAAATTTGGCAATTACGGTAAACTGGTTAATCCAGTTCAGTGACAGCTTGATCTTACAAAGTCCCAAATACTGCATTTTGTTAATAGTGGAGACACAAACAAGAGATGAAAGATGTCTTTAAAAAGTCAAGTAACTCACTAAATACAGCAGTGGTACTATTGAAGAGCATAGCACATGCTAGAAAGCCTAGCAATGAAACATGCTGATGCCAAATAAATTTATGAGTGGGAAGAACACAGAAAAACTGGCAAGAAAAGACACTCAGGAGACCAGCGTAAACAGCAGCGGTAGTGCCAAGTGTGAACTGGCAATGTAAGCATGTGCCAAAGTGTATTTGGAGCTACAACCAGAAGTGTCAGTAAGTGCCTGAATCATTATATTTATCCCTCTCAGTGTATTTGTCTTGTGGCTGCTGTGATAACTTGCGTAGATAAATGTTAGAAGGCATGAAGTAGCAATGTACATCTGCAATTAGTATTTTTGATACATAATTTAGTGACTGCAGAAAACTTTCTTTGCGCCTAGGCAGAGGAAAAACAAGCAGAAAAAAATACAGGCAAGCAGGGAAACTAAGTTCAACAGGGAAGAAAGCACACACTATGCCTACTCCTACCACTTCGTCAGGAAAGGGAATAGGTAATTAACGTAAGAGAAATAAACAGGTGAACAATTTGCAAATATTTGAATCATGCTATAGTTCCTGCTATTGCTCATGTTGTTAGTGGGATTAATACAGGTTCCTGGTGAGACTAGTAGGTGTGCAACTGCACTGCTTTTAAAATTTATATATTTATCAGTATACATTTGATACATACCTGTCAAATCAGTTCTTCAGTACCACTTTTGCTCCCAAAACAAAGAAAAATAAAATGAGAACAAAAGAGGTCAGAGAAACTAACAGGGGCATGGGACATGTTTTAAACATGCACTTGATCTTTCTGATCTCAGATGTGATCGAGAACCTGAGCCTTACAAAACCTTATTGTCTAAGCAGACTCATTACAGTTCAAACTCACTCTATGCTCACCAAAATGGAGCAGGTAGAATTGAGAGTAAGATGACATGGGTAACCACAAAGCAGTAAGAAAAGCTGGCAGATCTAATTTTAGTTCTGCCAGCCTGGACTGTGTCCTCTTAACAAGCAGCAAATGTGATAAAACTGATAAAGAGGCCGAACTGCCAAAGACACAGAAGCAATGAATCTACCACACAAGTCTTATTTGCATCTTAAACGTTTATAATCTTCAGATTTAAGAGACAGAATATGGCTGCACATCTGCTCTTTTAGTCTGAATGCACGCCTTTTAATATAAGCAGCTAAGCAACTGCAAATACTACAGAGCTGTAACACTTCGTAAGCCAGCTTCCAGTCTGACTCCATCACTAGAAGGCTGTGGCAGACCATTACAGTTCAGATTCTAGTTTTCTCCTCTCTAATTATATTATTCCTCCTGAATGATTCAGTGACATATCTGGTTTCTGTGGCATTAAAATAGCAGTGAAGGATTGATGAGGCCAAAAATACTGGACTCGGGAAAACTCAGCTTGACTAGTTATTTATTAGAAAAATAATATTTCGTATCTTGGAAATCAGCAAGATATTCTGATTTCCAGTCACAACAGTGCCAAAGGCTGTAGGTGCTTCTCAGATCTGAAAACATACAGAAATGAAATTGATCTTATCAACACAGTATCAGATATGATGACACTGTATCAGCCTTGCAAAATTGCACACAAATATACTTGTCTGCAACTTGTTAGAATGATTGTAATGAAAAAACAAATAATGTTTTACTTGCTGGCAAAAAACGTAATCATCCTTAGTAGGCTGCAAGAAATTTGCAAAGCTGCTGTATATTAAGCTGCCCATATAAAGCTAATACATCTTCATGACAAAAATCAAACGAGCTGCCATTCCCTCTAGCCCTCATGTCCGTCTTACTGGTCCCTCAGAAAGGAAGATGGACTTTTCCATGTGTCCAGAGGCCACCCAAACACTACAAGGCTCCACTTTCCACTGAAACTATGCTATTAACATACTTTGATCAATAGTACTACAGTTTTAAGAACATTGTTCATACATTTTGGTAAAACTATAGCATGTATTTCTTAGAGCTGTTATATGCATAACCTTATTATTACAAAGCCTAATAGTCCTTCCAACTGTTAACCATGCACAGCTCCATATGAAGGCAATGGAAAATTAGATTGTCCAAGAACTGCATAATTTCAGTCTAGATGTTAATTATAAGAAATCAACAAACCCATGAAGGTTTAAATTAGTAACAGAATAAAAGTTCACATTCAGGTAGGATTAAAATCTAAGGCTGAGGCCACAATAAATCTTATCTTAATATTACTCTGCTGTGTTCACTGGTGTTGAGACCTGCAAATTGTAATATCTTTGCTGGTAGAAGTCACAATCAAATGTTCTTTTCATGAAAAGTTGTTTAAGAATATGACTGAGCTTTCATTAGGTCTCTGTGATTTACACTTTTGAAGGGCAGATTTTAATTGTATATGTGTCAATCATAAACCCCATCCAATTGTCATGGAAACACATAGTCATTCCAATGAAGAGTCAAATGATTAACTTGGCTGCTGGAACAGAAGTTTTATTGCTGCAATTTACTGAAACTGCCTGGTTTGCATATATTAAGTTGAATGGAATCACAGTAATGGCCATGCTGCTGGACGCAGTGCTCTGCCAAGACTTTAAATGGATTTAATACTTAAATTATTTGTAAAAAAACATGCATTATTCTGATGGTATTTAAGCTAGCAAGTTGTTAAACTTCAATTCGGTAAGACTCGTATGTTTTTGTCTGTTTCTCTTCCCAACACAAGTTTTGCCCTCAAACATGACTAATCAGGCTAATTGAGTTAATCAAGAATCTAAGGCATAAGCAAGGCCTATCAGGCTTAATACATTGCTTTGACAAGTAAGTATTGCAGATTCTTACAGTAGTAATTACTGTGATATCCCTACATCTTTGAGAGGTGATTTTCAAAGCAGTCACAATAGTTAGCTCATGATTGCTTTTCCAAATCAAGAAACCCACTCACTTGGCTACCATCACTCAAAAATCTGCCTTGCGATCTGTAATTACAGCTATCCTCACAACAGGCTGTGTGCTGCCTCTGCGGTGCTGCAGTGCTGCTGGCGTCGTTCTGCAGATAATGAGGGAGATAAAGAGAAGCTCAGACCAAGTTCACCAAGTTCCTTAGGTACCTAAATTCCCACTGATTGTTGAGGGGGTTAGGATTAACTCATCTAAACTAAAACAGGTAACACAGAAAACTTACAGGAAGCCTATAAACTTCTTTATGGATCTTCTCAGATCTTCCTACGTCCTTTCCTTTTGTCTAGGTCTTTCAGTTCTTAACCCACTGCCCTTGAACTGCAGACATTCCTCCCCTTCTAACAGACATATATATATATATATATAGGGTATGCCTCTCATTTGCTATCCATGATTTAACTGGGTTATCCTTTTTCATTAATACTGTGAATAAATGACAGTAGGAGTACATACTATTTAGATACTGTTGCACACGTACTGGTCCGCACCTTAAATTACAGAATCACAGAATGGCTGAGGTTGGAAGGGACCTCCGGAGACCATCTAGTCCAACCTCTCTGTTCTAGCAGCGTCCCCTAGAGCACATTACCCAGGACTGTGTCCAGATGGATTCATAAAGCTGTGTTTCTTGTTAATACACATCCAACATTCAGAACATGCAAAGAAACAGGTATGTTCCTTACTGCGCATGGATTGCGCAGAGTATGGGTCTGTGTGCTATAATGCCACATGAATTTTCAAATCCTAAACAAATCATTGAGAGCTGTAAAAGTGGTGGTCTGCTATCAAAAAACCCTCCTTTTAATAAGCTGCTGTTATTAACACTTTTCACAGTGTTTCAGGAGCTGACTGTTATAATGATTGTATATAATTAAATGTATGGATTTATATGCTTACGTAATCTGGATAAGATAGAGACACCAAAGACACAGAATTCTACTGTTTCTTTTTATCTTCATCTCTCAACTGCACGTAAGTTCATGCTTGTGAAAGACTGAGAAGAGGAATTTGAAGAACATGCAGCAATTTTTATTCATTCATGTTGAAAGGGTGTCATCCAGCCCTCTCCCAAAATGTTAAGAGATAACTATATTACGGAGAAGAATGTATACAGTGGCAAATAGCATGCACAGACTCCAGTTTTACTGAACTGAAAGCATGAAAGGTATTATTATATATACTACTTTTAACCCCTTTCTGAAATCTATCAGTCATGCCAGAAGCAAGAAGACCAACTCAAGCGATCTGATATCTTGCTACATTCCAAAATGATGATTTGGAAAGAAAATTAACTCACTGAATTCTTTATCACAGTCCTCTATACAACCTGCACAGGCTGCTGTCACCAAAGCTGACTCTTAAGTTTCAAATCCCTAAGAAAACTGGAAATACTGTCTGATGTTGAAAAATCAGGTATGTTGACTATACAAAAAGCAGAAGAAATTGTATATGTCCATTCATCAGCAAGAACTTGATGAAATATCACCATAAACATCATAAAGCAAATATTTTATATTTATATAGCTTTTTCAACTTGAGACTTCAATGTATTTTATAAGGTAAAGTTATCACCAGAAATTGTTATAGGAAACACTGTAATGTGTCCAAGGTAAATCACATAGCAAAACCTGGGATTATAATTTTTTTTTTTTTTTTAACATTCATATCCATGTTCCTATTCTTTGATCACTATGCTGACTCCTAAGAGCCAAGGTAGCTCAAAAGAGAACTGAAAAATTTCCATTGAAATTCAAACCTATAGATAACAGTACATATTTATGATTTCCTGCACACACAAATGGGTGTGTTCAAGCATCTGTGAAATCATTTTCAGAGCCTCTGTGAAAACTCAGTAACTATAGTCCCAGTAAACTGCAGTTTCAATGCATGTGAGCCCCAACAGATTGAAGCAGTATGTAGGCCATCTGCATGCACTGGCTAAACAATCAGAAGATTTCAACCCCTTCATTTCTTCAGTAACAATAGACAAACATACAGGCTTATACACCTTCGTGATTACACGTCAAATGATAATGGTAGTGCTGAAATCTTAGGTCATTTTAGAAGAGGAAGAACTTTTTTTATGCAGCTTCTCGGTATCTTTAAATTCAGCTACTTCACTTTGATTTATATAATATTCTTTTTAATTTATACACTAACTCCAGTGATTCTCATATCACAGAAATGAATAAGATTGCATAAACTCATTCTACTGAGAAATTAGACAACCTTAATTGGGTATAAAAGAATTAGACTGCAGAAACTATACAGGCTAACTCTGGAAACCTGGGAATACAAAAAAAGGATAAAGATTTTGTTTATTTGGACAATGTAACACAGCAGCATATAACTAGATTGAATACTTTATCCAGGACAGAAATAGGCATGGGCTGAGTTGTGGGCTTCTTTTTCTCATTTGTTTATTTTGGCAGGGGGCAGTGTTCCTTCATTTTTTTTTGGTCTGAAGTTTAAGAAAGTGACAGAGCGGTTTCATTCCTATCTTGAAAGCACACTGAAGCAATAATAAAACTTACCATGGTGAGAATGTATGAAGAATAGTCTGGTTTGTTGCTCTTCACAATTAAGTCAGCTGCTAGATGTTAATTTTGTAGCAGTTGCAATTAAAATTCAACAGTTAAAAACACAGATGCCACAGTATTTCTCTTTGGTATGCCACAAGTACTTCATGTTATAAAACTTTGCAGTAAGACGCAATAAAAACAACTCTGTGTGTGTGCAAGTCCACTGTACAGGTAAGGGTTTGATGGAAACAACAGCAGTGATAAACACTTACCTATATACAAAATCAAGCACAGTTGTTACGAAAAGTAGGAACAAATATGGTCACTCTCTTAGTTATGGAAGTGGAAAGTTAGAGCAAAACAAAAGCAACCCAAACTGTCAAGCTGTACCTGAAACTGTGAGACTTAAAAATCACAGTGAAATGGAAATAATTAAACTAATTTTAGGGGGCAGAGGAATAATTTTTCCTGTTTTAGAGAAGAATGTCCTCAAGTGGAAATCTGATCATTTTATATTTTCATTTCATTAAAGTGGATGTGGTTAAATCAAATGGGGTAAAGTGGGTACAGTGTTCATCTTGGATCATATCTGGTAATATAAATTACCCAGTCATAACCTTGAAATTTCATTTCCCCCTGCCACGGCTCTTGTAAGCCTTAGCATCCACTGTAAAATTGTGTAACATTCACTTTGTTCCTTCTGTATGTAAAACCGCTCTTCTGAGTCCACCTGAGAAAGAAATCAGATCATTAAAAAAATCCTCCTTATACAGAAACACATGAACAAAGCTAAAAATGTCATTCTAAGTGCTGTGTTTTCCTTTCAGTTTATTATACCAATTTACTTAGACTCATTCACTACAGGCAGCCCTTGGGCTTAAATTTCTCCACTCTATTAATAAACATACTGCCCAGGACAACAGGTACTACTACAGGTTCTCATTACATAAAGAAATATTCCCCTTTCTACTTGAAATTTATGCATAAATGTATAGACTGTCAAAATTTACTTTGAAGAACAAATGATAGCTAATGTGCTTCATTTAATAACGAGAAAAGAACGGATGCAGAACTGCGCTCTGTACTCACGCCATTAGTCCTACTGGAGTCAAGAGAACCACCACACGAGTGCTACTGCCCTGAAGCCATGGTTTGGAGGGCATGAAATTTCATGCTACAGTATCTAAAAATATGTAGAAATTGGAACAAATTCAACTTCAGTGCAGAAGACTGGCCTTAACTATTTCAGTTATTCCAGTACTCCAGACTTGTACTCTAACAGTGGCCAATACCTGATGCCAAGGAAAAGTACAAACAGAAACAAAATTACAGTACTACTTTCTCAGGATAACGTTACACACAGAAGGAATGTAGCCTGCTATCCCCGCATAATGAATCTAGATGTTCTACTACAGCAGTAGAAAACATCTATAGCACAGTCCAAATACCACAGAACAGCATAGCAAACATTTTCTGAACTCCTTGCAACGTGGTACAATACTGTGGTTTGCAGTCAGATCCTCGAATGATCAATCTTTCCATCAAAAGATCCCTCCTGCAAGGAAAGGCGGGGAATTATACAATCCACAGTGGATTGCAAATTACAAATTTTGGGGATGCTTCTGAACACTTTTGAGGACTAAAGGTATCAATTTTCTGCGTATTTCCTACTATATATTATACTAGGATTCTCATGGAGAAATTGACAGTGTCTTTGGTTTTATCCTTCCTCCATTCCCCACAACATCACTGAGCCCAGAGTGCTCTTTTTTTTTTTTTTTTTCCTTTTTAATCTTCTTCTCAGTATTGTGTCAGAAGCTCCCATGACAACCTGAGAAGCAAGCGAAAGTTGAGGCAGATTTTGGAGTATACCATATTTTTAGTAAGCTAAACAGGGCTCAGCCATATGGTCCTACATTTTAATGTGATGTAATCTAAAACTAGTTTTTATTTTCATTTATTTTGTACAACCTAATACAGTCTTTGTCTTTACAGTATTTTGCACTTCAGATGGGTCTTCTAAAGCTATCTGTTTTGCTTGCAACCAAATTTGTTAATTTGTTCTGGAAGTTCTCCAGGACAAGAAAGAAGCGGTACACTGCAATCTCAAACATCACCTGGGAGTTTCCGAAGGTAATAGAAACAAAGTTGTAAACACAGCCCTGAGTGCTGCACACTTCACTATGGCTGAAATTAATCTAAGGCACTCTCCTCTAATATGTCTCTATAGTGAGAGAAGTGAGTCCTTCTGTTCCCATAAATACAGAAGAACCAAGTTTAATCATGCTGACACAGAGAGATCACATTTGGATCTAAACTCCCATCCTTCAGAATGACTTCCAAATGTTAACCAGTCAGTTATAAATCTCTGTCTCTAAAACCTAAATGCAGTACTGGTCCATGACCAGGCATCAGAGGTGATTAGTGTTCATAGCTATTTTGAAAAACAAAATGACAATTGGGGATTAAAAAAATAAATAAATCACATCATGATTTTTATATGCTAAATCACCCATTTTTTTAATATATACATTATATGTTCATCATAGGCAGTGTCCAAGATGTTGTGGTCCAAGCAGGATAACGCTTGAAAACTATGAACTTCTGTTCCATTTTTGCCTCTCTTTTAAAACTGATTGCTAGCTGTTTATTCTGACTATCTCTAAAATCAGGATCATTCAGATGTTTATTGCAGTCGTGCCTGCAAAATCTGGTTGGATAGTACTTTGAAGATATAAATAAACAAACAAACAAAAAAAGTACTATTTAATCATTAGAATTGTCTAGTAGTGAATGAGCTACTGCTACAGAAACAGGCACCAAATGCCTAAAGCAGAACTTCACTTGGTTGGATTGTTTACTAGATAGATTTAATTGACACACCAGCAGGTTATTTTGCTGAACTCACTGCCTGTACTCTGGTTCTGCTCACAGACAAATCAATGATGTTCAAATCTCGTTACCTGCCTCTGTGGCTTCCAAATATCTGACTGTGCAAATTATTATTTTATCTCTTTTGGTTTGGTAGGCTTGCTGTGTTATACACAATATTGTCATAAAGAGATACCATCTCCTCTTGTAGCAATTCAATACAGCTTATAATTAAGAATTATTTATTAATATCCCTGTACCTGTCAAACCATTAACCCCAAACAATACAAATGAAATACATCTGCCAGGAAGCCTGTTAAGACAGAGGAGGATGAAAACTTTAGCAGTCAATCTTAAGGCTTCACTTTTACAGTGGTCACTTAACATTTTTTGGTCAAACTGCCATGAGGAACATCAGCCCTGAGAGCAAGCAGCCTTACCTTTGAGACTGACAACAACATCAAGACTTTCTTTGGGTTAATGCCCGATATTGCTCCAGCTCTGGTTACCCAGTGGTGTATGGCAGCAGGCGGGACAGTGGGAGACACTGCCTACTCTGGATAACACGTGCCCTCTCCTGGCAGATCCAAGCAATATTCCAGCATGGCTGGTACCCGCCTGGCTGAGGAAAAACCAATCTCTGCTGGTAATATCAATGCACATTACTAGAGCATTTTTATTACAACTTTTCTATTAAGCATTCATTTATGATGAAACATTCTTGATGCCATAGCAAATACACCGAATATGCGTACTCAAAGTAACCTGGCACTTTTCTCATAGGTGTGGCCTTACAGAGGACATATGGGAAAATCACAGGATAGCAAGGAGGTCTTAGTCATCAAAATGTCCATTAGAGGACCATGAAAGAGAAAAAAAAATGCAGAATATAAAACCTTGTCTTGGTTTTAACATTTTTAATTAATGCTGGGCGTTATTCCATTGGGTTCTTTCCTGGCTGAAGAAGCAAAGAAAGATTTTCTGCTCTAATTCAGTACCCATTTAGCTAAACTGAAGGACTTCCTCCATAAAACTCATGCTATTTTTTTTCTCTACCAAATTCTGTCACTCTTGAGCTGACGGAAAAACAAAAGCAGGTTAGGACAGGACAGAAGAGATGCTGTTTAACGTTGAACAGCACAGGTTTATTGATTCACAGGTTCCACTGGGCAACCCGGTAAATCTGGGTAGAGCTGCTCTGAAACTACTCTCCTTTGAGAAATGGACTTACAGAGCGTCAGCAGAACTTCTGTTGTGCCTTTTAACCTTATAATTACAGCAGGTTTAAAGTAATTGACTGAAAATATTCTATGGGACTCTATTTATGCAATTATATTTTTCTCAGTAGTTGCCATGCTATTTCCGCTACCTCAAGTATTCAGGCAAAGAATTTTTCCCAGAGAATGTTTACAAAACAGCTACCTTTGAAGAAAAAATAAGAATTTATTTGGAAAAGCAATTTTTCAATCATTTACCAATTACATTTGAAGCATTAATCTTACATCCCATGTACCTCAGCAAATTCAGACCACCTTCAACTCCATATATTAAGAATAGGTTGTGTCTGTGGAATAGAAATAGACAGATCCTTAGAAAAGAAAAGTTGATACTGGCAAATAAGTGCTAAAACATATTAGAAGTAAATGTTCCATCACTGCTAAGAAACTGAGGCAAAGAGATGAAACTGATTTGTAAGATGTTGGACTTGACCACAATAATAGGAAGATGTCTCCTAGAAGAAATGAAGGAATGAAAGTTCTCAAAGGACAGGGGCCTTTGTGTCCCCTTCTGATCATACTGACAGATAAAATGCTTTTCATTGCCAAAAACGGTACAAGTCCACTCTAATCTGCTAATGAAGTCTTAAAACGCAGAACAGATAATGTTGTTTGAGTCAGGAAGCAAGACTTCAGCAGAAGAAATAATCTGTGTCTGGACTAACCAGGAAGGAGTGGCTTTTTGGTTTCTAAGATTTCTCTGAAGATTAAAGCAGACAGTTAAGCAAAGAGATCCAAGCAAAGATTTTTGAAGATCTCTGCAAGTGCAAGTACAATGGAAATAGGCAAAATAAGAAATACACATTGTAAGTATAACAGAACAATGTATCAATTTCCATACTGGCTAGACTGCTCTGCAATATTTTAAGACTACATTTCTTCTTTCAGGTGCAGGAACAGTGAACAGGTATGACTTCTACCTATCACAATTCCTTAATAGATCCTATACAATACTATATAGTTCCTCATATTTCCCCATTCCTACATCCTTTCTGCATTTTCCCCAAGGTCATTGCTCGTGTTTGCACATTGCCCCATATGGAATTACAGCAAGTAAATGCAAATGGAAAATGAATCCACCCCTGCAGAGAGACATGCTGCTCTGAGAATCAGCAGGGCAAGAACTGGTTCCCAGTGGGTGCTGGAACACTACTCACTTGACACGCTGCTAATACTGCTTTTAACAGACAGTAATGTATCATTATGAGTTTTTGAAGTGTCATTGCTGTGTCCAACTCATGCAGTTCTTGTTCTGTGTCCCTTTTTTCCCTCCTTCTACTTTCAACAGAGCACCAGAACAAACACACTAACATTTTGGTTAGAGATGTCTTGTTCCAGACTATTCAGGTTCTGTACCACCCATCCATTTCACCAAATCAATTGAGGATTATAATCCCACCCCCAGTTTATTTTCCCCAGGGAAAAATGAAAATGAAGAAATGTTTCTTGCCTCATCCATTCCACATTGGTACAGAGCTCTACAGCTAAAATGCTCATCAGAGCCAAAAGCTTGGGTATGTTTGAACTTTAAACAAGCTAAACATCAATTGTTTTGATTTATAGCCACAGGAGACCAAGTCAATCACAAAAGACTAAGCTTAAATTAATTAGCCATTCAGAGCTGTCTATAACACATGCCTAAACTGAAAAATATAAACGAGTACAAAATATGAGTAAGAAATTGCTTCCATTGGATAAAATTGCTTAAAATTCCATCTTCATAATGTCGTTTATCCAGAACATCCCTTGCTCCATCCAGGCTTTAAATCTAGGATTTTTTTCCCCACATGTCAAGCACAGAGCATTGAATGCTATTGACTTAGAAGAACACTGAACATACAGCACCTCAAGCTGCACCAGATTTATGACATCTCTATAACTGGACTGACTATCTCTGGCATCTGTTTGGGAGGCACAGCATAAGGCAAGTTCATCCGTTCAAACCTTGTTTATAAATAGATTCTGCAGATGCATTTCATAGTACATATTATAGACTCTCTATTTTCCATCTGAGCACTTTGCATCTTTTAGGTAATGCACATATATAAATACAGAACATTAACATAACAGCTTAAGAGATGCAATCTGGTATATTTTAAACTACATAAGAATTTGCTGTTTTATGATACCATGAAAATGGTTGTTAGATTCAGCTGCAGGTTAACACAGATTAACTTAGGAATGAGCATCCACTGTCAGACAACACGCAGCACAGCACAACTGGCAATCTTCCCATTAGCAAAGTCACTTGTGAAGGGCTGTCTCTCATCCATGCCACAGGTATTTAGCTTTCAGCCACTCAGACAGGTCCCTACATCTTAAACAACAAATTCACTTCCCAGAGCTAAATTGTCTCATAAATTCCAGTCATTCAATATTGTAATTATGTTTCTGTGGCTTAGACTGAGGCAACATGGAATGAAGCAGGCAGGAAGAGAAGGCTAATTGCAAAAGGTAAAGCTCCCTTTTATACTGAAATCTTTTTGTTATAAATAATGGACCCAGAAAGGAAGGATGACTATTGATTAATCAGTGACAGAACAAAAACTCAATCATTTGCTGAGGTCATTTTGGTTTGTCAGTCCAAAACAAATTTGACAGCTTCTAATTCAGTTCTTCTCATAAGGTCCCTGCTCTGAACAACTTCACAATGAATTTTCAGCATTTAACTTCAAATCCAAATCAGTACTGTAGCCTAATACTTCTCTCTCAGGTACCAAGTCAAACAAAGCTCAAATTCCAGACAGAAAGGATCGCCAGCTCTTTAGAGTTAAGGCAACGTCTTTGTACAGATAGTAAATCAGAGTACGTATCTCAATCCAGCAAGTGAAGTCTGATTACCAATATATTTTAAACATAAGTTTATGCACTTAGTGGAGTTCTCTTCCAAACATGGTCTACATCAACCTAGATCAAGCATCCAATTGAGAGATATCATTTTAGGTGTCTTTTGCCTCTGTTTAAGTAGGTGTTTTGTGAACCGTCATCCCAATGATATTTAAAAAGAAAAATAATACATCAAGTTTCTGCAATGACAGAGAATGCAATCAATCTGCTAACCTTCTCCAAACCATAAACTAGGGCTCAGACACCCGATAAGTTCACAGTGTCCATAAAGCATATTACTACGTGTATGCATTAGAAACATCCATAATTCTTGGCTCCTTACTCTCCTATAAAACAGAAGAGCAGAATCACTCCCCTGAGATTCATAAACAGATTTTAATTTCATCTAGGAAAATCTCCATCTTTCTTCTTGCAACATGAAGTTCTCCCACCTCAACGCATTCTTCTTTGCAGCTTCAACATAACCAGTATAATTCATGGCTTTGTGGACAATACAGTAAAGTTTACATCACTAGACACACGAAAAAAAAAAACCTCACAGCCATTAAGATTTTCTAAAAACTATTTACACCTTGTAAGACAAAAGAAATTAACATACTGTTATACTAAACAAATGTATCTTTTCCTCCTTTCCTCTGGGTTCCATTAAAGATATTTTATTTCACTCCATATATTCTAGGCTTATGTATAATGCCAGTTCCATAAGTCCTGACTCAAAGAGGATAGCTTCTACTAACCAAAGAAATCAGCCCTGCCTATGGTCTGGCAGATGTGCCAAAGAAAAACAAGCTCAGTGGTAAAGGTCATTAGGAGTAAGACATTCTTTACACTGTGTTGAGTATGGAGACTAATCCACGTCTTTTGGTAGGAAGTATGCAGGTAGGGGACGAGCATGCACTAGTTCCAGACTCCTGCAACTCTCACCTTCTAAGTGTATTCAGGAAACCATCCCTTTTGACCTGCTTTTCTTTTGTTTTGTTTTTATGCTTACTAGGACAAATCTATTGTACTATGCTGGAAATCCTCTCTAACAGTGTGGGGGATGCTAGCAAGTAAGGGCAGTAAGTCAGTTGGCTGCTGTTATCATCAATCAAGCATGAAGGCTCTGCTATTCTGCAGTCTGAATTCTTTATCTAACTGATTAGTCATACAGGCCAACTGTATTACAGTATTGTTTCCCAACTCCCATTACAAAACTCCTCCATTTGGAGTATTAAAAAACCCAGCTGATGAGATCAATGTTGCATGAAACATGCTTTGGAGAGGAAGGAGAGGAAGAGATACAATCCCCTTATCCCCACAGATCTTCATGCAAAGAGGAAACAAGTGGAAGCTTGAAAATCAATTCAAAAGCAAATAAAGCAACACGAGACCACCAAGACAAACACCAGAAAGCGATTTTAAAGTTCAGGGTAAATTAAATATGCAAAGAAATAAAGCATAGCAAGGAATCAATCTTTCATTAGCAGAATTAGCATTTCTCTTCATGTTTGTTAGACAACGGAGACAGGCGTTTCTGAGTATCAGTAAAATTACTAGGTTGCATTTGATTTTTGCTTCACTCAGGGAAATCTTCTACTCCCCTAAAAAAATAGCTCCCCTAAAAAAAAAAAAGACCCCTTAAAAAACATTCCTGTTATTTTCCATATCACGTTTTGTATTGTTCCCCACAGAGACTTTATATCAAAGATAGCCTCTCTTGACTTCACAGAAAAGTTATTACGCAGCAATTTCTACCATCCAAGAAAAACAAACAAAAAACAATCAAAAAAAAAAAAACACACCTTGTTCCAGAATCTGATTTCCAGACTGTAATCTGTTTCTCTCTTTTACACCACACATGCATGCATGCCTATTAGTCAGGCACTTGACAAGAAGCTATCATACGTTAGCCCAGAATCACCCATCTTGCTGCCTCCCTGAACTACACAAACCTATTTTGTATGCTCATGTAGTTTCGACCAATTTTTTCTTTTTTTGCTGAATGTCACACTTGGTTACAAAAGCCTTTGAACATAACATACAATCTGATCATATCACAGCCAACAACTTAATCTAAAAGGATGCACATTTAGCATAATAATCTGCACATTGTAGAGTAGACAGGCGCTAAAATAAGATTCTTTACCCATAACTGTCCACCTTTGATAAATGTCTCTCATCTTACACCCTTGCCAAGCAAAATTTTTTGATTTAGATGTGCCTTGTCTTAAAAGTAGCGTTACCAATCCAGAGACATCTTTCAGTTTCCTTTTTTCCACCACTTGGCACCACTTTCCTGATTTAGAGTTTCCACATACCGTGGAAGTCCAAAGAGCTCTTCTCTTCCATGCAACATATACAGAGCCAGACTTCTGCTGTTTAAAATATTCCATTCTCATCATACCTGCTGGTTTCAATATTCAGAAGTTAAAGCACTGCTGAGCAGGCATCCAGTGGGATTTCAGAGCTGAATGTAAAGAGGAATTACTCAGAAAAAAAGCCTGCAATGATAGAGTCCTGCAGTCAGAAAATGCTCCACTTGCAAAGCCCTCTCCCACCAAATGGTGAAGATACGAGAGAAACAGGAAAACACACAGACGTGCCTGCCCTTCAGAGACATGCCTGCCCTTCAGCCCTGGTCAGACAAACCTACCAAAGGCACGTGCCAGGTAAATAAAAACAAATCCAATTACAATCACTATCAATAAGCAAGACAAATAAAATAAGCATGCTCTGTATGTGGATATTTTGTAGTAGATGTCTTACCTCTGTCATACATCAGTACAGACAAAGACACTTGCAAAACAGAAATAAGAATTGTTTGTACTGTATATTCCTGATAACAGGAGTTGATTTTTTTCAGTTTAATATGAATCCACAGAGACCTAACCACAACTGTCATCACAGTGAGATTTTTCTCAGCTGAGTTTCTTGGGCAAGGACTGACTTAATTTTCCTCATTTGTACTATGCCAAGCACAGTATGGTCTCGGTCCCAGCCGAGGCCTCCAGGCGCTGTCACAACCTTGTCACCAGACAAGCAAGGTGATGTGCTCAGTGCAAAATTCCTCAGTTTTCACAGGCAGCTTGAAAGATGCATGGATAAAGCACTTCAACAGCACTTGATTGTACTTTTAAAAGAAAGCTTTATTTTTACTGCTTAATCCTCCATTCTCTCTCCTGCATCTGTTACCACCGCTAAGTGTGTTACACCAGGGATAGAGTTTACATTTATTATTTGTTCTGAAAAGCGCTTATCTCACTCCAGGAATACCATAAAATTACAACTATATACAGTGGGATGGAGGGTTAAAATGACCTTCATTTTGCTATCATTGCTGAATGAAAAGGCTGAAACATTTATTTTTCAGCCACTAATGACAGGATAAGTGTCAGACTTAACCCAAAAAAGTTCCACTAGAGCTCTCTGCAGCTTCAATCCCTGTTAAATTTATTCATATTTGATTCCACCCCCAGAAAGCCAGTCCTCTTCTGTCTTTTATTGTTTATATTAGATATAGTGAGTCATGGAAATAAAGTGACACGAAACCACATTTACGCTAAAGAAATCATCCCACATCTTTTCAGATTCTCTTTCCTGCTATTTCCGTAGCATACCTCCTATTGAGTCTGGGAGATTGATTACCCAAGCGAGGGCTAAACGCATATTCTTGACTCCAGTTATTTAGATGCTCACATTCTCATCTTGGCATGCCAATTTAGAGGAAACAGATGCATTATCCATCAGTCACAGAATCTGAATGAGTGTATACAGTACTATCTATCTGACCAGCATCTATAAACAACAAAGTGAAGCTAATGCTAAGCAAAGATAATCATCTAAAAGTGCCATTAGTTTCCTTTTCTTTATGTTTACATCAGTTATGAATAACCTAGTAGAGATGCCTATCTTCCTGCATATAAGAGGTCAAGTGGAGGATTTGAAGGTGATGTTTTTCCACCCACTGTTTAGCTCAAGCTAAAACGGTTATGGTTTAAGGTTTACGACTGAGTCATACCTAACAAAGCTTCCAACTACTCTTACGCGCCCACAGTCTTACAAGGATGTCATAAGATGCTTGAAGACCCTGCTTTGAGCAGGGATTGGACCAGATGACCTCCAGAAGTCCCTTCCAATATAAATTATTCAATGATTCTAAGACAAAAAGCACTCTGGTTTCCAAAAGCATATGCTAAGGAGCAAGACAACAACAGAACCTTCAAAAAGGATATACACCCTCAGGCTTTCTTCCTCTGAATTTTCAGGAGGTCAGATACTGACAGAAATTGGGCACTGGCAATTCCTGTTGAAGTCAATGGAAATTACACCCCTCATCCCTTCAGTGGGCTTTGCTTAGAGATTTTAGTACAATTACTCACATGAAGAAAGAATCTGACGTAAAAATTCTGGTGTAACTTCTTTTACTCCACCTCTCCCATCCCAGTACACACTCACGCACACAGTCTCCATCACCAGACCAGACGTGTTTTTTCACCCTACTGACCTGCCTCATGAACACCTCTTCCTTTTACTATTGACCAACAGAATCAGAACACAGGAATACGACAAGCACTCTGAAAGGCTGACTGGCTTACCAAGTTCCCGTCTACCTACAAAGGCACGAGTTACTCATCATGGGATCATTTCAAAGCTCTATTTTCTTCATGGAAAAGAGCTGGTACAACCTACTAGTTACAATCTTATCAGGAGACCGAGCATTCTTACTTAGAACAAGCATGAAGTGATCTCTTTAAATTTAAGAGACAGAAAGAGCCCTCCGACTTTTCATTATACAACATTTACTGTTGTGAAGCTTTATTTTAAAGCCAGATATATAAAGGCAAAATGAAATAACAAGCATCTTCAGCATTGTTAACTCCATGCCTAAGCTGCATAACAAATGTCAGAGCTGATCATTCCAAATTAATTTACCTTACTACAACAGAATGATACTTAATACAGCATATTAAGCAGGATGAGTCCTTCCCAATACCTTTTAACTGATATGCCAATATGTAATTAACTTAAATGAAATCTGTTTGCAAATCTTGAAACACAGAATGCATTTCAAAGGTATTTTTTGCAATTACAGTACATAAATACCGCGTTCTAGTTCAACTTACAGTGCCGTCCTTTTATCGGATTTCTGTATGGAAATTCCATCCAGAGTGAATAATGCTCCATGCTGGCCACAGCACAATACCTTCACAGTTAGTACTGCATGTAGCTGCAAGGGATGGGCAGCGAGACCAACAGAGAGATGGGAGATGTCTATTCAAAATAATTCTAGCATCGATTGATGTAACAAATGATCCTCTCTTTCTGGACTTGCTAGGATCAACATCACTGAGACAAAGAGAGTGCTGCCAACTTCTCAGACAAATTGCTCCCATGAAAGATGTTGCTGCTTTGGAAACTCCACAGGAGAATGTAGTTAATCTCTGGCTCTCACTTAGGGGTTTGTTTATTTGCTCAGACGAGTACTTAACGTGGCAAGTGTGAGCAAGCTAGGAGGAGCTAGGAATTGCTAACAGGTTCCCTCTCATTTCTTCAGAACATTATGTTCTTTGTTACAAAACACCTAAGAGAGCAACTTCCTTTGCTCATTTTTAATTGTTCCATCTTTTGTGACACTAGAAATTAAATTTTAAAATGAATTGAAAAGTTACACTCTCCTGTTGCTTCTGTAAGAATTCTATGCCATGCAGACAAAAAATATCATAGCTTCTTGCAGCTAAATTCATCTGAATCATAGAAAAAAGATGTATTGTATCAGATGATGAGAGTTTTTAATCACTGGCACTGCTACCAATTATCTTTATGACTTCATTTTTATTTCTGCACTCTTACTTTTTAAAATGAGAATACCACCCTTGGAGGCCTAGCTCAACTGTGCAAAACTAGTTAGAAACTAAATTTACTTTGATTTCTATTGCAGCTAATTGTTTTATAAAGTATGGAACTTTCCACTTTCCTGAAAGAATTAAGAACAAAAAAGCTAACGGGCCCTGAATGGTGATAAAGTTCTGCGTATACACCAGATTCCAAACATAATTAGCTCCTGAGTGTACTACCAAATCAAATAGTCTTCTGACCATGCTGTGAAATGGTAATGTTCTATCATCATGTTTGTTTTACTTATTAAATAATAATGCAATCAATGGACAAACAAAACGTTACTGTTTGTGTTGTTTCCAGGAAAGGAAGCACAGGAAATAATTGCCAATGATCTCATTAGTCATGTTTAGTTACAGACCTCCAGATATAGCCCTAAACAATCTTCAGGGACAGTAAATGACCGTTCTTTTATGGCCATTATCTATGAAAGGGGAGAAATTCTACATACTTAAAGCAAATTCTGAAACAAGTTTTCAAAACCCAGTTTTTAAATCAAGAAAGAGAATGAAAAAAAAAAAAGTAAAACAACACAATATGCATTTTGGAAAGATGTCAAATGCTTTCTTTGTATTTTCAGTGCATAATTAATGCTGTGCAGAACTTCCTCTGCAGCTGGGATATACTGTGACATCTCTGAAGGGGTAATCATGGGAATTGAGGTTTTTATTAAGTCTTTTTAAGAAGTATTATAAAGAAACAAAAAAATAGAGATTGAAGGATCTGAACATGAATTAAACATTACCCTTAATTCTGATGTACAATAAAAATGTTCTTGCTGTTGATTTCAGCTAGTACTACATGAAAGGTGAAGGCTGAACATGCATCCCTCTTGTTACTTGGCTGTGTCTTGATGCAATAGATACACCTACCTACACATACCATATTCATTTATTAAGCTCCGGTACCAATCATACTGCTTTCACGGGGACAGCTTATACTAAAGGATGGAAGAAACTACTCTACCAGAGCTTCACAGCAGAGCATCTCCCTGAATGCTCCACAACTTCACAATCTTCAGGTACCCTTACAGTGACTTCATGCTTTCAAATACACATTTTATTCTTTAAGTCTCCCAAACACAACCGCACCCATTTCTACTTGTCTATCTCAGACCCATGCAAATAGGGCGAATTACAGCTTGTGAGCTCCTGACCAGTAGATAATGCAACATGGTCCATGGTTAGGGTTTTGTTATACCATAATGTAAATACAATTGCCAGCACTAACAATATTAGGTACCCCACAGCATCTGTGCTCGAGTGTATGTTATGCCTACAACATCTTTTTGTTTGATTTATTCTTTTCCAGTTACATAGTTTGCTATTTGAATCAGATTTTCTTTCAGATAAGAATAAAGTTATGTTCTCGGGTAGTTGAGAACAACTGAGAGGCACCTCAAGCTTCAGATGCTCTAGGATAGGGGAAAGAGGAGTACATCAGTGGAGCTGATTTTAAACCACCCCAGAGGTCAATAAAGGCAACAGAGATCCCACGAGAATGGTCAGTAGGCCCCATCACAAAGATGAGTTCTGCAACCTACACAAGGGATCAATTTATGAAGAAAGCACGCAGCATTTCTAAGCCCTGGCATTCACATTAGAACCTTCACAACTGTTTGCCTCTAAGACTGTAGTATCACGCAACTCAAGAAGGAGGAAAGGCAAGGACACCTATGGAGTCTGTAAGTGACAATAGGAGGAAGCAGCCAATTAGCATCTTAGTAGTGATCTAAATTACAGCTAAGCCTGCAGAGGCTAGAAAGGATGCTATATTATAATTCACTAATGACTTATGGGGATAGGAAGAAGACAGTCTGGTAAAAATCCTAAGAGGCAATAGCCAGGATGTACTGAGATGATAGGAAATACAGAAGACAAATTGCATCCCCATCTTGCTTCAATAGCCTGCTTCTCAGCAGAAAAGACTTCCTTTGCCCTTCCTTTCTCTCTCCAACATTTCTGAATGTCCTACAGCTTTGTAACCCCTTGGGAGCCCTGCGTTACACAGCTCCCTCCACCACCCCTAAGGCAGACGGTATTCTCTTCATGCATCCATCAAAACCATTCCTGCAGGGAAATGCTTCTGAGGGACCGGCAGCACTTTCCAGCTTTTCTTGGAGCTAGCAACTGGCTCTGCAGCAAGAATATATTCTTTTGATTAAGAGAAAAAGTCTGGTACTGAGCTGACCAGGATTTGATTTATTTCTCTGGTGTATCGTTATAGCTGGAGATAGGCAACTATTTCAGAAAGGCACAGAAACAATTATGTGCTTGGTATGCAAGTCCCAGAAGCATCTATTGCTATAATTTTCTTTGTCACACATCAGCTTTTACTGTAATGAGACCTTGAGTAAGAGGAAAGAAAAAAAATAAAATAAAAAAATCAATAAGGGTCATTTAAACTCTGCTATGGCCAGATGAAGTACCGGGTTTCACTGGCACCAGGTGTCAGATCAATTCAACAATAAAACTCCACCTATTAAACCCAATCCTTAGTCAACACAATATTCATTGTTCTGCTTACACTTAATTCTATGAAATTACTCATTTTCTTTTGTGACCTTCAGAATATACATTTTACCTGAAATACAGTAAAAGTGGCTCTGCAAACAGGTAGGGCTCTACAATAAGTAGCAGTGAATCACTATGTACTTGAAGAGAGAGAATTATAGTTAAAAGTGGAAAAATAAAGCCTACTTGTCAGGCTTATTTTCTTCTTGCCAAGTCCTCTGCATTTTTCAGTAAATCCACTTGAATTTCCCCTGAGTTCTAGATCTTCAATCAAAAAAAAAAAAAAATCGCTGTGGAACTCCTACAACTCCCCGGTGGACGATCCCTTCAAAGTATGATATGCTTATTGCCCAGTAACTAAATGCAACCATCTTATCCACGCAAGCTTTTATACATGCAGCTGCCATATGCATAAACCTCCATCTCCCATTAGATTGTAACACTGAGGCACCAGGATGATATGAAGAACTTCAATTACACTTCCAGGATACATTTAGCAACAATAAAAGCATTGGCATAATACTCCAACGCTCCACAAGCAGGATTGAGCACTTCCAATGGTGCAGGCTGCTGACAACCGCTGTAAGGGTACTACCAAGAAGAGTGAAGGAAGAAGCTGACTATGGGCGGTTTCCAGAAATAAAAATGTGGGGACTTTTATTAATTCCATTTTTTAAAAGACAATAGCAGAAAATCCCGATCAAAAGATCCAAATTTTACCTCGTTACAAATATTCTCTTCTCATAAAACCCATGTCTACATTTGCCACTGAGAAATTAACAAAAAACAATTCTAAGGAACAGATTTATATATGAAGCCCTTGCACCATCTGTGCTCACATCAATGCTGTTTTCCAGAGGACATCTCTGCCTATGCTAAGGCCCCCTGGAAGCCATACAGCCATAACTATGAGCCCATGCTAAAGCTCTATCAGCTGCACTCAAGAAGTTGCATGAGCAAGGCTCTGTGCCGTGCTAATCATGGCTGCAGAGCTCCTGGTTTGGAACTGGTACCACCCTGCTGGCTTTGCCGTAACAGCACCATACAGACTTTCCTTAAGAAGCCTCTGCAGCAAGCAGTATGCTACTAATGTTACAGATTACGACCATGCACAAAACAAGCTACAAATAAAACCCATGTTAAATTTGAGTCCCATGCTTGTTTCAGTAGAACATCGGTGTACTACTAATTTCAAGCTCTACTGGAAATGCAGGAAAATCACAAGCCCTTCTGACAAGCAGAACAAAGCAGAGACTTGGCCCTGCAAAAAGGTTCTGAATATGTATGTGTCAGGGGACAAGGCAATCAGGTGTCAGTGCACGGACATCTCTTCTCAAAAATGATGACCAAAATGGTATGGAGGAAAAGTTTGAGAATAAAAAATAATGGAAAGTAAGGTAACTTAATTGAATGATAATGTTATTAAATTTGTATTTTCATTCCAGAGGACCCAAACATAAACAACTTGTGATCCACAAAACACGAGAAGACAGACACTGTCTTGTTAAACGAAGTGATCACAGCAAGCTAATACCTCAGGCAGCATTACCTGATCTGGACATGAAGTAAAGCAGGAGATTTCCACTCCTGATACCAGCTTTTGCTCTATGCAAAACTGTTTCTGACAGTATCAGGAAGACAACTGAATAAGAGATTGCCTGCCCCTGTAAAACTACTGAGGTTACAGGCAGAGTAGCTCTGTGAGGATTATTTACAAAATTCATGTCTGTCTCCCATTTCAATACTCTATGTTTAAAGCCAACCTGGGACTTTTTTTATGCATTTCTGCATAAAAATATATAGAGAAAAGAGATCATATACTGGAAAGATAACAATATTTTTTTTTGAGGGACTGACTGTTTATTTGTCAGTCAGTAACTGACGAGCATTATATACCACTGCCCATTTATCTTGCTAACTACAGCACTCCAACCACTTACAAAAAAATATTAATGAGAATTAGGTAAGTAAAATATTTAATATTCAAATGTTTATATTAACTTAGTGAAATCATTCTCATCTCCCTGTATGAATAAGGTGAACAACAGCCAGAAGTTTACCTTGTACGAGAAAAGCAACTTCTCTTTCTGTGAAATAGCTTCTTTCACATGCAAGTGAACGATAAAGGCAAGAATCAGCAATTCATGTGAAACGCTAGCTATCTTACACTCAGTGATCCCCTGCAGATTTCAAATTAAAGATATATCAAGCCTAATGTCACAAACAAATCCCAACACAGGTAAGTATATAGCAACTATGTCATATACTCCCTAGCAGTCAACCCCAACGACTGCCAGTGAGCACTGACCCTTAACCTTCAGCATCACAGCACCAGCACTGGTCCATTTGAATTAAGTAATTCCTGTAGCTGGAATTGGTAGCACTCTCTTCTTTGCTAGTCAGACCAGCCAGTTGAGAAATCACAAGATGGGGTTCACCAACTTGTTACACCCGGTAGTTCCAGCTGGAAAGAGCATCCTTGTTTCCTGCCCTCAGCTCCGGAGCAGTCATGCTGTTAAACAACTTCTATGTTTCACCCAAAGCTGGCAGCACTTCAGCTACAAATGACAGAATCATACAATCACAGAACGGTTTGGGTTGGAAGGGACCTCAGAGATCATTTAGTTCCAACCCCCTGCACAGGGGCAGGGATACCTTTCACCAGATCAGGTTGATTGCTGTCAATCAATAAATTACTCTGCCTGTCTTACATATTACAGGGTTTAAAAAAGAAAAGAAAAAAACCGTAGAAATTGACTCAGTATCCTAGTCAAAATTTGTCAATACAAAGCTGTTTCCCTATCTCATTCTATTTATTATGAAATGACTAGCTTCCTGCAATGTTACATTCAACCTACCAGCAGCGCTCCAGTAAATTCTACACCACCTGGATGTCTACAAAGATTGGAAAGGATAGTGTTATCACCTAACAAAAGTAAGGTTTTAAACATTTCTTGTTTTATATGCTGATTAAACTTTAATTGCAATTAATTTTTACAGTGGTGATTAAAGCTTGGATTTTTATAAGCCAAGGATTCTCACGTCATGGGTCATAGTCACTCAGTAAATTGTATGATAAGTACCTTAAGTGATTATGTCCACAATATTTTTACAGGTATTCGTGAGATTTATCAGAATAATATAATTTGAATCCCTTTAAAATGTTCAGTGACTGAAATGCTTTAGATTTTGAAAAGGAGTAAATTAATTTAGCATGTATGCATGCATTTACACACAATATAGACATTCTGTATTTCTCTGTTCATAAACAGCCCAGTGAGACAACCTTAAATGATAATATTTTTTACTTAATGATTTCACAATCAGGTATTTACACGAAACCAAGATTAGAATATAAACCTTTAAAATTTTTTCATGATTACCTATTTAAAAATCAAATTCTCCAGGCAGGAATCAGATAGACTGCTTACCAGAAAAAATATTTTCATAATTACAATTTAGCAAATGTCTCTTAGGTCACTAGAATTTCCATTCTCTTCGTCATTTCCCAAACTGTATGATTATTTATTGCATTTTAGATCATACAAGTAGAAGAAACAAAGACTACTGTGTAACAAAGAAGGAAAAGCTGCAGGAAAGCCCAAACTAAAAAGGGAAGGAAATAAGCACATAATCCAAGCCCTTAAATAGAGGGTCACTGTTCACTTTAGGAGTGTCTGGCGATGATACTCGCAGGTTATGTCCACGTACCTGCGTACCGAACTGGGGGGAGTCGCCTAAAAATGAAGTTACCATCTCAGTAGCAGAAGTAGAGGGCACCGAGCTTCCCAGCCATGCATCTGGCTGAACACTTTGCAAACAGAGGTCCCAAGGTCCCAAGCCACCAGGCCTGTACCTCATCCATTCCACAGATTAGTTACGTGGAGCCAGGATGTTATTGGTAAAGACTAAGAGGGAAGGGCTTTCCTGACCAAGGCATTCCCTGAAGTAGGGATTGAGAGCATTGATTATGCTACAAATGTAATCGTTATGTTATTATGAACCTGTCTTTAAGTCAATGTTTAAAAGAGTATCAACCTCTAGTATTTTTATTCTCTTATAAACTTTGCAGTACAGTTTCCTCCAATTCTTGGAACACCTAGTATTACCAAATACCTGCAGGCAGATCATTCTCTGAAAGTTACAAACTCTGGAATAAATTATTCTGGAACAGAATTAGCTATTGCAGACAAAATAGGACACAAATCTTAACTGAATAAAACCTGTGTGAAGAATATATTTACAGCGTCCCCAGTGGCTTGGAAGCACTGCTTCCCAGACACTCGGGTTCGGCAAGCAGCCACTAAATCTACCACTGCTCCTGAAGCATGTCAGGCATTCACAATGCACAACAGAGACAAGTGCCTAACGATACAAGTAACTGAGTTCTGGAATTTACTGAAGGACCCAGTATAGAGCTGCTACCTATTTTCTAAGTCAATGAGCATTAGACTCCTAATTGACTTCAGTGTTTTGAAAGATCTCACTGGATACCTAGCTACATCTTTAGACTGCTGAACATCCTTGCAAATCCAGCTCACTTTATATCCTGGTTTTCTAGCAGTGGTGTTACCTTACAGGGTGTTTTCCTTCCACCCTGCATTACTGCTACCTGACAAAAAGCCATTAAGATCCCATATCCACCACCGTGCCCCCACTGTTCGTACTGCTGCTGCTGAACTTCACCAATGTACATACTCCAGGTTGCCTTACAGTGTGTAGTGCCTCAGCCATCAACCCTGTCATAAGGATCATGGAGGACTCTGTCCTCTAGTTGACTTTGGATGATAAAAAAAAAAAAAAAGAGAGAATAAAAAAACCACTACCCATGACAAATCCAATACTACATTTCCATTAATATTGCCTGATATTAGTAAAGGCAGTATAATAATCTGGACCACAACCGTAGGGAACAAAGAATTCAGCAAGTGCTGTAGGCAAGCTCAAGAATGGGTAGCAGCCTTTTCAAGTTAGACAACAGGCTAAATCTTGTTTGAAAGGGCTCGTTACACATGTTAAAAATCTGCGCCTAATATCTGTGGTACGTTTTTAGCAGTAGTTCTTTAACTAGTGCATCTGTTTTCGATGTAGTACACCGGAAAGCAAAGATCATTTTCAAGAATGGAGTTGCAGCATATGGTTCACACAGCCGTCACATTCAGCCGGATCTCATGCTGCAGTACTAAGCACTGCAGACCAGAAGTCCACACCCAACCACAAGCTAAACAAGAGGAATAGAAAAGCTATTTGAAACAAAGACTTTAGAAAACCTTCAAAATCACTTTTTCATTTGATGTCTTTACACATTTACATTAAAATGGTATGTGCACGTTTCCAAGTACCAGTAGAATTAAATAACGAAATAAAATATTAAAAATAAAAGATAAAAAAAGTCTTTGAGCTGAATCGACACCAGAATCTTCCAGGCCTTGTATCAGCCTTATTTAACAACTACATTTAGAAACTGATGAAAAATCTCACCAGAGCCACAAGCTCAGTAGCTATAGCAACGTGCTTGGCTTCTCAGAAGAAAAATTTTCTTCTGCTGGTTCAAGTAAAATAACCTGCCCTAAAATAGATGCAAAATAGCTGTCATTGCACATGTGTAGTTTCAGATACAGAACACAACCACAAAAAATCAAGTGTTTTTTTTTTCAAATCCACAATGCTCCCTTCTACAGAAGTCAAAACGCTACCCTACAGGTAGTGGGTGAGAACCAAGTTTGATTCCATTACTCTCCTCAGTGTTTTAGAAGCTAAATGCTTTATCTCAAAGCTTAGTTGGGCCTTTTAACAAATCAGACTTCACTGGAAATCATTATCCATCTTCCCCCCTTCTTGTTATGATTCAAAGGCAGCATCTGTTAAAGAGCAAAAATGAACCATTTTCCCCTCGTTATACAAAACGTAAAAAGTCATCCCAAGCTCACATTATTTCAGAAGGTAATCTCTGTTCATCAGAACAATTTGGTATGTGTTCATTCCTTCGCATCCATTTTTGCAGTCTGATTTCCTCAAATATTTAGACTTAGTATGGCTTGTAACCATTAACTATGACCATGTTACAGAAATTGCATGTTTCTTTAAGTTAGTATTCCATGTCAGTACTGCTAAAAATATTCTTTGGGCTGCATATTTGTTATACTGTATGATCTTATATTCCCTGTAAGGAACTACACCACAAAAACCAAACCAGCAGTTCCCAGAACACGTGCTGTGGATCTGATCCATATTCTAGAGTCCAGGAGAAGCTCTCCCGCTCCTGCTCTTCCCTCTACAGGAGAGAGAAAGGTAGCTCGTCTCTGCCCTCCCTCGAATGGGTGTTTCAGAGAAGCATCGGAAGCTCCACGGGAAGGCTACCAACAGCAGCTCCATCCTAAATCATTACATGGCTGACAACTGGCCTAAGCTGCACCACTGCGCGCCTTGCTGCAAATTGTCTGGCTTGTATCAGCCTGGCCCTCAGCTCTTTTGACAACATAAAGAGCAACTACTTCAGAATTATTTAAGTACGATACAAGGGGAGAACAGCCACAGGCACACCATCAGAAACTACCTCTGGAGTGCAGCTGTTCATCCTGAACTACAACAAAAGCTCTACTGCCTCCTCCTACGGCCCCCTCTCTCCTTCTTTGCCTTGGTTAGCAGTGTGCTTCACAGAACTCCAGACTTGAAAGACTTTCTCCAGTAGCTTTTGGTGAACAATGCTGTCTGGGTTTGTTTGTTTGGAATTTTATTTTATTTTTACCTCACTGTGCTACAATTAAGGATAGAAAAAAAAAGAGATGGCACAGACATTAACTTGGTCCCTCGCACTGCAAAATCAAGTCAATTAACAAGAAAGTATTAATACTGCAAGCCAGCATTTAATTTGTGGTCAAGAAAAAGAAGTTATAAACAAGCCAACTAGCAATAGAAATTTCAATTTTAACTCAGAGTTTGAGGTTAACAAAAAATACTCACAAAACAATATCAAAACACATTTTAGGAGAAATAAACAGAAGCGTTCTATTGTAATGAAAATGTTTATTTAACAGTCTGTGTAAACAGTGGCTTCTTGTAAAAGGGTTCTTCCCTTATTCTGCTTCTTTTGTTCATAGACAAGTAGAATACAGTCTGCAGATGTCACTTTCTCCTCAATTATAAGAATGATAATCCTCATCTACCTTTGTAAAAGTTGATAGATCCGATGATCAAGTTAAGAAGAAAAACAGTGAGTAGATGTTACGCAGAATGCTCTACCTCTTCTGGTAAGCGCATGGACTCATTCTTTGTTTTCACACTGACATATTTCTCATTTTCTCAGACACAAAGTAATAGTTTATCTGAAAAAGAACATTTGCCTGTTTCTTTAAATCTGACTGTAGGTAAGAGCACAGTGATGTCAGTTCAAGCTCAAAATTAAAAAAACTGAAAATAGATAGGCAGTAATTATTTTTTTTCTGAATAGCTTTCCCTACAGATTTTCAGTAGTACCAAAATTATTGTTCTGTTGCTGTATGTAACAGATATACACATATCAGGCAATAGGTTACATTGGCATTATGGAAGTCCAGAACAAGAACATCATTTAGCATGTGTACAAGATGATGCCCAGAAATTTAAATCTGAAATTTCCATGCCTTTAACAGAAACAATGAAGTTCACTCCACAAATGTAACTTGTCACTCTAAGTTCAGCAGTATTCAGTTAAAAAATAAAAATAAAAAACATCCTTCCTCCAAGGCAGCACTTCATCTCCCACATAAACTTAGACTTGCTTAATCCTCAACATTCAGGGTACAATCCTATAATTCGGCAATACACCATGAAGCAGTGAAGACTGTTTTACCCCTTTAGAAACAAAGGCCAGAGAACAGTCAAGCAAAGCCTGAAAGCAACAAGCACTGTAACAGGCCATTGCACTCCACTGGGAGGAGCCTGGGCTTAATTACTGAGGAATTTGGGTTCCAGTATGTAGTTTTCCTTTCAGTAAAGCAGCATACATCACTACACTTCAATATAAGGCCTCAGAGTATCAAAGGATAACTCCTGCTAGATGTGAGGGATGCTTCCGTCACTGCTGCAATCTAATGCCCATACATACTTTGTGACACACATCCAAGGGTTCCCATCCCATCTTGGATTTGAGCCATTTGGACCGCTTATGTTATAAAGTTAGACATAAACACTAAGAGAAGGACACAAATGTATTTATCAGCAAGGAGGAAGTTATTTCCAATTACTTGCAACTTCCACTCTCCAAGCCTAAAGTTGTTAACACAACTACTCCG
Source organism: Anseranas semipalmata (assembly GCA_013399115.1). Taxonomy (NCBI): domain Eukaryota; kingdom Metazoa; phylum Chordata; class Aves; order Anseriformes; family Anseranatidae; genus Anseranas; species Anseranas semipalmata. The sequence goes on along the minus strand of VXAA01005600.1, from coordinate 528,796 downwards.
GGTAGGTCAGCTGACTGTTAAAAGAAACGTTTAACAGCACAGTATTACCACAGTAAAACTGGTGGTTAACGCTAACCAAAAATTAGGTAGAGGCTCTTTTAAACTCACCATTCATTTTTAATTACAAGATTAATTTCTCTGAGGGTACCAAGGAATTTGCCATTATAGTTGTGGAGCTAGCAGAAGCCTTCCAAGTGCCTCTTAGCAGATGCACCCCTTGCAACATGACAAGGGGAGCAAACAGGTCTGGATTTCATGTTGAGTAACTGCAAGGGTTCAGAAAAAAACATTGTTTATAATAGTCAATTAACTTCTGAGGATGTATTATTGATATCTGTCTGCTAGCATCAGTCATGAACATGGTTTCTCATCCAAGAGAAATCCAGTACTCTGAAAACAGGCCTTTCCCTGCGTGGCTCTGTTACATCTTCAACAGAGGATTCTAGTGAAGTTCACAGGGACTTTCTCAGCCCACGATTTGCCTGACACAAGAAGGGCACACACACATGGTGGATCTAACGTTTCCAGGAGCACCAGTGTTTGTGTAGTTGCTGTACATATGCTGCTCATATCAAAGGACATGCAGAAAATCCAGTGTGCTCTGGCAAAGGCCAGTGCATTGGGAAAGATGACGAAGCAAGTGTAAGAGCAGTGGAAATATTTAGAATTACCAAATGTCAGAAAGGAGACAAATACAGATGCAAAATCCTCTTTAAGAAAGACTTACAATGATTTTTATGAAGTATTTGTTCAAAGTGAATAATGCTGATAAATGCGTATTTGAGCATTGTCAAGAAATAGTCAGCAAAAACTGCCCTATTTTCATAATGCAAAAAGAAATAAAAGTCATTATAGTTACCAAGGTTAACGTACACCTTCTGCTACATGCAACAGTAACATTGAGATCAAATGATAAAAAGGCAGGATATGATTTAAAAAAAATTTTTTTATATATGTTTTTTTCAGAGGTTGGAGGTGGCACATGTTATACTACTTGTGGAATTAGTCTAGTGTGACTCTTTGGCTTTTGCAGGACAAACCCTGCAACCAAATCTGCTTTTGGACAACTTCAAACATTAGCACTGTACTTGAAAGTTCTTGACTACATGTCAAATACAACAGATTCATTTCAGCAGTGAGCACATGCAGGAAGTAACTTGATTTCCCACTCATAATCTGAGCTGTAGCTTTGGCAATTTTTGAAGCTCCCTTCTCTTTGAAAGAAGCATTAGGATTCGGTGAGCTGCTCTTTGGAAAAATTGTGGGTGGGTTTCCAGTTAAAAGCATGAATCATTTCAAAGCATTTAAAAGTTTACCTTATACTTCAGTATTCCTGGGAGGAATGAGAAAAGCGGATTTTTAAGACAAAGCTATGCATCTGTAATACTAAATGGTTTCAAATAAACTGTAGTGATATTTCGGCTGAATTAAAGGTGCACAGATATAAAGCTTTAGAGGTCCTTAAAGACCTTTGTGTTCAGAATTCATATGAACTTCAGCAGGTCATGATTTGGCTTTTCAGTTTTCTGTAAGCAGCTTTATAGGAAACAAATTATTTCTAAGAATCTCAGGAACATTGGTGAAAAAAAATATTAATCTTGATCAAATATGTTTTTCTATCCCTCACTTAACACCTCTCCATCAATGTCAGAAATATTGCAATTGATCTCATTTGGTGTCAGTCACTCCAACTATTATTCAAAGATTTCTCTCAGATATACCGCTCAAGTGGGAATTGTGGCAAGGAAGACTTTTTTTTTCTATGTAAAAAACTAAAAAATGACAAGAACTCATGCTCACAATCAATTTTAATATCCATAATACACAAATAGAAAAAGAATATAGATATATATATTCTTGTCCTCCCTTTAATAGCTTTTTGTTTGTTTTCTAGTGTATTTGGTGTAAATAACATTTCTCTCCCTGATTAAAAGGGAACATAATCATCTATCGGAACGCAGAGACTACCACGTAGTCTAATAGGTACCAGTATTTCATAAACTGCTAAGCTCTGCTCGTAGGACTAGAGAAGTTCGGGTAAAGAAAAAGGAAGAGGGAAGGACATGGATGTAAACACCAATTTCACACGCTTTTTCTAGGAGCACACTGAATTTGCCATCTGGAGAAAATGGTTCTTTGACCATAAAAAAACAAAACTAGTCTGAAGAAAATAACCAAGCCTGGCTTAATAACTCAGAAGTTGTTCACCCTCTATATTCTTCAGTGTATGTTTAAGCAAAAGACAAATTCACAGACATCGTACCGACCACTATCACTTATTCCCTCTCCAATGCAAGATTCAATGAAGGTATCAAGTGAAATCTGATCTCTAGCAATAGACAAGAAAATGAGACATACCAAATAAAGATAATTACACCACCAGAACTGAACACTGAATTTTTAGAATTAGTTATCCCGTGAGGACAGGCATGGACCATAAGGAAAGCTCTACAGAAACTTCTGCTAAGCAGGACCCTTTTTTCAAATAAGCTTTCATTTAAGGTATTTTGGGGATAGGGGGGAAAAAAAAAAAAAACGAACACAACAAATTGACATCCTACTCAAGATGTCAAAACACTGTCGTGGCCTGCATGGGGTCATATTTGAAAACATCAGGGAAGCTGCGCTGGGTCAGGTCTGTGTAGATAGACCCTCAAAAATTAACATAACTGCAATGACAGTGCATTCACACCGTCTCTCCTATTCTTTATTGCTCCATGAATCAGACACAGGTCTAGCTGGTTATCTGCATTAACACATAAGGAATGGTCACTAGACAGTTGCATTGCATCAGAAATGCTTAAGATACAGGCCCAATTGCTGCACAGGCATTAAGAAGGAGGAAAGAGACAAATGAATTGATCTCTTGTGTAACACTTAACAAGCCTGACTGTAGTTATTAAATCATGCTATAGTTTAAACCGTCATATCCAAAGTAAAAACAGCATGCACTTGTTATTTTAATACTCACAATGATGCGTGAGGCTGGAACATTACTGCTGCAGTAGCTGATAGCAGAAGGATAAAGCCATGTATGAAACAGTGATCCCCCTCTACATAACTCCACTGACTAACCTTAACAGACGTTCTCAGGGTAGAGCCTCTCAAAGTGGAACTTCTCCACAAACCTTTTCTGTGTCAACAAAGAGGCTTTGTCTATTTTTCATTTGTTTCTAACCACTGCTGGGGGTAACAATCTAATGCAGCCCCTGTGATACAACCAAGGTCACCCTGACCTGTGGCATGGCAACAAAGGCCAGGAACTAGCTTCCCGAGCCAGCTTTATCATCAAGGAAAGCTTGAAATGCACCAGAAGCACTAAAAACCTAAGTCCTTCTTAATGTTTCTCTTAAGCATCTTAACAGTTGTCTTTATTAAAGCACGGAATATTCAATACTGAAGAATGACCGTGAATTTCTACCTCAAAACCACATCAGACAAGCTCTGCATCTCACTGTTTAGCCCTTCTCTAAGCCACTGTTGGGACAGATGGCAAGGAACAGTATTCCAGTTGAGCTGCCAAGTGATACAGCATAGCTACATTAATCGGTCCACGTTTGCGTACTGCAGTCTACATGCAACCTGAGGTCATGAAACATTTTCAGCTGGGAAAAAAGACAAGACCAGCCTGGAATTCCTGAAAGACTGATTAATGTTCCAGAGAGTCGGGCCCCAGCCAAGTGCATATCAATAGGGGGTTAAAGAAGAAATACAGACCTGTAAAATGAAATCTACAGGTCTTTGGAAGAGTACTGTGCAAAAAAAGTTTAAATTTTCTAAGTGAATGTACTGTTTCTGTGGGTCTAATAATTTTGAACTGACTGTTTTCTTTACAGTTACTGGTTTTACAACAAAAATCTCAATTACATGAGCAAAAGCTCTGCAAAACTCCTTTTGCAGATCCAGCAAATATGTCCACAAAGATACTAATGACAGCAGAACAAGAATGACAGGCTGTCCATGCTTAGGTACATTTGACATGACATATTTTTACAAGTTAGGAAAAAATTAAGACCGTTCTTCCTAAATATAGAGTACACAGAACTCAATACGAGTACAGCTTATTTTTTTATTTATTTATTTTTCATATAGAGTACCTAGTCTGATTAAAATCTTCACAATTAAAAAAAGGTTATTTTCTGCAAGACTTAATCTGTTTATCAGTTAAATGTGATCTTTCTTTAAAAACTTAGCAGATTATCAGACCCTGTAATTTTATAATCTTTACTAACATATTCCACAGCCACTTAAAGACAAATGATCTTATTCTTCGTGTTAAAAATAGTCACATGATATTAATCTTTTGATTGTCTACACCACGGATCTCAGTACTGACCTTGCCATTATTGCAATAATAGGTCAGTCCTCTGACTTCCTCCTTGCTGAGAGTGCAACTGTGTAACTTTTTTTATTATTATTATTCGAAATATATTGCTGAGCAGAAAAAAAAAAAAAAAGAGGACACTCTTCCCCCTCTACAAGCTAATAGACAAATACTCCAGAGCAGTTACTCAAATGTCTAGACAGAATTTCTGCTAGGGACATGCTGTATGGAAATAAATTTTCAGCAAATCAACATCAGGCATTGGTTCTACTTTCACCAGTTCCTCAGTAGTTTTTATCCTCGCAGTAGATGAGGACTTGGCATAGCCTTCTCTTCCGGTTAAGTAGGGCCCTCTCTATTAGCCAAGCAGATGCATCTTACTAATAAATCAGCTTGCCTTGTTACACTCGTTTCATTTTAATCAACTTTTTCCACCAAAATGAACAGTGTAATCTTAAAAGTTTAGATCAAAAGAGCAACTGCAAACTCCAATCTCTTGTGGAATACCATCCATCTTCATGAAACTTTTCATTAAAAGTGCTATTGAAAGCATTTTAAAATGATTTCATAGATCATTTACCTTGGTTCATAGACAAGGAGCAGATTACAAGACTCAGTCCAGAAACCACTGCTCTCAAGATCAGTACCTATCAAAATCTAAAATTTTAAGGAAATGATTCCAGGGTCTGATAACACAAAACTGGGTTTTGGTTTAGATTTCATATGAAATCCTGTATTACAGATTTCAAAAGCCTATGTATTATCTGACTTAGTCAAATCCTCTCCTTAATGATATCACAACACAAATACAAAAAGGTGTTTATACCTAGCATACAGTGCTTTCTCATTTAAGTTGCTTAGAGGAAGGACTTCATACATCATTTTTATGACTCTGCACGTTTCTCAAGAGAAGTATAAACATGTACTTTCAATTAGTTTATTGAATATGCATTATGACTACTGTGTAACTCCTCTCCATAATGACTGACCAAATAAATCTTAACAGCTGAATTTGGAAATCAGTCACCTTATGTCAACAGCCTTGTCGTGCCAATCAAATACAGCACTGTGCTAAGAGCAAGGATTATTAGCCATCTTTGCTGTCACTTACCTGAGTATAGCTACATAACTCGTCTGAAACCATCAGGCAAGATTTACACTCAGCTGTCAAGAACAAAAAGGACCTAAATGCATCATAGCTGTCATCAGGTAAATGAGAAGTTTCTAACGTGTCTGGAACAAAATAAATAAATAAATAAATAAAAATCCCCATTTGAATCACAGGCATACAATCTGTAAGCTGAAAAAATTACTGTCAAGTGGCCAGCAAGTCTTAAGAAAGTAATTTTGAATTCTGAATTAGTGAAGTGATTTTAAAGATTACTATCTTTCTGCAAATGGCCATAGTTAAAGATATTTGCTGGCTCTTGGCTGTGCTGAAATGGATGAGTTCCAATGTACTGCTGCCATCCTACCAATGAAATTAAAGCATCTTGCCTCTGGCACCGTAGACCATTATGATATTCATGACAAGATGTGAACTGTTTCCTCAACATCATGTAAACAGGTTTTAGCAGGGATGTGTCAGAACACAGAAACTCACACAGAAACTTAGCATCAGAACAAACTTTTGTATTTTAGTCTACTGTGGCAAAGAGCTAATACTATTCTGAAAAAAAAAACAAACACAAAACTGAAAAATAATCCATTTTAAATAGCCTTAATCTGTCAGAAGTAGACAAAGTCAAAATTTGTTTTAATCTAAAAATGTCTTTCAGCTTCTGCAAGTACCATGCTATGTACATAAGTTATCATACCTTTCATATCAAGAGCTCACGTTTTAATATTCATGGGATTCCTTACTTTTATGTTCCAGTGGTATTGCCTTGAAGGCAGATGGAGTAAAACACAAAAGTATCTTGAATAAAACCTTGCCTGCAGGCAGAAGTTAGTACCATTACTTCATGTCCTCCAGAGCAGACGAAGATGTGCAGCCAATGCCATAGATCTCTTGGTTTATGGGCACAAAGGAAAGCTCAGTGTAGTGCTTACTACTGTGACTAGTTCTGTTGAATTCAGGGAAATCATTTAGAAGAGCAAGCAATACCTTCACTGTAAGTATGGAACATTACTTAAGATACCCAATATAATTGAAACACTGAAACAGAAAGATAAAAAGAGCAGGGGAATAAGCAGAGTGCTAGGAAACAAATTGTCTTCCTAAATTATATTCCACAAATATACACATATTTCCCAAGTTGTATATTCACTGTTAAACACATTCTTAGGAGGACTTGCAAGAAGATGGACACTCCACGTAGGTACTTAAAGGCTTTAGGCATTTGTGTCTGAAAGTGAAGCAAAAGAGAGGAGTATCCCAAGCTTACTTTCTTTTCAGTACTTAAAGCAGCAAACCAACAACTGTAATAAAGCATATTTAGCTGCCTTTTTTTTTTTTAAGCATTATAAAGCTATACTTCAGATCAGGAAACTTCTAGCAGAGTTATACAGAAGAAAGAACAACTAGCTGTAAGGCATGTCTGCTAAGGAATGGAAAATACTTTTGAAGAAACCAACTAGAGTTTCTGAATTCTGGCTCAGATAATTCACCTTCAGATTAATGAATGTGCCACAAAGAAGACGTAGCTGCAGCAAGATACCTAAGTGACTCTTCCAGGGTACAATCAAATTTAGACTAGCTTATGACTACACAGAGAGTAATCATTTACATATCCACAACCCATACACATTACTGCAGAATTTTAATGATTTTATGCTTACATAGTCCTCTCTAGGATCCCTACTTGTGAGTGCTAAGGAGAGAAAAGCCTAATTTTGACTGCCAGATGGATGACATGCATGACTTGTATCCTGGGTGCTTCTGACAATCTGCCTGAACTGTCTACCTGCTTCTTAACAACTATTTTCTCTAAGTCAAAGACAGCCAGGTATTTGAGGCCAGCTCTCCTTTTCAGAAAGGTAACTTTCTACCTGCTCAAGCAGCTGAGCAGCTTGACTTTGTATTACCTCTTGTATACTGTTTCATAATTGCAAGATGAAAAAAAAGGAATAGAGATGCATCAAAAGACCTTCATTAGTGCTATACAAGCAATGCATCTGGGCAACGATATTTACTTCAGAAATAATAATTCAAGACTGGAGAATCAGTGTCCCACTCTAGAAGTGCTGCAAAATTAGAAATTACAATATTGCTTACTTACAAAAGGGAAAACCTCTTATGATTTGCATTAGTAGCAGAAATACTTTCAAACTTGATAGCTTTTTCCAAATACTTCGGACACAAGCCTTTATAATACCTTGAGTCCAAAAGCATTGGCTCAGGATGCAAGCTTAAATCTTCATTACCATTTCCTACTTGCTAAAACTTTACATATCTTTTGTTCTACTACTTTCCCCATAATTTACCAGTGNAAAAAAAAAAAAGAGAGAGATTCATTTTCCTTAAGTGTCCTGAAATCCACAACTAAGCTGGCTACCAAGAATCCCTAAACAGCCAATAAGGAGAAATATAAATTTTTCAGCCCAGATCTTCTGTCAAGAAAGCCATCAAAATAGGTCAGACAAAGCACACCCTATTATTTGGTATTTGACAACTCTGACATCGTTCTCAGTATACAAACAGCTTGTGCTTGTACTACATGGAAAGATCTACCTGGCAGCTCACCTTCATCCTAACTAATGGTTTGTGACTCTGCAGAACAAACAAAAATATCAGAAAAACTCAAATGTAATATTCTTTAAATAAATAAAATTTAAAAACAGACTAAATACTTAATTTTTAGTAAAGGAAGTTAATTTTTCTTGCAATCTTTATTTTTGGTCAGAAGTAATCATCCGTTCAGAAGACCCGAAATGAAAGTTAAGTTTATTCAACTTGCTAAAGCATTGCTGGAAAGAAAAGCAGCACTGCTATTATTACTCTGTGGCTGACCACCCCCAAAATCCATGCAACTTGCAGCAATACCATATTGAATTTTGCTATCAGATTGTTCTGCATGTTTTCAAGTCCGAAGCAGCTGAATTACTTTTCTGGGATCAGAAGACACAGATAAGTGAACAGGTTCTAACACAGAGGTTTGGAGCTCCTTATCACACTTGCATACACTTGCTCCCTCTATACAAATCAAAATGAAGCCACATCAATACAACACTAATATACATTGTTCACCATCAGCACTGCTTAATGATTCCACTCCAATGTTGGCCGTCAGCCACCAAAGCCACACTGGAAAACACGCTAAACATTTTTATTCTAGTAGTACTATTCTGTTCTTTGTTATTTGTGATGCACAAACATCCAACTAATTATGGCCGTAGTACACAACAACAATGAAAGACAATTTACAGAGTTGTTTTATTTACCCTCCAAATTCCTCAGTTTATTTGAAAGGAAACTGGAATGAATGTTTTCAGCCACTTTTTCTAAAAACAGTAAGTTGCATCATGTAAGTTCTGTACTTCAAACAAAATCATGCTCAATTTATTCTAAATTAATTTGTTGTTCAGTGGCTTAAATTGCCTTTCCAGAAATAGAACTATATAGATAAAAAGCATAAGAGAAAGATTATTTATTAAGTTGGGGGTAACTTTTTAACATTTATTATAAAAAAGGATGTACATTATTGCTATTTTCCACTATGCACTAGGAAAGTCATGTGCTATGGTAAAATCAGAACCCTTTGTTTTCCTATCTCCTATCCAATAAAAACATAATTTATTTTAAATTAATACTTCACATCCTGTCTCTTTCCTAGCTAAGAGGAATACCCAAATACTAAGTGCAAATGTGGTTATTTGCACACTCACCCAAGCCTTGGGCTAGCAAGCACATCACCCAACTTCTGATGCTCGGTTAACACAGAGACATGCACGTGGCAGTTAGGAACCAGACTACTTTGTCTCTAATTGCCACCTCCCAACACAACACCGTTGAACTTTACACTGGAAGACAGGAGAGGAGGAAAGTTTGACCAGTCACTGTTGTCAGTGCATCAGCACAGCCTCCCACCAACGCCAGGGCCCAGATCAGCGTGCTCCTTCATAGCTCTCCTCCTCACGGAGGGTAGCCTGCCTTACCTTCTGCAAGGAAGGAGAAGAACCATAGTGTTGCTAAGGCACCTCCACAGCCCCGTCTCTCCCAGCTGCTAAGGGACACACAGGAAGGACGCACACCTTTAGTGGGGCTGGCTCTTCCAACATCCTGCTCCCGTAAGCGTCTCCAGCACAGTCAGAGCGGATGGCAGGGAAGCGCTTTCAAGGTGAAATTATTTGCACGGCTTGGTTGTGCTAAGAGGGGAGGGAAGGCCTAATTGCTGGTGCAAACACACCCTCAGGCTTTGTTCCTAGCACCTTGCCATGAACAAGAGTGAGCCCTGTCTAGCAAGTAATTAATACCCTAAGGGAAACTGCAGTGGATTCCACCGCAGTTCTGCACTGCATTTCCCTCGTTAACACCAACTTCCACTGAATTTCAGTGAGTGGATAAGTAGTCCCAGTATTCCCACTTGTTTGGAACCAAGAGCCACTGGAAAATTCTCACTTAAGCCTGGCTGGGCATAATTATGAATTGCCCAGATAAGCTAAGATTCAGGTCACCTAACCAAAATAAGCTTTTGGACTCCAGCATTATGGAACTTTCTGCCCTGAAGAGTCACAGAAAACCAAATGTAATCGATTTCATTTGAATTAAGTTTCACAGAAAACAACTGAAACATTCATAGCTGCATTCGATTACAGCTGCTTCAAAAAGGGAGAAACAGTTTGACATGAGTGCAATCATACCAAATCACTGACGAATTCAGACACTGGGCAGCATGGGAGGTTAAATAAATAAATAGCCCAAACTTGATCTTTACCAGTTCAAGAAATTTTCTGAGAATCCTAAATCCCATTAAGATGAAGTCTACCCAAGATCTTTTTTGTAACTTTACGTCTTTGGCATAATACATAAAATATGACTGGTCTTAGACTAATTTGCACCATGAAACAACAAATACTACACTTAATCCTACAGGTTACACATATGTAGGTTGACACAGCCATTCTTGGGGTAGATTTGGTCCAGTAAAAGTACACAAAGGTTAAAGCCATAAACAGATACCAGACTTTTTACTAAATGCAAAGCATGTGCAGTGGATTTCTGAACAACTTATGTTTATAACCTGCTCCTTCAGTTTAAGCATAATATATAGTTATTTAATTACAGATCAAATGGTAAATTAAATGAATTTGCCATAATGTCATGTAAGTTATGATAAAACTGAAATATATGAGGTGGTCTTTATAAGAAGTTTTATACTACTTAGCTTCATTGCTGGTTAGCAATTTTGTTTGAAAATAATCAACAAAAAATAAATAAAAGAATGCCTGAGAAGTATGTGCGATTATGTGTCTTGTTTAAAAATACCACCTCCATTCCAGCTGTGAGCACATTCGATGCATTTATTGCATAACAAATCCCTGAGTTCTATTACATAACAAATCCCTGAATCCCAATCACATTAGCTACACGCTACGCATATTTTTCCACATAACTGCACACTTCACATTTGCAAAACCTGGCTGAACATTTTTCTTCTTATATCCCTATTTATTTAAAAATACATACTGCTTTTCAATACTCACATTATCATTAAATTTTAAAAATATATTTCTCCCCGTTTTCTAAAATACCTGACTTAAACTAGTTTTTATTTCTGCTGTGTAGATCATTTACTTTTATATATATACACACACATATATGTATATATGTGATTAATGCATTCCAGAGAAAATTAAAAAACAAAAAAAATCTTAGCCTATCGTGAATTATGAATGTCCTGAAACACTGAGCCAAGTATATATAAAATATGCAAATATATGTACACATACAGACTTTTACCATGGCAAAAATATTACTATAAATGAACAGTACAAAAACCAACCATTTAGTTTTATGCTATACAGCTAAAACATATTGCTGTCTTCCAAATGGAATTTCGTCCTTAAACAGCAATGAATTTCATGTTGCTGAATTTAACTCAAGTTGTGCACACTGCAAGTAAGCACATATTCATAAAAATACCACATTTAGAGATAAGAAAGTTCCAGAATATTTATGTGTATACTTTTACTATACATCAGATTTGCTGAGGAAAATGTTTTGGGCCTTATTTTTAAGTTGCATAGCCATAGCTTCCAGAACAGGAAAAACTGCAAAAACTGCATTCAATTCACCTTTAATTCTTACCTATGTGTGAATCTGTCACATGTACTAAACAAGGCAAGATGTAAAGTCTTTTTTGGTGGCACTTTGACTGCACTATGTGATCACATACTATCATATGCATGAGGGGGTAGTAATATAATTCTCAGGTTTATTGCAGGTATGTTTTCTTTAGATTACATTGGGAACTGTGAAAATTTAAGTTAAAAGAAAAAGTTGCATGTAATTCTTGTGCATTTTTTCCAAAAGAAAAGCGCTAAATGAGTATTATGGACAACTGTAATAACAGACATCATGAACCAATGGAGTTGTACGTACCATGAGGCTTTACTAGAACTTTACAGTAATGAGCCACACAAACTAGACGTATAAATATATTTCCTAGGAGTGAAGAGATTTGCATATCACCCACAGCAGGACAATATGTGGTCCTTTTCCTCTGGCCACTTCTTTTTTAGGAGAGTCCTGTTGTTCTGTCCATTCCCATTTAAGGTGGGCAGCTACTTTAACTCCCATTAAACACAGTGGTAGACAACTACAAAACAGAAGTGGAATTGGTCTTTGGTGTGAAAGGCATACTGAATAAAGACAGATGATTGTACAACAGAGCCATACAATTCACCTAATGCAAGGAGAATAATTCTCACTAATAACCAAACATTCTTCACACACTTTTCAAGAAAGATTTAATGGTTTAGTTGTAGAAAAGTCTAATATTAGGAAGACCCATTACTTTTATGGAATATCACATCATACAAGAAGAATCATAAATAATCAAAATTAAATTACATTTGCGAAGATAAACAGACCATAGTATATTTTGTGATGCTCTGTCCTTGATTATTTATGGTGTTAGTTCACTTACTTTCTGTGAGTCTGTCTTACTAGCATGAAACATCCATGCATCAAAACCTCGTGCAATTTGTCAGACAAGGGGTTTGTACTCAACACAAGCTAGCAGTAGCCTTTTGCATCTTGTGACTTGTCTTTTTGGAGTCTGATACCCTGACCCCAAAATCTAAACTTTCATTTCGATTTAAGGGCAAGCCCAGATTCTCAATAGCAGCTGGGAGAAGAATATATACTGGCAATATTTTAAGATGATTAAAAATTGGTTTTGGAAATGAAGTCATAAGATATAATGCTAACGTCACAGTAGTGGCTTCAGTAACATCACAGGCACTACAAAATTGGATCTCATAAATCACACCGTAGCTTACTACATAATCATCCTGTCATGCATCAAAATCTTATAATGTAACCTTAGGCCATAACTTACGAGCACTGCAGCAAGTCCTCTCTACCAGCAGACAGTATGACCTTCCTAACTGGGTTAGAAAATGATCAGCCAGACACACAAAACAATTTTTAAAGCAGGCTGCTATGAACAGAACACTGCGTGGTTTACTATCCAGATTTACACAAACAGTACCTTTACATCATTATTAGGATGACATTTTTTATTCAGCAGGACAGATTAATGTTTTGATTTGCCTTTCTTTCCTCTGAAACAGAAGAATAAATACACACATGTATTCTCGAAGAAAACCAGAAGGAGGTAGGGGAAAAGCAGCTTGTTAACTACAGGCTGATAAATTCCATTATTTATATACAATTACAAAATTTCAGAAATTAAGTTACATATTGCCACATAGAAGAGTCAAGCCTATTCTCAAACAAAATTAACTTCCTTAAACTGTCACATTAATGGCTGTAGCCTTGATAAAAGAGCCTTAGGTCTCTTTGTTGTTGATACTGTTATATATATATATATATATATAACCACTCACCATTTTAAACCAGTTAACAGACATGGCTCAAATCAGGATGCTACTGAGCATCTATTTGAAGTCAGTAAAATTCTTCAGTAGCAATGTTCTGTAGCTTATTGCATCATGCCCAAGCGTTCAAAGACTGTTTTTTTCTTCTCTTTGCTTATCCCCACCCCATAAATATCGTGTTCAACGGAGGCATAAAATAAAGCTGAAAATGCCTGCAATTCAGTGAAGGAGTTGAAACAGATATAGCAAAATTTGGCTGCCATACAACTCACAAACAAAAGACATGCTTGACTTAAAATACCAAACTACCTACTGTTAAACTTCAGGATAGTTTCAGTCCTATCCCCATGACTTTAACGTAGTCAGTACGATTTCAACATGATTTAACTCTAAGACATGCTTAATTGCAGACAGCTTCACAGGAGTGGAAGATCAGTAATTTAATACCACTTAAAAAAAAAATAAAAAGACAAGTTGTCTCTGCCAAAAGACTTTTAAGTCATTGCATAATAGTGTTCAAACAAACAAACAAACAAAATAATACTAGGAGCAAATTTCTCTGCTACTTTAATAATGACAACAGTGAAAGACCAAAGAAGCAGTCATCTAGGAACGTTATATTCTTAGCATGGTCTTCTGTCAAGGTCTTCAGTTTATTTGTATGTAAATTCATACAGAAAACAAAACTAAGCCTTAGAGTACACACAAGGGGAAAAAAAAGGCAAAGCCTAAACTAAATCCGGAAAATTTAGAATACATGTAATATCTGAGGATTGATTGCAAGCCCTAGTTGGTAGAGAGTACAACAAGCAAAATAATAAAGCAATTGGATGCTAATCTTAAATTTGTACTGATTGTAAAAAGTATTTTTCCAAATACCTCAGCTACTAAATATAAATTGTATTTCTTCAAATGTATTACATTTCAGGATGCAAGGATCCTGTTAATCGTCCTATTCTCTGTAAAGATAGCATTATAAGCTAAGTTAAGGGAAGATACTGCCCAGCCAGTTAACTTTAACACCATCCGGTAGCTGAACTGCTCCCCAGTACTCGAGTCTAAACCACAAGCTCTCTGAAGTTGATTAGAAGCCGAACCAATCAGCAGGATCCCCACATGACTTTAAGGGTACACAGGAAGAGCAGCAAAACATTGCCTCACAAACAAATTCTAACAGTATGCAGTTTAAACTACCTAAGGTAAAAGCATGATATACATTTATAGAATGTATGTTATTACCGCAAAAAAAAAAAAAAAAAAAAAACAACACTGCAAGTTTAAATTGATAAAACAAGCTACTAAATTTAAGAATACCTCATCCACTTTAGAAAAGCAGCCTTTCAGAGCTGGTGATGAGGGGAGACAGGCATACAATAGCTGCTAAACAATAGTAAAAAGGAACTATAGCTTTAGGGCACAATACAGAGTGCCATACAATATGTGGAGTTCAAACTCAGAATGTAGAAACTACAGATGGAACCTAGTCAATATCAACAGGCTTAACACTGCTGCTGGTATATCAAGTTCCAACAGAAAATTATAATGAAAACAGTATTTATTATATACCACTTCCACAGATGAGGATCGTCAGTATTCTACAAACTTAAATACATCATTTTTTTTTAACATTATTAAAGGAGGCATTTAGCTGTCACTGCCATCCCTCTCCGCCTTTTTCTTCTTTTTTAAAAAAAGCATCATTAAAGGCTCATACAGCATAAATGAATTATGTAATGCTGCAGGAAATCAATAGAAGAGCTAGGCACAGAACACAGACCTCCTGGCACTAAACCCTTTATCTCACCCATTAGACCATGTCTCTGATTTCAGCAAGTTTTATTTTATACTCGTAGCTAGACACTACGCTTTAAATTAAAATCCCAACTATTTGTATATCCCTTGGGCAGTTAGGTTCCTCCAAGGCATATTCCAAAGCTGCCAGAAGCATCTGACAAGCATGCTGTAAGAACGAAAGGTTAGCAGCGTGGATCCACACTTGCAGGAGCTAAAGGGTAGACTGAATACAGAAAATGCAACAACTCGAAATGCCGGGACAGCAGCTCAATCACTGGCAAGAGAAATCACCTTAGGATAATGCAAGGAGAATCACCCCTCCTAGGATCCACATTAATATTTAGGAAAGAGAAAAATAAATAAATAAATAAATAAATAAAGGCAGACTTAACCAGCCCATCCATCATTTCCTAAACACACCATCTCAGATGTTCCCAGTTACATCTCTGGTTCTGGGAGTGCCCCATACCAACAGTCCCACCAGTTTCCGCGGCACAAGACTCTTAGCCAGAGCCTGCAGTTGTTCTCAGACTGCTAAATTATATGTTAGGCTCTTGTCCCAAGCCACCGACCTTTCACAGAGCTAAGCAGCCTGTAACTGGCTGGTTAAGAAGGCATGCTCAAAAGACTCTGGCTTGTTCCTCAATAAAAATCTCCACCTTTGCAAAGTCTTCAGTTATCACCAGTCAAAAAAAAAAAGCATTTAAATGCTCTTCAGTCAGACTTTCATCAGTGCAATAGCTGCAGTTAATTCCCCCTGAATCACTTCATGAAGACAAAGACACATTAAACTATCTACTCCTGGAAGTTCTTCTGATAACTTTGGTGACTTAGAAGTGCCTGAGGTTCTACATTTCAATTGGGTATCCGTTAGACATCATCCAGAAGACTCCATCTAAAATACCTTGAACATATAGCATTAACTGGACATCACATGGAAGCTGGACTAACAGCTTTTCTTCTCCCTATTCTCTCACACTAGCATTATAAAACGTAAACGTCTGCTCTAATAAAGCCTTTCCTATAAGAGGATTTTAGCTACCCACATAAGGTAGCAGAAATTGCAGGAGGCATAGCTTGTCCTTGCTTGAAACTAGATAAAACTCTCCCATGCTGCACTAATGTGAGCTGGAGTCTCAAAGTAGATGTGGCTAGATTATATCTTCAAATAAATTAAATTAACAAGTTCTGAGCTTATCCCATCTCGTGCATTTGCAATAATCTTGTAGATCCAGCTTTCCTATTAGGTGCCATTTACACATATCATGGGTAGTTTACAATGAATCTTCCGTAAAAAAATCTCTGCTCAGTTAAACCAATTTGGCTTCTCTTTTCTCAATAATAACATGAGAAAAAGCTTGGGACAAAACATTAGAGTTCTGGTGGGTTTGGGCTGGGTCTGGTTTTCTGTTAGTTTTGTTTGTTTGAAGAGCAAGTCAATTTACTCTAAGAACATGTAAAAGGTAAATGGTGCATCAGCAATAACAGTTTGCTTTTCCATGTCTTTAACCCTGCATATCTTTCTTTGGATAACAGGTTGCATTACCCACAAAAATCAAGACGTTGAAACACATTTTATTACTGTTACATCTCCAGAAAAATCTATAACCAGTATCAGAAAAGGGCTACTTATTTCTGAGCTGGGAGATGAAAAAAACAAGAGGAGGATTGATCAAATGGCAAAAACCATCGAAGCACAAAAACATTCTCTGAGAAAAATTAAGTGCACGCAGTCTTAGTATCGTATTGGTTTGGTAGATTGGGGGGGTCATGGTAGAAAATGGAAGAGTTTCTCAAGTTTTAGAGCAAGAAAGAATAATTATTGCCTGAAATTTGAGGATTATCCTCCCTAAGAAACTGTCAATTAGCATAACTTTGAACCCAGCAAAACTCTTTCTGACTACCACATGTAACTATGGCAACAAGATCCAGGAACCTACAATAAATATGATACAGTGTCAATAACCCAGGCTTTTTCATGTAAATAAAGCACAAGGAAGACAGAAGACCATTTCCAGTGCTTTAGATTCAATTTCTAGACCTCTTCCATGGTAGGCATGTTAGTACATTCCAGTGACTAGTAAAATAAAGAGAAAACCAAAGTGAAAAGAAAACAACGCCTCTCATTGAAAAACAAACAAAGAAAACACTTAGAATTTAAGAGAAAATAAGGCTACATTTGTACACTTGTTTCCGCCAAACCCATGAAATTCTATAAACAGATATATTCTCTATTAAGTTTTGCAAATAGGTTTGAATTTTTTTCAGAACACCTACTCGGTTTAATAAATTAGATCTTTCTAGTGGAATATTTAAATCAATCCTAGAAATGAAATAAACAACAGAAAGCATTACAAGTCTCTTATCTGGCTACATCTCCCAGTTGCATCTGTAAAGGTATGGCATTTTCATATACGGGAAGGTTAAGTCAGAGCTTTATACAACGGCACAAGTGGCAATGGAGCATAAAGCCCAGTTTCTGTCAAGGACACTTTTCCCAGCATTTACAATTATGAATCATTGCCTCCACATAAAATTAAGCTTCCTGCTCCATCCAGCATAGTATAGAAACTTCATGGAAAAGTATGCTCTTCCTTCCTCACAACTTAAAAACGTCCAATGTAGATAGATATTTAGAAATGGATGATATCAGATGGCACAACAAATGGAGCATCAGCCAGAGAGTACCTGGATCTTGCAAAACAAACAGAACAAAACAAACAACACGTCCTCTGACTAGGAAGATATCACATGTATAAGAGCACCGGACCTGCAAAGTGATGTCAAAAAGTTAAGACCTAGACTAGGAAACACAGAATGAAGTTGTGGGATTGAACCAAAAAAGGGATAGACATAAAGCTAGAAACTGATGAGGAAGCGGGAATGAAACAGACAGGGAGAAGAGTCTTAAAGAAAAGTGAAAATGGAACACAAAAATTCACAAAGAAAAGGGACTGATGACAGAATGACAAATACTAGACAAGATGCAGAAATGACACCAGGGAAATGAAAGCCCATTATAAACATGAGCACCCTGAGCTAGAAAGCTATAAAGTCACTGCCTACCAAAAGGATCCTAACGTAAATGCCATTTCTGCCTCCCTATCTCTCTCTCTCCAGTTGCGCCCAACTATGAATAGCTGACTACTCCCTCCTATCCTGCTATAAATAGCTTGAAGCCACAGTACTAAATTGCAGCAAGAGCTCGAGACTCCTGCTGGCCTGGGGTAACCAAATGAAGACAAAGATGATTCCATCTCAACACAGATGGGTCTTCAGGAGGACAGGACAGTCACTTGTCACCCTCTTGTTGATTGCAAAGATTTACTCAGGCATCTTTGCATCCACTGAAGTCATAACAGGGGCCATTAGAGTTATGTATTGCCTCCAATTAATTGCTGCACTATTTTCCCCTTAGGTCAAATATTCCTTTAGGGTATGGACATTCTGCATGCAAGTTAAAGCATGCTGACTATGCTGTCTTAATATTAACCATCCATTCATGATGATTATTCTCAGAGACAGTATAAAAGGACAGGCGCTAAAAAAAATTAAAACTTCACAGCATTACATCAAAAGAGCCTAAGATTAGAATAGAAAAAAAAGACCCATTTACTGAAATACATATAGTTAACATTTTTAAGTTTCTTGTTGTTCAGTGACCTATTATCTTATATAACAGATTATCAATAACTGAAAGCACATTGGACTTATGTTCTGCTAATGTGCCACTTAACCCTGGACCATGACCTCATGAGAGCTCCCAGTCTAAGCTGCTTCAGCTTCACACTGTATTTGGCCAGACCTGAAATAAATTGACTAGATGGGGAGAATGGCACCTGAATTCTCAAGCCAACAGCAGCTACCCATCTTAACTGGTCTATTTTCCAAACTGAGCATCTAGTAAGAGAACCCACTGCACTGCTGGGGAAAAAAAAAAAACCCACAAAAACAACAACAAACAACAACAAAAACCAGATGTCTACACTCAAATATCCTGCTTAAAACTCCCGAGAAAAGTTAACTGGAGATAATATACTATTTCCTTTTATGTCCTAACCCAGGCTGTGTGAATAATTGATTTGTCAGTTCAGCAGATTGAACTGAATTTGAAATACCTCCTTCTTTTGCTCAAACCCTTTCAAAATTTCATTTTGACGTGATATGTTCCATTTGAGAGTCTTGTAACAGAAGCACTGAAATGAAGGTCAGATTCACAGAATGGAGAGGAGAATGGGGCGTTCCCTTTATTGAAAAGCCCAGGATACCCCCACCTTCTCTTGTCCCCCTGACTCTAAACAGCAGCTAAGCCAATGCAACAGCTACGTACCAGTGAAAGGAGCCATTCTGACCTCCCTCCCTGTGCTCCCACTGTGATAGATGAGTGGCAGTGAAGGAAGGGGGAGAGACCTTTTTGGCACCACTACCTAATAGGTTAGCTTAGATGTATCACAAAACTGAATTCTCCATGATGAAGTACTGTATTCAAAGCGAACCTTCTCCAGAAGAGACCAAAGGAGACTTACCTTAGAAGCAAGAAGTTAAGACATCTTTCTCAACTTGTGTCCTGACACTCAAATCTAGTCTTCAGTTAACTCAAAACATACTATTTGAAGCATGCTAGGAAATTTCATTTAACTATCTTGCAACAGCAGCAACAGAAAAACCTAAGAGTGCCTGGGCCAGAAAAGCCCATAATAGGCATTGGCCTGAGATGCGAGAGGTGGGATTTACAGCCTCCTCAGTGCTGAATCAGTTTTCCCACATCCTGGGCAGTCAGTATGTTTTTGGATAAATGGGGAAAGGATGTATCATTTTCTCTGCTTTGTAAATCTAAACGCAGCATTTTTCTTAGCTGAAACTACTCCACTTTTTTTCAGACAGTTTCAGAACCTAGGAAATTTCATTTTTTAAGAAATCTTCCTATTTGCCAAAAACATTCCCTGAACTGTTGTGTAGCAGTAACATCCTGCATATTAAGCATCATTTCTGCCCAACATTTCGCTTGTGGATGACATGTCTACATGGACAGGAATGAGAGAGCTACAAACTCAGCTGTTTCAGGACATGCTGCGCTTTCCAGGAGAAATGACAAAGCAGAAAAATACTGAAGCTGTTCAACTGCTCAAAAAGTCAGTTTTTATATGGAGGAAGAAGGAGGTACCATGACAAAACTGGAACACCAACTGAAAGCTCCCTGTTTTTGCCCAGATGCTAAGCAAGGTGACAGTGCTCAGAGCTGTCAGGACAGCTGACAAGCACCAAGTGTAGATGAAGAAAGGAGAACTCTTTTTTTAAACTTGCTCACGGGGTTTGGAATTCCCTCACAATTTTAAATCTGTCTCTGTCACCAAATGAATAAAAATAGTAAAAAGAAAAAAAGAGAAAGCACATTTCTGAGTAACCTATGAGTGGAATACCCACTGAATTCTGTAAAAATACCTAAATCCCACACCAAACACCTCATACTCTTGAACTGACCGTTAAATTAAAAAATGAAACAACAAAAAAAACTATGCTCCTAACTTTTCTACCGTAATAACTATTACCCAAACAATATCTCTATTCTGCATGAGACCAAGCAATTCATCCAAGGTTCCGGTGAGCAGGAACAAATATAAAATTAAAACTAAAAACTGTTCCACACTCATTTCAGGTTTTTATTCACGATGGCCAAACTGATTATCTATGCCCTAACAGCAGTGTTCAGGACAACAAAGAATGCAGTTTTCCTTTAATAAATTCCTACTTCTGCTTATTTTTTTTTTATTTTATTTTTAAGAAAATCCTTCAACAGACCACTATGTAGCTTATGAACATTTAAGGCAAGTACCATCAGGTTTTGCCAAACTGGATATTGAATTTTTTAATAATTTACTGTAGCTTTTAGTACCACAGTTATAAACAGCTCTCTCATGAGCTGTCAGCTCATGTCAGAGCCTGTGGTAATTATCCTCAGCATCTAAATCATCACACTAAAAACAAAATAACCAGACTTAGCAGAAGCAAAGCCAAGTTTTAATCTTTGTGAGTAACATTTCTCACTTTCATGAAAGTTCCTGCATGTATATTGAAGGCCATTGGAACACAGCTAGTTAATTAGAGACACTCGTAAAATTAAGTATGTGTGCAAAAAGTGAGGAAAAAGAGCCATCTCTAAGCCCCTCTTTCCACATGAAGGATTTTAAATCACCTCCCTTGCTTTCCTTATAATCCCTTCTGTTTTTTTCTCTACACTACCCCCACCTACATACAATCGCTATGGAAAATAAGCTCATTATAGTGCAGCATGGGTAAGCTATTGCCAGTCAGAAATGAATCAATTGATCCAAAGCTTCATATCAGTGCCTGCCATTTGCATCACAAGGAAAGCGTGATGGCATTCCCTGTAGACAGTAACCTATACTGAGAAGAGATCCAGATTTGTCTTGATGAGTTTATGCTACCAGAATAAATGTTTTTCCCATCTTCCAGGTGATTTTGACAGGATTCCCTGCCACATCATGTTAATCTCAGTTACTATGAGTAATATTATAGTGCATTCTTTTATTTCTACATTAAAGCTAGTTATATGAGAAATGTGGTTGAGGACTCTATAATCGTAAAAGAGTCAAACTAATCAACAGCTATACAATTCTGTTCTCTCCAGTAAGTATCACTATACTTACCCCCAATTTTGAATTATTTTAGCTGTGTCTATACAGGCAAATCCGACAAGCAGCGTCTTTTCATTTCTTCGTATTTATTTTTGTCAGGGAATTTGGACATGACTCAGCTGAAGGCAATAGAAGGACAAAATTAATAGGATTTTGTCTCAAGTTTGTCATATAAGATTTATGTTGCTATAACAAAGATTTATGCAGTAATAAAATTGTTCTATTATTAAAGTTTCTACAGTATATCAGTAACAGGGATTACACAAATCATCCCATATAGGGGAAATACAAAAGACACCTATACAACCATTTCTAGATGGCAAGCATTTTAATGCAATTTGTAGTTCTTTTAAATAAACAACACCCTTCTCATTTATCGTGCTTCCATGCATCATTCTGTTTAAATCAAGAAAAATGTGGACCTTTAACTTCTTAACAAATTGAATGTATTGATCTTATCTTATGTAATAAGTACCTGGAAAGAGGGAAAAAATTCTTGGGAGTTGAAAATTAAATTAACACAAATAATTTCTATCTGTTAAAACTACTTTTCTGTAACCTTTAAAATTCTGTAACAGATTTTGTGGATCTATACTTACATCCCAAAGGGTTCCAAAGAGGTTCACAAATTATGTTTTTAGTACATCTTTGCATATCTACTCCCATTTAAAATCAATGCTGTTTCAGACCTTGGAAAGGTCAAATGGCAGAAATCTAAGGAGAGATTTCAGACCACTGAGGAAATGTCTTTAAGGTTAGTTTAACAGACATCTTTAGCACTCTTAAAAACTACCTCTGTATATAGCCTCATTTCACAATAAACTGATATAATTCACTGGACTTTTTTTCAACCAAAAGAAACAGAATCAGGCCCAAAGTTATTACCAAGGCTCACATTTGACCAAAATTTGTCTGAGGCATATTCTATTCCATCAGCATGATTATATGTTAAGTTTACATCTTTGTCCTTCTTCCTCACTTACTCTGCTGTCACAGAAGAAAGCCAGAAGTTAAGTTTAGTTAAGGCAGGACTGATCAGACTATACAAACAAAAAAGAAAAACATACTTGAGTAAGAAAATGGCTCATTTTATCTTTCTTCTATAAATTTATTGCAGAGATATACAATTACAAGGATTTAAAACGTTTGCCCTGAGCATCCTCTGACCCCAAGTACAGACAGTGACAGGGTTCACTAAATGATCAAAGCATATTTTGCTCTCTAGAATTAGCAAAAAGGACTGCAATCCAGGAAGGGACAAGTGTACAGGGAAAAGGAAATCATATTTAAAATTCTTTCCATTCCACTGCAATGGTTACCCAGCCTCTAGAAATTGTTGAGCCTCTGGAAGATGGTTCAAACCAAGATTCCCATATTAAGAGTTAATTAAGAGTAACAGGATTAAAAGAAATGGGAGGGGAGACACCAAACTGAAGACAAACTTAGTGTACCAAACGTTCTCTTCAATAACTCACAAGGCATGAAATTGTCTCATACGTTATTTGGCTTTGGTATAAACCAAGTCTAATTTGCCAATTCCAGAGAAAAGCAAATCCATGTATACAAAAGTGGCAAATGTAACGCATTTATTTCATGGACTTAAAGATTAAAATACATAATTGCTTTCTTTAGGAAAACACATTAAACACCATTTTAACAAGCCTTTTTTTTTTTTTTTTTTTTAATCAGGCAGGTATGTAATTTGCTCCCTTACCAGAGCCCTAGTTACGACAGCCTATACTATCCTTCCCACTCATGTTTCAAGTCACATACATAATCCTGCTTGTCCTCTAATTTCCGTACAAACTCCATATACAGAAATCACAAAGTAACAGACACTGAAGGAAAAAAATACCTTCATCACATCATTTTGGCTGGTCAGAGTGCAGCACCCCTACTAAAGCATGTCAGTTGAACTAACTTATAAACCAACACAAGTATTTAGACTAAACTTTCCCATGTATGCTTAGCTTCTTAACATGAGTACTCTACTTTCAGGGACTGATTCTACCACCAACATATCAGGGAGGAAATAACATCAGGGAAAGCACTGAAGAGAAAATACACTACTTAGTGACCAAATGTGATGCGTGGTAGCAAGCAATACCATCTTCGTAGTATTTCCCAAAGATATTGATATTAAATATTCTAAACACAATTCTATCCTGTGTTAAAATGGGTTCCTACTCTGAAAAGTATCTAAAATTGCATGGGAATTCTTATTCACTGCTTCAAGTTGCCAGAACAAATTTTGCAAGTCAAAAGATTGGTTATTACAGTTAGGTTAAATTCCATCTAGAGTTATGTTAAAGCCATTTCTCAAACACATACTATCATTCTAAATATTACATACATATCTATGTTATAGCCATAAAATATCCACATGAAATAAGTACCTAGAGAGAACATGCTTTCTTAAAAGAAACATCGTTACAGTTTAGGGGAAAAGTATCAAGTTATTGCTACAGAAAAAAAAAATCTGTTAATCTTCTCTTTCAAAAATACCAGCTTTGCAATAGAAAAAATGGTTCCTTAACTTAAAAGTTAGGATCTTGAATCATTCCTAAAACATCCATCATCATGCTTCTCTTGCCTTTGCTTAGCGTGCAGGCTGTTCTCGCTATCATTTGCGAAACAGACATTCATACTATTCCAGGCATAAGATATTATTATCAATGCAAACAAACTTTAAGAATCTCCCTCAAATTACATTTACTATGGCATACAAATCAAAATACTCACTGTACAGTGAAGGACACTAGTCCAACCACTTAAAGATCTTAAAGATCTTTTCCAGCCTAAATGATTCTATGTACCTATGTGGTGGACTTGTAGTGTTCGGTGGATGGTTGGACTTGACCTTAAAGGTCTTTTCCAACCTAAATGATTCTATGACTCATTGAGGACAGATGCACCAAACACGCCTATAACATTTTGGCTCAACACGCAGGTAAAACTTGCAGCCTATGCTATACTGCTGGACAGCTGCCAGAACAAAGGTAGGGCTGAGAAGAACTTTCTAAATAGCACAGCTAGTTTTCCTCAGTTACATACCAGTAAGCGTGCAAAGCAACTACAGAGATCAGCAGCACCTATGTGGCCTGCTAGCAGCATGCAGCCTACTGAATAACAGCTGTGGATCTAAGGCTGTCCCACTCACCCATTCGTAACCTAAGGGCTCATCAGGTGCACACCTCAAGCTTGGGTAGCAATAGGCCCTTCCCTGAAAAATATCAAGCTCCCATAACAAGAGGTTAATGAAAAGAATGAATCCACCTTCAACCCACTTCCTTCATGCTCTGAAGAGGGCTTCAGCAACAATGCTGGCCAAAAGGAGGATGAAATCTGGCGAGCAAATACATACTGTTAGTCTGCAACACAGTTTAGACCAAAGAAATAATCTAGACACAGTCACATACATTTAATCTATGTAAAGTCACAACCAAAAATTTTCTACTTTTTTTTTTTTAATATATATATTTTTTATTGTCAAAACAAAGGGACTGGCAAGAGTGAATCTCTTCAGTTTTCCACATGAAAATAAGAAGTGCTGCAGTTTCCCCAAACATAAATGGAAAAGTCCTCTAGATCACCTATTTAAGAAAGCACCCCACAAGTTACCAGAAGAAAATTAAAGGCCATTCCTATTGTACAGCTAATGAGGATATTTTTTTTTTTAGTTCCTACCAGCTAAGGGAATTCTTTTCTTTGTAATGATTATCCTGAGTGCCTCCTTAATTTCCTTTTCAATGTTTTTTGGCAGAAATCCTTACAGATGCAAGGCATAGAGAACACATAAAAGACAGAAAAACGTGCATTTCAAAGTGCAATCACAGATCTTTAAATAATCTATCTGCCAGTTTTAAATTCAATACATGAAGACCTTACAATAAGTTTATAAAAGGAATAAAAAACAAGTGGAAAACAGATTTCATTAACTGGTTCAAAACAGTTTTATTTTAGCCTTATTTTGATTTGTGTTACTCTGTGATATTTGAGGATATAAAATGCACCTGCATGTCAAACATGTGCTATGACAACATTATAAAGAATAATTGCAACCTAGTGACCTTAGGTTGACTCATGTGTTTGGAATTAAGTTGCATTAACTGCATTCTGCTGAGGGATATTTGCATGACCAATATAATTAAATGGCAGTTTAATGAGTTACTGGTCTGTAATAGTCTTGTGAGCACTGACACCCAACTGAACAAAGTCATGAACTTCTATCAAGGCTCCAGATCAAGATTATGATTTTGGGTTGCTTGACCATGTTCTGTCCACACTATAATCTCGAGATGGAGCAGGGAGGGGGTGTAGTTTAGGGGGTGGAAATAAAACAGTTTCTACCTGTTGCTTCACATCTAAGGGCGCAAACAGGTTTAGGAGGACCAGGATTCTGACACTGGAAGAGACTGATGTCAGTGATGTAATTAGAGCTGGGAGAAAAACCACTCATGAAAATGTAGTAAATGAAAAAGCTACCAGCTGAAGTTGTAACTGCCAAAAATAAGTCTGACAACATGGCTTGATAAATCTCAGATCACTGGATTCTTTAACTCCTAGGTTCTGTCTCTTTCTCCTTCAACTGCCACCCCTTCCCAGCAGATCTTCTTGACCTCACAATCCATGAATAAAATGCAGTTTCAGTCTTGCACCCTGTCATCCATTCATCACTCTGCTAAGTTCCTTTGCTGGCTCTGTTTGCCAATTTATGCATCGTAAAATTCTGTACACATTTAACAGACCAGCAATTTATAAATAGCTTTTATTGTACAAGGCAGGCTTGATGCTCAAACAGGAGGTCAGAGATACTGGTACTTAATTCTTAAACTTTTCCATTCTGCTGTTCACCTCAGTTTCTCACAACCAGCTATCCTCAAAGAGGAATGTAAATGTTGATTTGTAACTATCTTTTCTCTTTGATGAACCCACTTCTGTAATAGGGAACAATACCTCATTTTTATACGTAAAATATTAGAAAAATGAAGAGATCAGACAGTTATCAACAGATTGAGTCACAAATCAGCCACAGTTCACTACCTGATACATCCAAGGCACAGATTCTCACTGCAACATATGGATCCTTCGTTATAGCATCATTTTGCTCAGATATATTCTGGAGAGAGGAGAACCAACTATAAACAACAGAGCAAATATGCTTAAGTAGTAGACTGGACTGAATTGGGGCCATCAAAACAGTAGGTGAAGCAAAAGATCAGGGCATAGATCTCATGTCCAGAAACCACTACTCTATACTTGCAGATGGCAGTTTTCCTGCATCCATATATTATGGCTTCCTGCCAAACTCAATTTAAGCATGCCACCTTCTGCAGACCTGAGAGGAGTAAACAAAATGCTTTCATAGCTATGGGACTGTCATTTTGGAGAATGGTGAATGCTGTGATATGCTGGGACTGATGGCTCCAGAAGAGGTGAACTCTAGGTATCTGTATGGCAAGAGAGGCTGCACAGCCTCAACGAGCTACAGGGTAGCTTTCAAGCTAGTAATTCCCTTTCTCCTGACTAGTGTTATGCATTGATAAAATGCTGAAATGCTGCTGATTGAGCCTAAAAACTCTGAATAATGGTGGAAACAGAGTTCACAGAGGAGAAGAGGTTGTATGCTAATAGTTGTCCTTGAGAAGTTCTTTTAACAGCCCTTAACAATAGCAACCTGTTTCTCTTCTGACTTGATTCATTCTGTGGCTTACCAATTCTTTGTGCTGGTAGTTTTACCCACAGCACAACCACCTGTCACTATGCTTTATAAAATTAATCAACATTTGAGGTCCTATGGTGAAATAGTCTTAAGTAAATTGTAGGGACAGCTGATGAAGAAATTCAAGAAATTCAATTGCTACTCAATTACCAATCTTAAGGCTACCTAAAAATATTAAGGAAAATAATTATTGCTGAGCACTCTATGACCAGTTTGTTAAGACACCCACTGACATGAATACTTGACCCCGAACTTAAGTATTTAAATCTTTTTAATGTTCATGGACCGCCCATCCCCCCTTGAGGTTTAACCTACCACCCAGCCAAGAGGGAAGGCTGTTGAGAGCTCTAATAACACGGAAACCCATTTGCAATTGCTCTTTTCATTTGTCCTCTATAAATCAGTCAAGGACCCAAGCTCTTGAAGAAATACGGCTAAATTGGACTCTGGTATTACCACAATTGCTCAGTAGCAGGGCTGCACATGGAAATAATTCCCAAGGATTAAGAAACTTCAGAGCACCCCAGTAAATAGTCTGATAAAAAGAAAAAGGGAAAAATGTTAAAAGAGCCTCAAAAAGCTCTGTGCTCAGCAGCGTGCTGAGCCCGTCACCTCCCTGGGATAGCCAGGGGGAAGAGCTCCACAAATGCCTCAGGCCCCATCCTCTGTTGCGCTGTCTTTGCACATTTTTCTCTTCACTGTGTGCAGCAAGAAAGTCACAGCAGAGCAAAACAGAGAGCACCAGAGATGACTCACCAGCACCAAAACAGTGTCCTCAACATTGCAGGTCACGTGGGGAAGTAACAGGAGAGAAGCTCTGAGCAAGTTCTTCCAAAACCCAATTTCTCTCCAACAGAGACAAGGAAAAGAGAAGATGGCAGGGACAAGGTCAAGCATCATCAGGTTCCATTAAAATTATCACTAGCTTTCTTATTTGAAAGTCATTAATCTACTACTTTGAAAATAGTATATATCTCTGCTATCAGTTTTGGTGGAAATTAGAAAAAGGATTCTACCCATCAGAGGTACAGCATTCTGAAAGCATCGCCAAATCATATAAAAACATGGTGAGTAAAACACAAACACTAACTATTTTTAGGAGTAAACTTGAAAATATAATTATATTAAGCATCATGGTTGTGACAGAAAAGGGTTAGCAACGATTTTCTAATCAATTCCAAATTGAAGATACCTACTTCAGAGTGTAGATGTGCAACTCTCTCTCATCAGACGGTCACACACTCAAAAAAAGGCATACAGAGTAATGTTATCATATAGTCCTACAGTCCTAAAGCTTCAGCTGAGTTTCACCATGATTTGGTACTACACAGTGAACGTGCTAATGTGTCCACAGTTTACTACACTTACCATGCTTTTGAAAATGCTTCATGAAGACATCAAGCACAAGTCTCTAGACATTCCAATTGCTTCTGTGCGAGTTATAACCATTTTAGGACATGGTAAAGACACACGCATTTATAACTGGTCTGTTCTACCAAGCCACTCACTGATACCCTGTCTAGTAGAATTCGTTACTACCCAGCAACGCCTTCTGTAAAGCAGAGCATCTCAAACACTTGACAAGTATAATTAAGTCTTGTCATGTAGAGATAGTATCTTCCTCATTTCTTAGATCATGTCATTCAATTTCTTAAAGAGGTTGAATAATTTAGGAAAATTTGTCTACACTAGGACTAATGTGGAGCTGTTTAGGTTCCTGTATCCAGAATCTCTGTGCACCTGGTAAGGGTAAGCCTCCTAACCACATACATGATATATCCGTTTATTATTTTGTAAATATCCATTTCCATTTAAGATTAATCCTGTACACATATGAGACAGCCTCATTAGAAACATCACACTAAAACTGATAAAAAACAAAGGAGATGTGCTCCAAAACACAGGTTCCAGTAGGCAAAAAAAAAAGCAACGGCTGAGATGAATTCCTTACTTAAATCCCAAGACTTGAACAGAATGCAAAGTGCAGCAATTATATTCAAATACAATGAATGCTGTAATTATAACTTCAGAGATAAGTGGAAATATTTTGAGAAGCAGTAGTTCAACTAAAGCCATATTTGAAACGGGGAATGTTAGACTTTGCCTACTACAAAACAGTCAGGAATTAACAAGAGCAAATACCTGTGTTTTTAATTGTTTATGTCTACTGCATGCTGCTTTAGAATCAAATAAATTCAAAATCCTGTATAACACCCTACCATTAATAATCATTACTATAAAGAAATGATGCTGTTCGCTCTGCGTCAAGGAGGAACAAGTGCCCAAGTGGCTTAAGGGACGCTTCATTTTCCCCCAAAGACCTGTAGAGCTGAGCTCTTCAATACTTGTGCTGAATATCAGTGATTAATACAGACTTTAAAAATAACAGAGAACAAGTGGTAAATCTTTCCCAGGTGATATACTGTAATGTCTGGGGTTATTGGAAGAAGGAACTTAAACATTTATTCTTCATCTTTAAAAACAATCAGAAAAAAATGCAGTTATTAAGAAAGGTTGATGGTGGTCTATAAATGAAAGGCCTTCCTTATATAATTTTCTTTTTTTAAACATACAGAAAATGCTGTCAGGAAAATAATCTGTTAATCTTCACAAGTCATAGGGGCTGAAAGTCAAAAGAGGCCAAAATGATTTTCAGCTAAGGTGGTATTTCTGAATGTGAGATTAACAACGGGTATCCCTGATTTGATTTTGATTTTAAAACCACTTCACTGTACGCTAAAACAGAGCTACATGACAGCAATAACTTGAATGCTGCTCATAATACTAGCAGAAAATTCCATGACCAATGTAACCTGCCACTTGAAGCAGGGAGGACAGTATTTTTCAGTAATTTTTACCAACCACTTCTACAACAGTAAGAAACCTCATTCCAAGAAGTTTAGGATCTAACAGCCAGATTGTAATTTTGTGTGTTTGGAACTGGCAGAGATGGTAATTTAATTCTGTTTAAGTCAAAGCAAAAACTAATCACATAAATCTTTCCACAAGTATGCAGACTAATTTCAAATGATGTCCCATAAGGGCTACACTAAAATTTGTGACAAACAAAAATGGAGCAGAAGGTGAAATGAGTGTGAAGAAAAGGGAAACACAAATTTGTTGTACAGCTCTTAGAAGGAGAGAATAAACAGAAGCTTGAGAGAAATACTGAAGAAAGGACAGTCAGCAGCTGGATGAGAAAATCATGTAAACATTATGCTGGATAGACCAAGCCAAAAAATGTCAAGGACTGTACAAGAGATCAGGGGAGAGGAAGGCATAGAATGTAGGCAGTAGAAATTATCCTTTTGCAATCGAGAGGACAGTTTGCATTACAGAAATAAAAATGAAGCACTACCAGAAACCAAGGAGCATCTGGGTATTAGAAGAAAACACAAAAGCACAATGTTATACAACAACAACAACAACAAATATATAAACCCACACAAAACGCCACAGATCTTAATTAGAGAGAACAAGGCTGACCCACAGTCCTATTTTCTTTCACATATTCAGCCAACGAACTGCTGAGAATTCCAGCAGCCAGAATTGACAGTGACACGTTAAGTCAATGAGAATCTATTTTACTCTTCCTCCCACAACACAAATGAATAGTAGTGCTAATGAAATTCCATTCCTATTATAAATTGACAAACACAATCCCACATGTATCCCTTCCAGCAAAACCTGCCTTTTAACAAACTCATACTGTTCTGCAATACCCCATGGTCACAAAATAAAATGCCACTCTCTCCTGCACTGCCCTTCTTCCAATTAATTGACTTTAGAGGACCCAAATATAATTATTTCTACTGTATTTTACACCTACAGTTTTAGATTAATCATATTAAAAATTTATAATTTTAGTCACAGACTTTAATGAAATCCGGTTATTTATTTCACATTAGATCAAATGTTTCTGACTGAAGATGGGCTTCTAATTCACTACACCAAGATAAACTTGCTTTAAAGAAATAATAAAAATCCACGGCCAATGGTTACCATTGCTGTCTTCTCCAAAGAGCCAAGGAGTTACATTATATGCAGAAATTAGCAAAAAAGTTTGTAGTAAAAACAATTGATTGGATTTGGGACCAAGATGCAAAATGGAATCTGTGCACATTATTATTCAGAAAAAAATGAGAGAAAAATCTTCTTTTATTTCTTTAATGAGTTTCCTCAGAAAGGCTAGATAACCTTTTCCCCTTTAACTGTGGTACACTAGGAAAGAAGCTGTTTGTGTCTCTCAATTAGAAGTGTACATAGAAATAATTCTGTATTTCTTTCAGGCAAAAAGGAATAGCTGTAACATTTACCAAGCAGGAAAGAAAAATAAACAAACAAATAATAGTGTTATGCTGTAAGCCGTCTGTTCTCACAAGTTAAGCAGGGTGTGATCAGCTTGCAAAGTTAAGATGACACCAGTCACACCAGGTGATGCAGTAGCACCCTCTCCTCTAAGTTGTGCCACAGAAAAACAGAAGGCAAAAGCTTTTATATCTGAGCTGAGCTGTAAGAAGGCCAATTAGCCGCTTACAAGCACAAACAATTCCATGGCACACGTGTGTCTGCTTGACAAATTCCATTTGAGTAAAGGCATTTTTCTCATAGCCTCTAGTTTGTACATAACTCTTTCCATCCCTGAAAAATTATGCACCCCATTGAGTACAGTCACTAATTTGTTCAGCCTGAAAGTTGGCTGACATGACACATCTCCTAGCAAGCTCTCCCAAATCTGAGAATTCACATTGGTATATCTGCTGAGATTAAAGACAATAAATAAATGCAGCATATCAGCTTCAAAAAACAATGCATTTTCTGTATTTGTCTTCTTTCAACACAGCTTCAATACAAACTGAATGGCACAAGCATTACAAGTGTCAGTCCTCTTAGTAAAAACAAACAGCTTTTCTAGCCATTTTGTGAATTAGTCCAGACCTGTATTCCATGATCATCCAGACACACACTTCAAACAACAGTCTTCCAAACTCCTTTCTAGTGTTTGACTTCATCCAAACATCAAGTATCAATGCCCTTAAACCAGCTTCTCCTTCTCTTCACTTTGATAGTCTTCCTCAGGGACCCACCCAGCTTTTATTAGCAAAGAATTGGATCTACAGTATCATGTACTGCTCTGTCAAGCTGATTTTTCGACAGCTCTCTCTTGGACCTGAAAACCTGACCTTCCATCATACTACAATAAATAATGGCAACTATTTACTGTATAATAGTTACATAGTAACACAGATAGCATGAAAACTTCGACCTTGAATGCAATGCTAGGATCCAATTCTGATCTTATGTAAACTCTAACAAATAAACATTGCTTCCATAAACAAAGTTATTTTCAATTAAGCCTGCCCTACTGGGCCAGGACGGCATGACTAGTTCTGAATTCCAGACTGAAACCAAATAGCTAAGTTCACCATTAAAACGGTAGAGAAGTTTTGTGTTAACTACAACCTCATTAACAAAGATCATCCTTGTATGCGATTAGTAATAATACAGGTACAATATTTACTGCAATACAACAGTTCCAAGGCCAAATGAAGAATTGCATATCACAGAAAATCATTTCAGAAACATACAAGAGACATGTTAGCTCTGGTCTACAAATTTTAATTACCTGCAGCAGATATCATAGCATACACATTCTGATACTCCTATCTTTCATATAGCCTGGACTCTCCAGTTTCTATAAGAGATCATATGAAACTACTACTACTCCACGCATTTCCTGAAAATGTTTTCTCAAAATATTAGGAAAAGAACAATAGCACCCATTTAGTATAAGCAGTTAATTTAGGATCTGTAGATCAAAACAAGTTAAGTTTTGCAGCAATGTTATAATAGATAGCTTTGCCTATAGTCATCTTTGTAAAAGCTCCTTGTTTGTTCTAAATCACTACTAAGAGTCAAATTTCAGTGAAGAGAATAAGGATTAATGGTAAGTGAAGGTAAAGCCATTCTTCACATCTATTTCCCAAACTAAAAGGTTCCCAGAGGAACACTGACCACTCTAAACTGCACATTCTTTTCTTTATCTTGACCGTATGCACTTGCATGATAGCTTCACTGAGAAGGAAGGTGTTTTTGTCAAATATTATCCACTCCACTGCTATCACATACACCAAACATGACAAAACCTGACTACCAGGCAGCAGTCAGTCTGCTCACTTTAACTAACGGAAGAACTTGGGAATTAAACTGTACAGTCCCTGAAAGCTGGGGAAGTATCGGCATGGAAGGAGGTGTAAACTTACAGCAAAAACAATTTTATCATTTTTTAAACAGTAGCAACTTCTTCCCCAGAAGATGACATTATATGTGCTAGTTTCAGAATACATGTAATAAAATGTGTTAATTCTAAATACACTTTTTCTGCTATTACTTCTACAACTAACATGAGTTGTGGGCTATGCCTTCTCAGGAAAACACTATAGAAATACCTATAGCCTTCTCTATGTAAGAGGAGACAGTGAGGTTTCCCCCACTCAAGCTGACCTATGCAATTTCCAAAACTTTTCTCATCTTCATCTCTCACAGAAAAATGCAGAAGTACAGAAAACAGCTTATTCCACAGCAACTTTCCCATACAAAGCTATATGTCTTTCTTTTCCTTTTTTTTTTTTTTTACTTAGTAAAAGATGCTTTGTCCTCAAGTTCTTTGGAGGCAAGTTATGCGTGAGCTCAGAATTACCTAGAAATAGTTTATTAGTTTCAGGTTTTGGCATTACCTCTTTCAAGATCTACTCACTACTCACAGATTAAGTCCTAAAATGTATTGACGATATGGGGGGAAAAACAAGAAGGAATATATGCAGCTATGAGTCTCACCTTTGCAACGTACGCTCCTTCCCTAACCTGCCTCAACATACAGCTCAAATTACTTAATATTAGGTGAAAAATCATCCTTCCATGATCATCTGCTCTTCTGGTTTTAGATTGTACAATTCTGCTTTCCATTTTATTCCTTTGATTCCGTTGAGGACTACTACTGCTGGTAAGTATTTTTGATTGGGAAAAAATATCAGCCTCTAACAATGAATAACTACCTCTTTCCTATCCTCTTTTATTTCTATGGAAGATATTGCTCAAGCTTATTTGAAACAATTTTTGCTTTTTATTTAATACCTTGTGCAAGAAGGTTCTCAGTGATTAACACTACAGCAAAGGAATGGAGCACCTGACAGAACCATCAGCAGTTAGGCAACCATAAAAGAGCTGGACTTGCAAATTTTGGCACAGCAAAATCCATTTTGTTGCAAGTCTTAAATAGCATTTTCACAAAGCTTCAGCTTCATTGATTAGGGGGGGAGACACCAGTCAGCCAAAAAGAGAAGTCAGTGAGTGAGTTGTATATGTATTTCCACCTGCTGGCATAAAGTGTGTACACAGCAGCAGCATGCTCTGACAGTAGTTTAAGTGTGGAATAAATCCAATAAATCGGTGGAGTTCTTCTTGGTTCAAAAATGAACACAAAGCAGCGTTTATCCTACGATCTCACTGGCACACAGAGATTATTATAGAAGGACTGCTTATGGTAAGACTCTATACCTCCAGATCTGGGATCCTAATATTAGTCTAACTGATGTTAATAATAACATTTTTTAATTAATGACTGAGTGCCACCAACACACGTGGCAGCTTCCCAAAACTGTGAGTAATAAACTTAAATTGCTACACATAGAATCTATGAGTGTTTTAATCAGGTCCAGTGCTCAACCAAAGAATTTTTCAGTTGATATTTATTTGAAGTCAACAGATGCTCTAAGCTAGAACTCACAGGTGGTATTCACCACTTACCACTAAATCACCACAACAGAAAAACAACCGTTCTCATTTCTTCAGAACTGATTGTAAGAAAGCATGATAAAGTCAATAATACTACAGTTGTAAGAGGCCCTTTCCAAAATACTACAGCTATGTCAAAAAAGCCTATATTGTCTATAAATATAGAGGGTGAATTAATCTCTGTTCTCTATTATATCAACAATTAGAATATTTCCAACTACAGAAAACATATTCCAACCTCCCTTGGCGAGGTTTCTGCACTGTGCATTCCAGACTTTCACCTGATACCACTTTTAACACTTCGGATTCATAATCCATCATCAGTGGGTTTTATCGAGTACCTTGCATGTGAGTTGAATGTTCAGGTCCCAAACAACAGTGTGAGCTAAACATTTCATGGAACAGGAGAAACTGTTTGAGTTCTCTCTCCTGCAGGACTGTTCAAGAGGTACTAGTTAGCAAACTAGCATACTACACTGCTTTCACAAAACCTTAGTTGAAATGCTGATGTCTGCTTTCTTTCCCTTCTGACCTTGATGATGTGTGACAAGGCTATTTTCAAACATACTGCCAAACTCAGATCTGTAAAAAAAAAAAAGTTCTTGAAATATATGCTATTGCATTACCACATGCTGGAAAGCATCTAGCCTTTCTGTTGCCCTCTGTATCTGTAAATGCACAGAGATTGACATGCAATGACCAAACCAACACCAAACTTTCTCCAAGAATTCTGAAAACTTTATCTTTGTCACCAAGTAAAGCATTACATCTTTGTGTCAAAATAACATTCCATATCTGTATATTGTAAAATTTGAAAAAAATACCTGCAAATATTTTCACAAGCTCCTAGCACTAGGAGAAGAAATTCTCAAAACATGAAGTGCTGTGATCCGTATCCATTAAAGTATATGAATTTAATCTTCCGTCTTGCAGCTCATTGAGGTAATGACCCAACTCGGGGTGTTCTATGATTCTGTCCCTTCTCATGAAGACTACAAAGGATTACTCAGTTGCTTAACAGGTTCTCATGATTTCAGGACAGCCAAAGAATTACCATGCAGTAGGTTACAATTTAATCAGAAGGAATAACATGCTGAACATAATTTGAATGGAAAAATATGCTAATGATCATTTTAAAACCATAAATATGCCTTCATCTCCCTAAACAAAAATGCCTGGGACCCATCTTTGCAATGGTACCTAACAGTTGGAAGAAACAAAGAATTTTTATTGATGTGGGTGATGATAAAGCTGCAACAATTACTGGAATTCCAGTCAGGAAGGAGAGGAGGAACAAGGAGGAACAAGCGATGCTTTCAACTTCTGAGATATATCACAGCATATTTCCCTTTTGTTTCCGAATGCACTGTTTCAGGGAAACAATCCCTGCCAGAACTCTAATCAGACAAAGCATCTCCAGAGTTCTTCAAGCGTAACCCTCCAGATGGAGGGAAAATTCAGCTTCAACTCTAAAAGGCAAGGGTGATTGTTAAATTGTGAAATAGGCCTTAAAATACCTGCATGGTAATGTCAAGAGCATGAAACTAGCAAGTCATCAGCTTTTCAAAGGAAGGATCATTTAAGCTGTACAAGGGAAAAATGTCTAGCAAAATTCTTATTCATGATCTTCAACTATTTTCTACTGTAAGTTGAAAAGTTAGTTTTGGAAGACTTGTTCCAGGAACATCCCTACTCAACTCAACAATTTATACACCAGATACAGAAAAAANTTAAAAAGAAAAAAAAAAGAAAGAAAAAAAGAAAAAAAAAGAAAAAAAACAATGATTAATCAATGTTCAACATAAAGCTTTTTTCTACAGAATAATTTGAAAGTATTTACAACACAAGAATAATACTAGAATTACAAGAAATCGAGACATTAGCAAAGGCAAATAAAATTGCCTGTCCTCTATCATAAAGTATACTTTTTAATACCTGGAGAGAAAAAAGAAGAAGAAAAAAAAACAGTTACCACAGCATGGTGCACTGTTGCAAAATGGCTGCATTGCAATTGCATCTGTACCAGTTCTGGAATTTAAAGTTAATTGAAGAGGATATGTCTCTACACATCATCAGTAGGGTAAAACTAACCAGTCTCACGACAGGGGCAAGGAACAGTTATTCTCTAAATAAGGCATTTCTAAAATAAATCTTTATATTTATTAATTCTTTTCATAATCTAAATTTCTTTTATCTACTTGGAAGGGGTTTTTCATGGAGCTAAATAAAAAGAAAAAATTCATCTAACATTTATGCCTTACTGATTCTATTAGATGTTGCTGTAAGAAATGTAAATCAGGAGATTGGGTCTTAAAGTTTTATTCACTGTAGTTTTAATAGACCATGCCAATATTATTCCAGCATTACCAGAGATGTTTCCAACTGCACTGAGTGAATACTAAGAAGGCCTACCACAACTCTTGCTACGGAAGTAGAGATTAAATCCTAAACTTTTAATCTCCCAATTGGATCCACATGGGGAAATCCAGATTGGCTCCAGGGAATATACCGGCAAAAGATATCACAAAGGAGTTAAATTGTATGTTTAACCAAAATGGAAGCACTCACGCTGTGATCTTAAGGATCAGAAGTTACTTGTTTGTTTTCAATAATAACGTGTGCACAGATGTAGGACTCTTCACGGAGTCTTCCCTAACACCAGGTCTCCACGTTCACTTTTGCTTGTTTTGGTGAAGATGCATGATAATTAACACTGAAAGAGTGCCCTGGAAAACAAAAATTAATTGAAATGTTGCCTACTGACCAATTTCTCAAATTACTGCAATACCTATTTCCAAGTATGTTTTCCTTCTAGTGTGAGACATGAAAAGCCTACCACCATCCTTCTGTCTGTAGTAACTCCTTTGTTTCTGTGAACTACAGCTGACTGCTTTGACAGATATCACAGAACTCTAGCTCTATTTAAGAAGATTGCAAACGGCCACAATCACATTAACTTGAGTCACAGCGCTCCTGTACTGATGGGAGCTGGATCACAACCTTTGAATTCTCCCCCACCCTCTCCATTTCATTGGGTCCCAGCCATGGCATTACGTGCTGCGCCACACCATAAAGTTTAGGAAAGGCACACTTGAATACCCAGGCATCCTCTCCACATAGACACATTGGCTTGTAATCCAGGCCTCAGATAGGTTAACAGGACTTCAGCTCT
This sequence comes from Anseranas semipalmata, assembly GCA_013399115.1. Classification (NCBI taxonomy): domain Eukaryota; kingdom Metazoa; phylum Chordata; class Aves; order Anseriformes; family Anseranatidae; genus Anseranas; species Anseranas semipalmata. The sequence continues at coordinate 490,328 of VXAA01005600.1, read as the reverse complement.
AAAGCTGTCTGGACCACATGATCATCATTAAACTACGCCAGGTCATAAGCAGCAGGAAATTTCTCATGTTTTCAAACAAGTAACCATTTTTAATTAGGAACTATAAAGTGGTTCCAAATTAGACTATCACAAACATATGAAATTAAATCAATGTATGTTGTATGTAAGAATTCAACAGTCCTTCTTAAATCCATTCAACAACACCAAAGGCACTAGAATTGTGGATAATAATGAAGGCAAAATTAGGACTTACCTGTAAATCTAGAAAGCTTGTACGATCATTAGCAAGATAATCACAGAGTTAAATTCTCAAGCATACAACACAGAGTAAATGAGACTTAGTTTGTAAGTCATGTCATGCAGAGACAATAGTACAAGTTTAAGGTCAAGGTAAATAAACTTGCTGTCAGATAAACCAGATAAAAATAATTTCCAAGAGCTACATATGGAAATCACTAATTAACGTCTACATACAATATATACTACATGGAGAGGAAATTCCTTTCTAAAATTCTTTAGTGCATACTTGTTTATACTGCAAATGTTTATAAGCCAAAATGCTATCTTGGGGTCTTATCTTGCACTTCCTGTGTGTGGCAAACAATCTGACACACCCAAGACTTCATTTTATAATAAACTTAACTACAGACCATTGTCAAAAAATTAGCTCATTAGCTAAGAAAGAAATATCAAGCACATTAAATAGGAGTTTGATAAATAGGAGTAGAGCAATCAATCCATCAATTACACAAGATTAATTCGTAGTTCGTGGTTGTCCCAGGAAAGATAAGAAACCCAAAATAAGCAGACATTAATCACAAGCAGTGACTTAGAGGGGAAAAAAAACTTATAAGGACAAAAATGTTTATAATGCATAAAAAGCACATGTTCTGGATGGCCCAGAAAGTCTTAAATCTGGCAATCTGGAAGATGTTTCAAATAAGTCAATTCCATTTGGCATATTACAATCAAAACCGACCATTTCAATCACACAATTGCAGTTCTGGAAATATCTTTATAGTACTCATTTCTGAAAAGGCAGTTATTGTTAATATTTCACATGTCATTCCTTGGACAATCATTGGCGAGAAGCTTTTATATATAAAATATATACCATATTAAATTATTAATTATAACCACATTAAATATGTTTATGAAACATATTTCATATGTTATAACTTGTAACGGCATCTTTCTAGAGAAAAGGAAAGAAACTCTTAATAAAAGTTCTTGCATGATGAACACATCTCACTTTTTGAAATGTTCCCCTTTCCAAAAAAAAAAAATCTTTTTCTTAAGTGACATCCACGCAAATGCCACTGATAATATATTAAGTTTTGAAGACTAAAGAATTGAAGAGTTGAGAACTAATAAACAGCTTTGAAAACTATCTATTCACAAAATTGCACGTTCCCTCTAACCTAGGCTCCCTGTTTGGATGTCCATTAATATTTGTGATTATAGCACTTTGGCCAAGTCTACCATTACTCCAGTAAGTATTCATCCTGCAATACTCCTCCTCACCTACACAAAGAAGGCACTTTGTCTGTTCAGAGCTGTCCCTGCATACACTATAATAAAATACACTGAATGATAAAAGCAAAATAATTTTGGATAACCAATTTTTATGGTGCAATGATTTTCAGAGCTGTAGGTATGACCAAAGAAACCAAACCATCAATATACTGGAATAACAAAAATGGTTAAAACTTTTTTCTGCTATTTAGTAAATAACACTCCTTTCATAATCAAACAGTACAATAGTTACTTAGATTTCATGTAGCTCTACTATAACAGACTGTAACAATCCATTTTAGAGAAAAGGGGAAAAGTCTTCACATTTAGATTGTATAACGTTACTCCCACTGAAAGCCACAGACATTCTATCGCTGACCTCAGTGGGAGTAAGGGCAGTTCCAAATGGCTCCAGCTTTTCAGATTTTCCACCAAGATGTCCATGGTTTGACAAAAATGCAATTCTATTTTATCATTACAAGCCACGATCCAGTAACTAATCAAAATAAACCTAAAATATAAGTGAGCACTCTGAGCCTACAAGTTCAACTTGTAAAGTAACTAACCAGCATTCTCCAGGGCTGATGAGCAATAAATTGAAAACACCATCATTCTGAAAACGTATGGCACTCCTGATTAAGGGTGACATATTCTTTAAAATAAGTACAGAGCACACCTCACTTCTGAAACAAGCAAATCAGTCTTAGTCACGAACTCTATAAAGAATATCTTTGGTAATGCTAGCACAATTATTACTGTTTCTTCAGTGTAGAAAGAACGGGAGTATTTCCAAAGTTATATATTCCTTTAGTTCACTAATATGCTGCAGAATAATAATAGGTTGCTCATGTATCCACACAAAGCATCTAATTCGATTGCAAATGGATAGAGCCTGCTACTTTTTTCTAATTTTGAACAAACAACGAGGCTGTTTGGTAAGAGAAAACTCTATAGTTATAGTTTCTATCACTTTATTTCCTTTCAACCCTGCAATTATTTTCCTTTTTCTAAATACTTCAAATTTCACCTTAGAATGACTGTTACAGCAAAAAACCTCCTAAGAAATCTCCTACCTCTTCTGTATTGTTTGGAAAATTAGGAACCAGCAACTTTCAGTACCTCTTGTACTGTGTCACCTGTATTCCCATCTTTCAACCAAAATCCTACTTGCCCTAAAATGAAGTTAGAAAGAGAATATTACAATAAATTAAATTAGAAAATTAAGGCTTAGAAAAGTTTAAATTATTCAATCAATTTTATTCATTTAGCAAGTACAGCTGTCTTCTAGTTTTACTAGTTTTAAAGACCTTTTTTTTAAAGTATGTTCCTTTATCCTGATGTAGATGGTCTTTTGTTGTGTAAGAAAACTTCTGTCTGGTTAGTTACCTCAGGAGCAGCTTCCTAAGTCATTAGAAGTCATACAAATTAATAAATTACCTGGTCGTTGACTATACTGATTGTACTGTTCTGTCAATGGCCCTTCACTTAAAACAAGCAGGGCAGCAGAAGGGTCAAGTGCTGCAGAAAGCCATGCATCCCATTGCACAAGTAAATAGCTATTGAATTTGGAGCCGTGTTAAATTCATGTGCCACAGATTCCAAGGTGAATCATACTCCTTCAGAGCCATAATAAGCTGTAGATTCTTTAACTCCAGAAGCCAAAAACCTGTATCATTCCAAGTAGAAATAACTAGCATCTGCCCTACTACGTAGACAGTTCAGAGAACAACCTCAGATGAAGTCTGATGGTACAACTGAACACAAAGCTGAGAGTGGCTGAGAGCAAGCAGTTATGAGGTTGGAAGCCAGTTCATCTCTTGCTTAAAAAGCAGGACAGCAGTAGAACGAAACATTTTGAAAAGGTCCATTTATAAAGTTTTGGAGGCTTTATTATAGTTGCATTATATACAGTTAACTGTTCTGCATTTTTATGATACAGACAATTGTTTTTGTATGGTAGTTTGCTATTCCAAGCAGACTAATTCAAACTCTTGCATATCTTAGCCATATTCAGTTCAATAGTCCTACTGTTTGAGAAAGGCCACTAAAGACTATTACTAAAAAATGAATGAGCCTTTCATCACTTTATTGTTGGCCGAAGAATGACAATTGTGAGACTGTCTGGAACAGTAAATAGCACGAAGGATTAAAGTAGTAGCCATTTTGCTTTCTAGATTTTTTTTAGCTATAAATAGGTACAGTTAAAATAATAATAATAAAAAAAAAAAGCTTATGTAATGAAATTTTGACTCTTACCACCCTTTCAGGAGAGTTGTTAGGCCCCTTCCCTCGTTCATCAAGTAGAGCTCAAAGTTATGGATATCCCTGAAAAACATAAAAGACAGATCAAACTCTGAATAGAAACTCTGCAACTAAGTGACTATTATCTTGTTGACCTGAACAATAAGACATCTCTATAAACAGCTCTGCAACCCAAACACTTGCCAAACCTGCACTGCTATCCCTAGTTCCAAACAGCTAAGACATGTCTTTCATCGGCCTCCAAAGTTGCTGCTTCTTAAAGGCAAAGTTCATGGCAGAAATTTCTCATCTGGTTTAAATGCTCTAGTATGGGGACAAGTTTCTGCTGAAATCTCTGGCTCACAAAATCATTCAGGTCTATGGTAACAAGAAACAAAATAGCTAAGATGTTACTCCATATCATCTCTTTGCTTAAATAAAATTATTCTGGATCATATGCTTTATTTCAATAACTTAACAATTCTATTACAGGTAAACTGAAAACCAAAACAATGATTATTAATAACCTGAACCCATTTCTTCATAGCATATTAGAAGAGTTGTGTATTAGCCACAAAATAATTAATTTAATGCACAAAAATTGTTTTCATTTGTGAAAAATGACATTAATAAAAAAATAATTAAAAAAACAAGACACTTGCATGGTACACAGAATTCCATATTGGGCAAGATCCAAACATAGAAATATATATGTGTGTGTGTACGTACGTGTATACTCTTGGGCATCTACATATATATGTAATATATACATACATATATATACCTATATGTCCAAGAGCAGCTGTGCAACTACAGTGCCAAAGCTCCACTGGCCAGTGGTCTTTCTACTGTTGGCTAGACAGGATTTGTAGGACTGTCACACTGACATATCCTAACAGCAGTGATTTGTGATCAATATCACAAATAGCTAGTCCTCTTTTTTTTTTTTTTTCCTCCAGTCCTCAGTGAAGACTGCTCGCATGCAAGGCCTAAGCTGAACCCACTAATAATGGTAACAAACGACTAACACTCAGGCCCATACATGAGGTACGAGCGCTCAATGGGACAAATAGCTTTTTATAACAGAGAAGCTTATTTATTCTTTTAAGAGACCTAGAAACCACGAACTAAGCTATCTGTAGACTGTGGTTATGAAGGAAGACTTTATTCTCCCCCCATTCTTTTAAGACAGTCAGCATTTGACTACCTTATAAAAACCATATAATCTCCACGCGCACCTTCACCTTCCACAGTAAATTTTACATAACATTTCATAAGTTACAAGTTTTAAGGCAACACTTTCTCTTAATACAGCAATTACGGTGCTTTAAGACAACACCTGATGACAATTTATCTAATCAGTAAACAGGATGCTTTATTTATCCTCAACTCCGATAAGTAAAATGTTTTTAAGTACTGCAAAACAAAGGAGAAACCCCATCACAAACATGAAACATACTACCAAGTAGAGCACGTACACAGAAGCTCAGTTTGTCACAAAACAAAATTTCATTAAAGGGGTCATATTGTTCCAGAAGCAGCGCTGAGAGAGATGGTAGAGTCAGAAGAAACGTGTTGAACCAGTACAAATCCAACCTCAAGGAAGAATTTTCCCCCAAAGTTTCATTTTCATTAGCAATTCAGACTTGATCTAGAGGCCTATCATGAGCTTGTTGAAATTTCTTTTTGCCAGATCAGTTACCAAGAACCAAGGAGTGCACACTCTGACTGCAGCAAGGACTATCTCAATAAGTCTCCTATAAATATTCAGAAGACCCACCATATCAGCAGTTCCAAACAAAGTGTGAAGGTCTCTTAAAGAACAGCTCTAGGCATCATGCAGACAATTCTGGCTGGAACCTTATGCTGAACCAACGCTGGCTGACAAGGGCATGACCTTCTATTGATGCTGAAAATGACAACTTGGTTCCAAAATTGTTTCATTTTGCTGCCACAGATTTAACGGCTCAGGCTTTGTCCCCATGAGATGAGTAAAACATGCTCCTTACGTAACCCAGTCCCACAGATACAGGATTTTAAAGAGGCTAAGCACCTTTATTTTAACGTTACAAATATGTCCTCAAGGTGCTTTAATGCAGACCAGTAAGTAGTAGAGGTGAAAAGCAAGCACAGATCTCCAGTCCCAGGACTGTGCCGCAGCACCACATTCTCTATGGGAGGATTGCACTGCCAAAAGTTAAGAGATGGTAACACTAAACATGTCAGCATGAGTGCTGAGCAGAAATACTGCTCAATGCACCATCACAGCAATTCTGAGGCGCTTCAAAAATGTGCATAAATGAAAGGAAATAATTTGTTTTGTTTATACAGTGTAACAGACAAGACAATTATGAATTATTTTAGCAACTTCTTTCAGCTTGTCCAAAATATTTACTGCCCATTGTTTTCATCTTCCTAGTTACAGACACGCCAATGTCAGACAATATCTGTTATAATCAACTTGGATTTACTATTCCTAGCATCTGTCTTAAGTCTAACCAATAAAGTAACACTGAACAAGAAAAGGGGATGAGAGGAAGAATAGAATCAAAATACCACAGAGATAAGCAGGCAGTTATTTCTTACTCCAAATGCAATAACAAGAACTCTAGAGACCAAAATGTTCCAGCTGAGCTAACTATGGCTTCCTGCTGCTGTTACTAACATGGTATTGTAGACAAGTAATTGCAAATATTACTCACAAAGTACAAAATACCAAGTAGAAACACAGAAAATTATGGAAGAGACATGCATCTCCTGGTAAAGCCAAACCTTGTTAAAAGATTATATTTGATATGTTTTGAAACTAGCTGTATAAAGCGACAGTAGAAGCCTCTACATTTAAATAAACCTTTTAGAATTATTTATCTCACTAAAAGTAAAAGTTTGAGCTTAAGGTTTAATTTCAGTGGATACAATCATGTTGTTAAAAAATAAAAATAAAAGATAATTATATTTAGTCTGGTCTGGTCTGCCAGACTTGGCCTCTACACTTGAACGGATGATGCCACTCTTCCTAACCTGGGAGAGAAATTTCCTACATTTTTAAACCATGGGAGACAGCAGCTTTGGACCATAACTGGAGTTTCATAAATGCGGATGCTAATGGTATCCTTGGAACTGCAGCCATATCGCAGCCTGACCACACAGCTCTGTTCATCCAGCTCTGCCTTCACACCCCTTGCCCATGCTCGCAGATTAACTGATGGGTTACACTTGCTGGTGAGAAATGTAGAGGGAGATTGTCTTGCACCCCTGAAACTCCTTCCTGGACTTACTGCCTCTTGCACCATCAGGATCCTTGCAACTTTGTTTCCTCTTGCAGAAGATAAAATAATTTGAAGGATATTCAATTATTAAATACCTTCTTTTGACAGAATCACAGAATGGTTGAGACTGGAAGGGATCTCTGGAGATCATCTAGTCCAATCCCTCTCCTAAAAACTGAGTCAATCTAAGCAAGTTACTCATAACCTTTTCCAGTCAGATTTTGAAAAATCTCGAAGGATGTAATCTCCACAACTTCTCTGGGCAACTTGCTCCAATGTTCGGTTCACTCTTAAAGTAATTTATTTTTCTTCTCACTTTTTGATTGAAATAAGACTCTCCACCTAGTACCTACCAATACATTAGGCTGTGCTGCCTGTTGCAGTATTCTGTATTGGTGGGAGCTACTTAAATCAACAAGCTCTGAAAATGACAATGGGATGTATAACCATGAATTTTATTGAACATGCCTGCATGCATTAGTAATGACACAGGATGGCCTCTGGGTCCAATAATGCAGAGAGCTGGATTCCTTCATCTTCCAATGACTGCTCTAAAATCCCTAGTCAGACAAGGACACACAAAACAGGCATACATTTTTTTCTCCTGGATATTATACCTAAACTAGTTGGACTTTATCATCTTGTGGTACGTGTCTGATAAATTTCTTTCAATTTCCTAATGTCAAAGACATTTCAAATACTTAATTTATAATGAAGAATCTACTATTTGCATGCCTTGCCTCCAAAAATCCACGCGAGTCAGATGGAACTGGGAGAAACCTGTATAACCTCAAAGATCTTGAAATTTCTATCAGAAATCAGTCATTTGATTTCACATGAAATGACAAGAATGCACAAGTTGGGTGGGGTTTTCTTTGCTTGTTTAGTTTTTTTTCTCTTTATTAGAAAATTCTCAAGTGACATTCACTGTAAGGACAACGATAACAGGCAGTAAAATGTCAAATGTTTCCCAAGGAACAGTCAATTCTGTTCATGATTCTCCTATTAAAACACTGTAATTTAGTTGTATTCAAACTACACCTGTGTGAAGATAAGAGAAATGAGTATCTGGTGGTTAATCACAAATACTAAAACTGTGTAACTGTTATATTTGTGCATAATTCCTTTCTTATTTTATATTCATTAGAAGAAAATGTCTTCAGAGATTTCTTTTCCCAATTAGAATTCACCAACTTGCTGTAAATATTTTATATTTGTGCAGCTCCTAGAGTCACTAAATAATCAATCCTGTACTCTAAAAGCCTATTTCAGGGTCCTTAAAACAAACAAACAGCCACTTTTATTCTGGACTCCCCACACACTGTGCACCTGCAATCTGTATCTATACTGTAGGATCCTCCTAAATAGATTTCATTTCTTCAAATCAGGAAAAAAAAGTGACAGTCTAAGCTTTACAGTTCTTTGAAGGATGCCCTAGTAGGTCTAATGGTGTGTATATAAGGACTTTGTGATCCATTTGACACAAGTAAGTTAAGGTTGGTCAACATTTCAGATGCCTTCAGTAATGAAAAGCAAAGTAACAGGTATTGATTCCATTCACATCAATCTCAAAATGGTAAACAAAATTATATTCTCTGTAGAGCAGTCTCATGCATACATGCCGATATACTTAACAGATCTACAGACAGCACAAAGCTCTGACTTAAATCAGACACTATGTGAAATTCTTATTTTCTTAACTGAGCTACTATACAGACAGTAAAGCTTTAAATCTCTACATCACTCATACTCAAATTTAACCAAAGTCAGAAACCCTTTGAAGATCAGGACTTTTGCTATAGATTAAAGCTCAGACTTCGTCTACTTCTGAAACAATAGCTCTGTTCTTCAACAGATACCTGTATTAATGTTTTGAATCTCATACAATACCAAAATAAAATGCTGGCTTATTGCTTCCAAAAAAAGAAAAAATAACAAAAACTAAAAAAATTTCTCCTTTGTGTGACCAGCTGCTTTTCCCTAGACTTCAACCTCTTTTCACAGGAAATAGTTGCATTTATTCTGCAATTCTCATTAGTCTTTCCCCTCTTTTGTGGTACCAAGACAAACTACTGATTTCTTTACTTAGGCCCCTGAATGACTAAAAAGCTTTCTCTCACAGGCCCAGCTTTCTGCATCATCAGTGGAACCATGCAGTACAATCACATACACACTAAATTTCTAGCCTACAGCCTCCTTTTCCCAACTGCGTTACTGCAACAGACACAACTGCATTTGGCACCTGTAAGCTCTTTCACCACAGGGATCAGTAGCCAATTTGTTTAATAAAGTAAAACACAGCACTTTCAAAATGCAGTAGCAGTTATTCATTATTCCACAGGTAGTAAGCCTGTAGCGCAAAAGCCGAAACCAATAAAAAGCCAATACATAGTTTTATTTATGCATTAATTGCCTATTGACAATTTCTCTCAAGTCCAACTAATGCCCCTCTCCTAGCACAGAAAACACTTTCACTGTCTCTGTTTTCTGGCTAGTATGCTAGCATTCCCTAATACTCCCTAATACTTATTCTTTTAGATGTAGCTGCTATACATTACTTTATTCTCCCAAAACACTAAAGCTAGGCACTTGGCTGTAGGAATGCAGATGGGAGTTACGGCATCTATACAAACTCATATTTGAGAGAAAAGAAGATACTATTTTCCTTAACTGTAAGAAATGGAAGGAAGTGCTAAACTCAGCCTCCTGTCCCAGACCTACGAGGTTCAGAGGCGCAGCTGACTCAGGAACCACGACATACGCTACGGTAAGGACTATATTACCAAAACAACTATTACGCAGTTCATCATAATCTGATGTCCCAGGAGCCGTACCTGTAGTCTCTGCTGTTAGTGCACTTAAATCTTGAGAAACAGCGTACTTGGAAACGAAAACAGCAAAGCAGCAAGTGAAATAACTTATTCTAATATTAGCAGAAGGGAAACTGGATTGAAGGAGGAGACCTTTGATTACTGTACAACATTCCAGCTTGAAGCAAGAGTTGCTATGCTACATGGACAAATCTTGCAGAGGATGGACCAGTTGATCTAACAGGTCTTTACTGTATGATTTAACTTCCACTGACTTGCTGTCACTTCAGTTCCAAAGCTCTTCCACTCTGTGCCATTATCTCTATAAGATTCTTTGCAAAAAGAAGCTTTTGCAACTTATTTTGACATTACTGAATGATGCAGTAAGTTCAACTAAGGATTAATCTGTATAAATTAGTGTTAAACAACTTATTTCCTAATGAGAACACAGAATGAAGTCCTTCAAATATCAAAGCATAAAATGAGATAAGAAGTTACAGAATCTACAGCTTGGTTTCCATAAAAACAAGATTTCTTTGCATTGCCCCCCTGCCTTAGTTATATCCTTCAAAAAATTCAGAACATTTATCTTGTGAAACTTTCAAGTTCTTCCTACTCCTTTGTGGCACAAAGAGCTGGCTTTTACTTATTTTTATATTCAGACAGCAAATCTCTCACTTAGGACATAAAAGATTTAATGCAAAAGAAAGGGAGAGAATACAAGGTCAAAATAATATGGGAAAGTAAAACATCTTGTAGTACAGGGCTTAAAAACATTTCTATCGGCCAACGCTAAGGTTACAAACATCACTATCCTCCTACAGAGAGGGAAATGAGAAGAATTTGCTAAATATAGATAGAACTGTTTGGAAGGATGCCTATCCTTATTTGTGCATTCATCTGTTTAATTGTGGGCAATATAGTCCACTACACAGCCTGAGGCAAGTGTGGATGTTCAATATTCCCCAAATTACACAATCTAAACTGAAATTTGACTTAATTACACAGTTTACAATAATATAAATGGAAACTTTGTATTTTGAAACTCCTCAGTTGTACCTCTGAATTTCTTCAGTCAGGTTTGGGAACGTACTAAATGCCTTCAAAACTGAGTGCAATTTTAAACAAGCATGCTGAAAAAGGCCAAGAATTCTCATGTTCACTTTATGGCCTGAATTCTTCCAAATCTTATGAATTTCAGTAGCTAATAAAATATCACAAAAGTATACAAATATATTTGGACATCAAAAATCCTCCTCTAGAATAAGCAAAGTAAAAATCAAGTTTTATGCTAAAAGCTCCTCATAGTTTGGTAGTCTGAAGAACCTGACATTTTTCTCAAATTGATCTGTAAGTGCATTTTTAAAATAATTGTAATAATTCAATTCTTTAAACATACCTTTCAATATATCTTACCAAATTAACCCATCTTTATTTGAAAATAAAAGCTGAAACATCCACATAAGCCTAAAAGAAACAAGGAAGTTTATACCTTTGGAAGGATTCCAAAACCTAACTCCCTAGTTTCAATAACAGTATTGTAAAGGAACATAACAGAATTTAATAGGAACTGGGTGCCTAAATCCCTTTAAGAATCTGGGCCTAAATTCCCAAGGGAGTACTGAAAGCCTTGGCTTTTTTATTATCTTATCTACAAATCACAGAAAGGTTCTCACATACTCAGAATTCATTCACCTTCCTTCAAAGGAAATCTGAACAAGCCAAGCTGCAAACCTCATCAGATCTCTGCTCCTTGTTAGCTGAAGGAGCAACAGCTCAAGAAATTCCTCAGTGAATTTTCTGTCCCCTCAGTAAGTTGCAGGAAGAGCACAATGATAACTGTCCAGAAATTCAAAACTTTGCATTGGGAAGGGAGTAAATATGTTCAAACATCCCTTGGAAAACAAAATCCTCCATTATCTCCTGAGTATCTAAATGCAATTACTTGCCTAGCACTGAGAAGAGATTAACTTTTATATATTGAATAATATTTAGTGTTTCTGTTAATTCTCATTTTCAAAAACCACTGCTAACAATGCATAACAACAATTTTGTTATTTGGATGCATGTTAGACAAGTTACATTAGATCTTTCTGGACAGCTAATGAATATAACAAAGTTCTGTTAAACATCAGTTTATCAGTCCCATAAAAAATAAAGTTTCTGAAACTCAGAGTTTTCCTACTGTTTCTCTGCTCCAAAACAGTGAAAAATGTGTTGTGGTGTCATAAATGAAAGGAGGTAGTTCCAAGGTTCTTTATATCGGCTTCACATGCCAAGGTTATTTGTGATACATCGTTAAAGTTCTCTTATCATGCTTAAAACCTATCAGAGATTTTATTCAATATAAATACACAGTAATTTTCCATTGGACTCACGGCTAATTATCTGATCAACAAAATAAACAGAGACGTAGCAAGTAAGGGAATAAACATGTATCTCCAGGAAGACAGGTGTTACTTTCAAGGAATATTGTTATTCCCAAATCATAATCTGCACCTTCTGTTCAATTTTACCGATTTTAAGCTTAGAAAAGAAAATCAGAGGATAGCATCAATCTTTTAAAATATGTTTCTCGGTAAGAGACAGAAAGACGTACCACTATTAAGAGAAAATTACATTCCAGTTTAAGGACAGAACTGGAGTGAGGGTTACTGTTACTGATAAGGAATTTCTACCAAGGCTTCACACTTATGGATTATACAGTTCAGTACGTTTCCATTGCCACATCACATTAAAAACTACGTCTTACCTCCACCTCTAAATACTGCCTCAGGAGAAGAACGTGGTTTTTTACTTCCATTATCTTTCAGCCTGCAGTAAGGAAGTGCCTTGGTCCTGAATCGGAATTTAGCAAGTGCCACAGGAATTTAGCAAGTGCTATTTCTGCTTGTAGTAAAATCTTCAATATGTAATTTACATCTTGATATGTCATCATTTCTTGGTATTTAACTTAGTAACAGCTACTCTAAAGTAGAGGTTTTATTACATAAATTATGGAAGTAGCAGGCTGGGGGTAGTGAAGACAGCATAAATTCCTGAATCAATACAAAATATGTCCCTGGTAGTAGTTGTTATTCTATGCAGGTGTGTTATTGATTACAGTCATAATGGTCTCACTTCAGCTGCTGTCAATAACTCACTAGTTGTGTCGCAACACTGAATTAAAGAAGTACCAGACTAAAAGTATGTGCAGAAGTTACACCAACGTGGCATGACCCAGCCTGTGGCGCAAAGAAGCACAACACCACCAGTTTGTTAGGATTCATGTCTGACACTTAACTTGACATTACATTGATAAAATAAAGTCAAATGTGATATTTATTCAGGCAGAAGAGATTGTTCCTTAAACATACTGGCAAGCTCTTGAATTCAGAGCTACTACATATAATAAAACTAGGCTTTTAATACCTCGGGACCATGATTGGGTACACTTATTGACATGCAAAACTGAATCTAAGTTTTATAGGGAGTTATTGTCATTTTACTGATCAACATGAATGAAACTTTTTTGCATCAGACTAAGAGTTGTACCAGGAATGTTAGATTATTTCACTTTTTTTTTTTTGAGTTCATTTCTAAATCAAAACTTGACAGCAGTATACAATAGCAGAATAGTAACTGTAAGCCAAAGATTTGAAAAGCAGTGAAAAGTTAAATATAGATGTTATTATAAAGTGTTTCTTACAATTGTGATGTTAGCATATATAAGCATTTTTCTTTTAAATACTTCAGAGTTGACACACAGCAAAACAAGAGCACTCACTGTCGTTGACTGGTTTATCACAATGGAGAAACAGCCCCAGGCATGAGATGCAGAAGATTTCCTACTTCCAGCAATCTGAGCTCTATGCTATTTTAACCCATTGCAATGGATTAACAAGACATTAGTAGGATTGTATCTCAAAGTAAAGGCCAGAGTATCATTACAAATGTCTATACCAACAATTACAAAATGTTCTGTACACATTCTAGAGAAGCATGGCAACATTTAATAAAATTTGCATTTCCTTGAAAAAGCACTACTTTAAAGAAACACTGTCTGAATGAGACACTTGATTCAGACTCATAGGTTGAATCAACCTCCAGAGAAGTCTGTCTCTATCCACTGTTTTTATGCGTAGCCAGAAGTGGCTGCCCTTTCTAACTCAGGTATCTAACTTACATGCCTGAAGTTGTTGTAACCACCCCAACTTAAGCATCACATCTCAGGTTCTCCTTCCCAAAGACAGTCCACACTTTATGAACCATATTTGAAGTCATTCTGCAATCCACTGTGCTCTGGGGAATCTCTAACCTTTGCTACTCTGTCAAATGATTACTATTTTTTAATTTAAAATCTGCAAGAATAAGTTTACCCAATATCACTATGTTCATTCAGCTCTCTCAAAAGTCAGGTAGTTAATCATCAAGCAGTCAATCCAGCAGACATGGATACTGTTGATTAGTTAACCATTACAATACAGCCTCTTAGCCATAGGAATAATCCAGTGAAAGTCTGCGAGATCACTTCCGTCACTGATCTGAAAAGGAGTTACTTAGCATTTTGTCACTACACAAATTAAATATGGAATGTTTACTGTAATGTGGAGGTCCCAGAGAGGAACCACACTGCTATGCATCCAACTCATAGGTAGAAATTACACCACCAGAGCAGATGAAGAACAGGCAATTAAATTACTGGCAACAGTAGCTTTAGTTTCACTAACTTTGCATTTCAGCAACTGTAGATCAATTAAGACTTTGTTACAGCAACAAGTTAAGGTAGCATTTTTCTGCATAAAAGTAGTGATCATTGCTTTTCTGATAGCAGAAATAAAAAAAACATGTTTAGAAAAGAAAAGGGGCAGATGTGATACAAAGTCTAGATCCTGATTCTTCTGGCCAGTACTTGAAATTAAGCTACTGCTCTGCACCTCAACCTGTACGAATCCTTACAGGGATTACTTCACTAGATAACTCAAAATATATCCAACTGAGAATATGGTTCTCACTCTCAAGAGCACCTGTGTAAAAGAAGCACTGATGCCTAATTCTATACAACCAAATTATTAAATGCTGAAAAAAATAAGGAAAAGAAATACTTTGGGTTTACCATAACTACACACTGTCTGGACTGGCCTTAAACCGATTTACTTACTTTTTCCCCCTCTTGCTTGCAATGTTTAAGCTGTAACTCTTCAGTAATGTATTTGAGAAGACAGTAAATGCTTCACAACTCTTAAATAAACTGTAAGTAGCTAAACAGTAATTATTCTGGAGGACAAAAGCCTGTTGGCAAGGCGCTATACTTCAAGCTTCCAATAAGTTATGATAGCAATAAGAAGGCAAACAAAATAAATAATAAAAATGAAATTGTGAAAGATACCTTGACAGCGTCCTTTTAATCTTCAGCAAACTTGAGTTGTCATGTAAGCACTGAAGCAGCAAAGAGATGATACTGCTTAGATAGCAAAATCTCAATTTCTCCCTGACCTACGAATCATAAACTAATAGATTAGTGGTGCACTGGCAAACATCCACCCTGTAGCTCATGGAAATCCTGTTGCAGCTTCTGAAACAAAATGCAAGTCCACTGAGATGCAGGAAAACCATAATTAGAAACATCAACTGAAGCATGCACAGAAGGTTTTGACACTGCAGTCAAGGACCTTATGGAACAAAGATTGCAAACTGTCCAAAAAAGCCATCCTACCCGTAGAGATAAAGCATACTGCATGTAGCTCAGAAACACGGAAAGGCCTTCCCACGGCAATATAAACTGGAAAGTGAAGCAGAGTAGCACAATCCACCCCATGTGTTCCCGGTGGATCTTAGTATCTTGTACTACTGCCACCGGTAGTATGACCAGAGTTAGTGTCTTGTTACAGACACCAACACTCAAATCAGTCTGCTACAACTGAAGACCATCATCACTAATGACAAGATTTCTGCCATTACTGTTCATGATTATTGATTTCTGTGAAATTTTACAAAACACAGTACTATCACTAAGAAGTAATAAAGATGTTCTGCATAGGAGGAGCAATATTTTCCTTTTGAAAAAGCATTTCCTTAACGCAATACCTTGTAATTATTTCCAGTCCCTTCCAATATTGATTTCTCCACAGCCTTCACGGAATTGTAGTAATAGATCTATTCCATGGTTCCATTTTTTTCTATACCGTTATCTCACATCCTAATTGCAGTTTTATTTATTTGGAAGTGAACTAGTGTCTTAAAGAGTGCTAAATTTTTAAGATGGGAGATTTACTTTTTATCACACCAGTATGGAGAGAGAGATGGAATCTCTTCAGGTTTCCCAAATGTGCTTTGTCTTTAAAATGGGAGAAGCATTTCTTATGCTGGAAATCATTTCTTTCACGTCAACACAATTTTGAGATCTCCAAACCTGCAATGAATGTGAGGACCTGTCCATCAGCATCTAGACCACAACAAACCTCTCTCAACAGCCATTAAACAAACACTGGAAGAAAATTACTTTCTTGGGCTACTCAGCCTGGAATCTGTGATCTAAATACAACAACTTTAGTCTTTCTAAATATACTCATTTACTCAACTTTGCTCATTGTAATTCATATCAGCTGATTACAGAGGATTAAGACTTGCAGAATAAGACCAAGAGATGCTTCACAGAGGTATTCTGAGAGATGCAGAACTGCACATATTCAGGCTCACAGGCTCATTCCTCTGTGTACTATTCTGAGTAAGCATTTTCTAGCTTATGTAAAAAGTCTACACTTGAGAAAACACAGATTTCGGTATCTACAGATGTACCCACTGATTTTGTTTTCCCAGGTTAACTCCTCAGAAGGCCTGATTTTGAAAGATATGATTAAGAAAATCCCTTTGACTTTATAGTGGCGAGCCTCTTAAACCAACTTTAGATGGCTTTTATTTGCCATCAGTGACGTTTCCATCATTTTTATGTAGATTGGATGACAAAACTATAATTCCATAGCAAAATATAAAAACAGTATCAATTTTTACAGAATTTGATAAAATAAATTAGCTAAAATAAATAAAGTCAGTCATTTCAGGGGTATAATGGTGCCTTGCTTAGTTAATATTCATTATTTTCACAAAAAGGACATTTGTTCCAATAGAGGTATGCTCCCAGTAATGACATCTATTGTAAGAAGATGTATTCAATCATGTTCTTTGAAAGAATGAGTAGTGACTAGATATGAGCTTCATCAACTAAATTGAAATGTTCTCTACAAGAGAGTAAAATATTTAAAAATACCACTCATATATTCCTAGTGGGTTTCTTATACATTTTTTTATCCCCCAGATTTACTGATGTTCCAGAGAGGCATATATTTTGATCGGTCAAAATGTCAAGGTATTCCAAAACACAATGGCGATCAATGAGTCTAATCAGGACTCTAAAATGACATTTTGTTTGATGTACTGTGTATAAATTAATGATGAATAACAGATGCTGTCCACTTACTATTAAATGATTAGCCATGTGTATACACCAAAAATGCTGCTTCCTGAAAGCGTGACTGCTAGAAGCCTGACTTCCAGCCTTTCAAAAGAGTGGCTATTACTTAACTGAGCAGCCTGTTCTTACAACGTTGTAGAAAAACACAGGCATAAGAAGAATGAGATTCACTAGAATTAGGTAACTTATTTGTCTTGTGTACTATTTAAAATTAATGTGACCTAAGCTAATGCAGAAGATCTAGACCCCTAGAACCTCAGCACAGAGAACCAGAAGTAGCTTTATAGCTTATTTTGGATTGCATATAAAATGCAAGGGTAGGAGCAAAAAGCACTAACAGGAAACAAAAAAATTTCACCACACATTGTTGTAATTGGCTTTGTTTGTCTTACACAAATTGGCTGAGGGAAATAAAAAACATTTCATTAGGTAAACCGGTTGCTACTTCTTCCAGATACTGAGATATGTGGCTAACTTTCTTGCTTCAGCACACATGTAGACCACATACAATCTGGAATTTAAGAGCATACCTTAAGTAATCTTCTTGTTCTTATTTTAATGTTTTGCAGTATCATGGCTTTATGCCCTTTCCTAAAGAAAATACATTTGCCAAGTTACATGTATATCCTAAGTATTTTGCATTATGGAAAGAACACTTTTTAGAAGATCTTGGGGATTTTAATCCATAAATTAAAAAAAAAAAAAAAAAAACAGTTCCAGGTGACTCATATGAAGTCTAAATAATCTTACTGTATCCAGCACATTTAGTAAATTCTTTCCCTATCCATATTGGTGTAACCCTGGAATTGGCCTTTTTCCTCTTTCTTCTGTAAAAACTAGCAAGGAAGTGAAAATTTTGACCTAACCTTTCAGCTTTGATGATTACTTTGATAACTATTACGAGTAGAATGCACTCACACGACAAGATACCGATATACTTTGGTTAAAATGTAAAGACATAAGCTAAATGTAATCTCACACTTAGCTGCTTCAGCATTTGTTTACAATGCTTGTGTCAATGATTTGTACTCACATAATAAAATATTAAGAGCAACAAATTATAAACCTGGTAGCACAAGAATTCTAACATGTTTTCCTCACAGTGTACTAATTCTGACACTAGCCAAAATCCACCAAAACCACTGCAGAAATAATGTGCTGCATTACATAATGTTGAATATACAAGCTTAGTTTTATAAAACTGTAAAACACATGCAGATGGTCACAAGATAAAGTATCTTCTCTAAATTGCAGTTTGTAGAAAACCCAAAGTAAAGGGCAGGAATTTTGCCATTTCTAGTGCAGTGTCCTAACTCAATATAATAGGAATTTGTCTCTATTTGCAACTCCTAATCAGTTCTTCCAATATTAAAGAATTGCTGAGACCAAAATCCACTACAGGGATTCTGAATGAACAGATGAAAATCAAAGAAGGGAACAATTTTTCATCAATTCTAGCTAAATATCAGGTCAAATCTATAGTTATATTAATTGAATTTCAGTTATTCACATTGACAGCAACTATGGCATAGAAAATAAAATCAAAGTCAACTTTGTAAAGATCACCAATGTCAAATAAAATACATTCTAAGCATCTTTGAACAATACATGAGGATAAACTATGCAGTGAAACTATGCAGTCAAAATGTATTGTTCTCCTAAACCTTGCCCTTCTAATACATTCCTTTAGCCAAGCAATGGGAAGATAAACCCATTTGCCTAATGGAGCATATAATTTAAATATTTCAGACAACCATTTACAGAGATGTTGCTTAAAATAAATTTAAGAGCCATCCATCCAAATAGTTTGCATGATGAAGAGCATAGCATAGTTCACAACTTATTTTTTTTTCTGTGGAAACTCTGAACTATCCAGCCCTTTCAGTTACTTTAAAATAATACAGCATATATGTGGTGATTAATATAACAAAACATTTTTTTCAAAGCAGGTTTAATACGAAGCTGCAGTTTTCTCTATTGCAGTACCTTGTAACATTTCTAAAGCTGCTAAAATTTCAGGTCTTACTACTGCAGCATGCAGTCCTCCACAATTTTGTAAACAAAATATGTTTAAATTTATGGATTCTTAAAGGGGTAATGTACTTAATACAGACTGCAGCACTTCATCCACAGGAAGATACAATCAGCCAATGTCAATATTCTGTCACTTGGGATCATGATTTTTACCATAAATCATTCTCATTAATACAGAATAGTGTTATTTCCCCACAAACTTGTATCTAGTGTTTAATATATTACTAGAAACAAAACAGCTCTTCAGTTGACTTAAATATCACCTTAGGATTTTTTTACATGCTAAGAATCACATTTTGTATTGTGACCCGCCTAAGGCACAACAGTACACTGTAAAAAGAAAAGTATATGTTGTAAGAATTCCCCCTTCCACATACACAAACAAGTGCCTACATTTAAAAAAAGAAAGGGGGGGAGGGGGTAAAGATAGTCTTTACTAGATGCATGCTTGAACTGAACATTTTAAAGAGTTGTTCAAGTTTTGCAAGCATTAGATTTTAATCATGCACAGCAGTACTGCAGGGAAAATGAAAAGAAAAAAAAAAACTAACTTTGGCACTTAAGTTTGTAATAGATTTCACGTTTGTGAAGAAATAGGTTAGTTCTGTTCAGTCTTTGCTACAATGAGACTCATCCCCTATGCATGCCACAAATAACCTGAGCAATGACTTCCCTCCATGACAAGAACTGCCCATCATATTGCAGGATTAACACAATGTTGGTTTGTTTAGGGGTTGCTTGTGTGTGTGGCTAGCATATGTAATTTTAGCCATTCGTATACATCAACTCCTATATGCGTATCTCACCATAAACTGATGAACGCTGTTAAACCCTAAACAGCAATCTTTAGCAAACAAAGAAGACTGGTCTGCAATCGTGATGCAAAATCATCCTAAATGCACTACACCCTACAAGAACCTCTCACAGATAATAACCCGGCAACCTCATTCATTTCCCCGAACCCAATGACCTGCTCACCATCTCCTCCGTCTTCTCCTATTTCTCTGTCTTCAGCCTATTTTCCTTGCCTCTGCTGGCTTCACAGTATCACAAGGAGGCGGGTGTACCAAAAAAAAAAANTTAAAAAAAAAAAAAGAAGAAGAAGAAAGAAAAAGGAAAAAAAGAACTCCTCAATAAAACACTCAGCAATCGCTGGGCAGCACATCAACGAAAGCCCCTCGTCCTCCTCTCTCGCCTCCCGTTTCCCGGGAGCGGAGCCCCGCCGCGGAGCTCCCCGCCCGCCGCTCACGCCCTCCCCAGCCCGGCGCAGCCCCGCGGGCGCCCGGCTCCCCGCGCATTCTCCCCGGAGAGCCGCCGGGCTGCGCCAGCCCTCTATCGCCTTCTTACCCACCGAGACAACATAGTAGACGGGGTCGGGCCGATTTTCCCCTCCCACCTCCACATTCCTATTTACAAAGGGTATCCAAGACCATCTTTATCCAGCCGGGGGGAGAGGAGGGGGAGGTGGAAGGAACGATTAACCCTTTTCTCGCGTTTACCTTCTCTATTATTATTAGTGGCCGCGTTTTTAAAGCACGAGGGGATTTCTCCTCAGTACGAAGCACGTAAACTTGATGCCATCGGGTGCGGGGCCCCGCTCCCGCACCCCGGCCTGGCTGCTCGCCCCTCAGGAGGAACGCAGCCCTCCCGACGGCCTCCAAGGCCACTCCAGAGAAAGGTCCAAGGGCGACGCCGAGAACCGCGTGCCCTCCCCAAGCTGCATTTTAAGAAAATAACCGCCCGCCAAGCGCGGCCCGGTTGAGGCTCCCTCAGGAGAGGCCCACCGGGAGCGGGGCACGCGTTTCCCACTCAGGCCGCATCCGCGCCGTCTCCCCCACTCT